>OY284495.1:21777821-22378106 GCA_958336395.1 Ctenicera cuprea | reverse complement strand
CCGGCATCTTCCAGCACAAAATCACCACTGATTATTGATATCTTAACTAAAGTTGTTTGAAATTGTTGTAAAATTGTTTTCAATTTTACACATTTAATCAAATAATTTGTTTCAACGTTTTGTTACTATTAACTAACGACCACACTTATGTCTGAAAAGTCCACGAATGTACGTATAGGAAACGTATTATCTCATGGTGATGGTGAACATTTCGGCATTTTCCTCAAAGCATAGTATTAATCAAAATTAGTTCAAATATGTTATTACAAGTCAATTCACCTTCTAGCTAATTAAAAATTTGCTAAAATAGAAAAACCCGCTCTTTTTTGTAACAGAAAGGACAGACACGCCCTTAACAAAAAAGACTGCCCTTTCGAAAAGGACAGTTGGTTGGCATCTTGGCAACCATACATAAGAACGACTATAGTAAACGCGACAGGTGTCGCAAAATGCATATTTTTTATTTTAGTACAAGATCGGTTGGAAAATGGTGGTGTTGTAGTGGTAACGGTTATAAGCATTTAAACTAGACATAAGTATAGTTCTGTTTAAGGGGCTTATTTTATCCGCGATCGCCATCAGCAATAGATTTTTTTTTCTTTTTATTAAATTAACTGCGTATTTACAACTAGCCATATGGCAAACTTGTTCTAATACTAATATTGACAAAAGGAGGGAGTTACGCCCAGCGGCGATACCCTGTGGTTACTAATATACAACGTATCAGTTAGTAAGGTTTTAAGTCTATTTAACCTTCGAGTATTATTAGTACTGTCTAGTAAATTGAGCACATTCACATTTAGATGTTTATGTATTCTGTTCACATAGTTTGTTGTACGTCTTTTGACTTCCTCTTTGACCCATGGAATTTTGAGGTCTTCGTGCAGGGTTTTATTGCTGACATACCACTCAGCGTTGGCTATAACACGAAGAGTTTTGCTCTGAAACCTTTGTAAAATTTCGATGTTCGAAGTTTTTGCACAGCTCCGTAGATGAATTCCGTATGCCCACAATGGCACTAACACCGTCTTATACACTAACACTTTGTTGTAGAATGATCGTCTTTTTCTTCTTCTTCTTCTTCTCTATAAGCTAATAGCTTGTTTTACTCAAGCACATCTTTCCATCTCTTCCTTGGTCTACCCGGTGATCTTCTACCCCTAGGTGATAGGTCTCGAGCTTTCTTCACTATTCTGGTATCGTCCATCCTTGATATATGGCTATTCCATTCTGATCTTCTTTTCTCGACCCACTCCCCGATCTTTTGTATTTCGCAGCTTCGTCTGATTTCCTCGCTTCGTATGTGATCTCGTTTGGTTAAGCCCATTATTTTTCGCAGCGTCTTCATCTCAGTTGTCTCCAGTATTTGTTTGGTTTTTATTGTGTCTGATCTTGTCTCCGCGGCATACGTCATGATCGGTCTTATGACTGATTTATATATCCGACCATTAGATTCTTTCCTTAGATGTTAATTTTGCCATATTGTGTTATTCAAGCAGGCTGATATTTTTGTTGCTTTCTGGGCCTGGTGTTCTACCTCCCTTGCCAAGACTCCATTACTTGTGACCTTGATCCCTAAATACTGTATTGACATCACCTGCTCTACCATACTTCCATTTATTTCTAATTTGCAGCGTAGCGGTTCTTTGCTGATTGTTAGTGTTTTTGTCTTTTTGTCCGACACTTGTAGTCCAAAGTTTTCACAGGATTTACTGAATTGAAATACTAAGCGCTGTAAGTCATCATGTATAATGATAACTTCGATTTTCGCACTAGGAGGCAGTAATCTTCTTCACCTTTAGGTCTAGTTCCTTTCTCTTTTTTGTAATGTGGGTTCTCCATGTTAGTCGCCTGTCAATGTACATGCCCAGATATTTAGCCTCTTCTTTAATTGGGATTTGTATACCGTTTAGTGTGACCGGAGGAGCGGAATTATGCTTAGTTGTAAACGTGATTGCTGTGGATTTATTTTCGTTGATTTTTATACACCACCTGTTCAACCATTTTTGCATATTATCGAGACAACTTTGTAATATAGCCGATGCTTGTATAGGGTCGGAGTGGGAAACTAGTAACGCAGTTTCGTCTGCGAATGTTGCTGTTACAGCATTTTCGTTGCATGGTAAGTCGTTGGTAAATATCTGGTATAGGATGGGTCCCATTACGCTATCCGGAGGGACGCCTGCCTTAATTTGATATAGCCCTGATTGGCTTTCACCATATTTAACCTGATAAAATCTTTCGTTTAGATATGAGTTTAGTAGTAGGTAGTATTGATGTGGCAGAGACCGTTTAATAATGCAAAGTAACCCAGGATGCCAGACTCGGTCGAACGCCTGGCTGACATCAATGAATACCGCCACACAATATCTACTTTCTTCGAGATCTTTCTCTATTACGTCGACGACTCTGTGGATCTGTTCTGCTGTGGAGTATTCTTGGCGAAACCCAAACTGATGCTCTGGAATTAGCGCTTCTTGTTCTAATATGGGCACCAGTCTCTTTAATTTTAACTTTTCTAGTACTTTTGACAGTATTGGTAGTAGCGTTATCGGTCGATAAGAGGCGACTTCGTGAGCCGGTTTGCCCGGTTTCAGAATTAAAATTATTTGACCGAATTTCCACTGGATTGGAAAATACTGCCATCTTATGATTGCATTGAAGATTTGTGTTATAGCCATTATTGCCTTGCGGGGCAGTTCTTTCAATGGTTTGGCAGTGATGAGGTCATACCCGGGCGCATTTTTGTTGTTTAAGTATTTGATTACGGTTGTAATTTCTACTGGGGTAAAGAGTTCAATTGGTGGGCTTAGTTGTAAGGGAGCTTGGAGATATAATCTCCCGTTCTTCTTCCGGTGTAACAGCGGCAGGATGCGGTTGAAATATGTTTGATAGATGTTCTGCAAATTGTTCAGCTTTCTCGTCTTCTGTTCTTGCCCAAGAGCCGTCTGCTTTTCGAATCGGTGGAATAGGTTTTCGAGCATCTTTTAGTTTCTTTGTTGCCTTCCAAAGGGTGTAATCGCTATGTGGGGATGGGGATAAGTTGCTTAAGTATTCATTAAATGTTTCGTTTTTCCATTCCTTTATAGCCATTTTTAACTCTCTGGTTAACCTATTTAAATTATTTTTGTCTATGGGGTTTTTAGTTTGCTGCCAAATTCTCCTGGCTCTCCTTTTGTCGGCAATTTTGGTTTTAATTTATAAAGGGTAATTTTCAACAGCTTCGGTTTTTTATGTCCGATCGGCATTGAGTAGTAGGCTGCGTTTTGGATGTTTGTTATTCGGTGTTCTACTGCAGTGTCAATTTTTATATTTTCTGTTAGGTGCTCCCTGTACACGTCCCAATTTGTGTGATTATTGTAAAGACAAACGAAGGTAACGAATAGAAGAAGTAGAGGTTATAAAAATAGAAGCGGATAATAAAATTTTCGGCTTATGTTTACAAACGTGAGCACTTTATTCACTTTCCCATGAAGTTAATATTATTTTAAGTAATACAACAGCCAAGTGGGAGTGTTAACGTGTATCTGCAAAGAAGGGAATTCTGCTGGCTGCAGTGGCTTATGCCTTGTACAACTCTTGGGTTTTTATGCGGAAATTAGTGCAATAACATTTCTTTATTGTAATAGGCTGTTACACTGAGATACCGAACAAAATAGTGTTGAGCTAGAAGTCATTTTAAATGTATTTATTTTTGAACTTTCACTTAAAACAAGTGTGTTGCATCTAATGGCTATATAATTTTGTCTTCCTTCTTACTGTAGTTCCAAATTTTACTGCCAGACGTCGAACACTTCGTTGGCGATCTCGGGTACAGTGCAACCACCGACCGCAGACCTTCAGAAAGACTCAATTTAGAGATGAAACTAAGTACACTGATGTTACATCAAAAATATTATTTCGTGGGGGAACAAGAAACCAATAATCAAATTGTGGCACCTCTGTAGTAAATAGGCAATCAATACAAAATTCTCAAATAATTTTAGCTAAAGGTAAAAGGTTTGGAGAAAGCATTCGATTAGCCTCAAAGCTCTGCTATTAAATTGGGAAGTTCTATATGCGTTTAAAGTTCTGCACCTGCATCGTTTTGCATTTTAGATGTACTAGGCTTTTACGAATTTTATTTAACATATGGACATCTTTTCATAAACCAGTCTTGTAAGTTTTTAGAAATCTAAAGTTGCTTTTTCTAGGGGACATAGCAATCCACGACGTGGACTACTCTTACAAAAATCCTAAAAAAGATCAAATTTTGCTAGGGGGCTTAGACCAATACCAGCAAAGAATATTAGATAGTCTGCAGATAAAGGAGGAAGATTTAATTGACCCAATTCGTAAGAAAACCAAGCAAGCAAATGGGAAAATTTCTGAAACAGATTATTCACACGCCACAGATCATTCCACTAGCTTCAAATATAACGGAAAAGTGTTTTCTTTAAATAACGATGAAGCTACAAGTAAAATTGAAAACAGTGAAAACAAAGATGATTTTATTGAAACAGCGCACAGAGAAAGACAAATACATAGAGATAGTAATTTTACTGGAACTAGGAGACAACATACTAGAAGAAACAGCAAAAGCAATAGGTGAGTGCAAATAAGTCAACATTAATAATATATCTTTTTATTCCATTACCAAACAGTTTCCTTTTTGCTAATTAGTTGCTACGACAAGTTATTTTAACTAGAACATAGTTAAAACCTCTTAACAGCATTCGTATTATTGTGGTGAAGACAGACAAAATTCTATCGTGCGATTGAAAAATTGTTTTATTCAAAATGCTATGACGTAAAAATTGTCTGTTTGCCATAATTTTAAAAAAGGTGAAAACCTATTAATGTTAAATCCATGACCTTCTAGATTGGGGACTTTGACAGCTCGACTATGGCCTTCTAAATTGGCAGCTTCAACAACTTTTTTTGCAATTAGAAAGGTAATAGTCAAACCAAAACGGAGCACACTTTATTACGCCAAAAATACCGCACCTATATAAATAAATCAAAATCGTAAAACCAAAACTAAATAAGATGTTAAAAGTGTTTTATTATTTTCTGTGCTTAATCTAACACGACTTTTCCTGTTTTAAGATACTCTTACAAACATTCTATAGAGTAGTTTTATCACATGCTTTCTCTATTGCAACGTGCAACACATGTTTCAGTTCTGCAGTTATATCCATGCATTACTTTTGATTGTCTCAACTAAATTTTCATGAATAAATTGCAAGAACTGGCGTGTATGACGGATTTTACAATTTTACAATACACTGTAAAGATAAATCGAAATATATTTTAAAGCTTGTTTTATATGGACGACTTTAACGCCTAAAAATTAATTTGCTCACTGGTTAGATTTCAAACGCAGTAACATTTATCTTGACATCAATTGAGTCAGTTCTCTCTTCCTTGCCTTTATTGTTTCTATATCTCTTTCTCCTTCGCATTTTCTCCCTTAATCTGCTTTCTGTTCTACTTCTCCTGCTTCTTCTTCTTCTTCTTCTGTTCCTTCTTTTTCTCCTAATTATGCTCATCTTCTATGCTTTGCTTTCCAATGTTTCTCTTTCTTCTCCTTCTCCATTTTCTCTTTCGCTTTTTTTTTCTTTTTTTAATTTCTTTTTCTATTTCTTTGTCTCTTCCGTTTGATTTTCTTTTTGTATTTTCTTGTTTTCTTCTTCCGTTTTCTATTTATTTTGGTTTTTTTCTCCTCTTTCTCCTCTTCTTCTACTTTACCATTCTTGTTCTCCTTTTTTTGGTACAATGGCAGATTAACAGAATAAGTAATTGTTGACTGTTTTTAGTACTGTGACAGTTTTACCGATATGCACAATATTTTATTCGAAACGAGAATGATTGCAATAAAAACACATTGTCTAAAATAGACGGTTATAAGTTTGCTATAACTAGGTGGTTGGGAGCTACTGCTAGGCAAGTAAAAGTGACTATGCCAGGAAGGAGTGGCGTGACTACTAGTATCAAGGACCTGGTTGCTAGTTGTGTTGTGTCGCTTTGCCTGTTTCCGCCTATAATCAAAATGTCAACCCAGGGGGCCACATTCCCCGTGTCGTAATGGTACCGGTTATTAAGATCAGAGCGGCTACCAACCTTTGTAAGCGGTACGTGGTTGACCAGTACTGGGGCTGCGAATAACCTACATCGAAAGTTCTGTTCCGAAAAGTCCAACCAGTAACTCGAATTGGTACCACAGTGACCAGGTGGCCCAGTAAGAAAACTGCAGCTTTCGTCCTGATAGGTCTCTGATTAGGTCTCGTGGTGGCAGTGGTATGATTATGCAGGCAGGGGTCGTCATGGTGCTGCTCGACGGATGAGCTGCGTTTCAGTTCGGACACTGTTCTACAGAATCGGTAGAGATTTAGATAATTTCCTCTCATCAGTGAGTTAAATAGTCTTTAAGGAAGGACTAGGCCTGACAGCCCGATGGTACTGGTTGCTCCTTGTTTTACGTTGGACAAGCGGAATAATTCAGGGTAACTCAATCCGTGCCACAAGACGACCGTGATTGATTAAGCCGTCAATGATGAAGTCGCTACGTTAGTTAAAACAGGAACCTTATAGCATTTTAAGTGCTTCTGGCACATATACCGTCTGTAAATCTTTTTTTTTATTGCGCACATTCCTGTATACAAACCAATAACTGTTCAGTGCTTATCTTTCGCATGCGATTGAGCCTGATTGAATCAATTATAAAGCATGAAAGTGTTGTGATTTGTAAATGCCACTTTAGTAAGTGACTGCTGTGTAGCTAGACAATTAATATTTTTTTAGAAATAAGACTAAATTAATTTTCAAGTTAAAAAAAATGTTTAATTGTTATTATTTTTTTGTTTTTACACTGACCTTGCAGATTTTTTATTACAGTAAAGTGCTTGAACTGAGATGGTATTCATACTATACAACTGTTTATTTTTAGTGAATCCAATACAGCTCAGAATGAGGGGCTTCTACTACCATTTCCTCAGACGCCGACCACTAGTGATAAATTTCCAGTTCAAAATTTCAAACCCAATTTTGGATTCCAACCGAAACAAATGTCAAATGCAAAGATCAACCAAACAGTTTCTAATGTGTCTAGGCTTGGAAAAAGTCAAGAGAAGCAACTCCACCATAGGGGTATCAGAACTGCTACTGCTCAAAAAGGAAAACTTTGGGATTATGGAGTAGTTCCTTACGAAATCGACGGAAATTTTAACCGCGAACAGAGAATCCTTTTCAAACAAGCCATGATGTATTGGGAAAATTTTACTTGTCTTAAGTTTGTAGAACGTGACCCCATGGAACACCCGAATTATCTTATTTTCACGGTGGAGTCTTGTGGGTAAGTGGAAAATAATTTAAATGTTTGCGATATTGTAAGAATTATGTTTAGGTGTTGTTCGTCCATAGGGAAAGAGGGAGAAGGCGCACAGACCGTCAGTATTGGAAAAGAGTTGTGGGAAATTTGGAACCGTCGTTCACGAATTGGGTCACACTCTTGGTTTTGACCATGAACATAGCCGACCAGACCGTGATAGTCATGTAATTATTTTGGAAAACAATATTAAAGACGGTAAGAGTTTTTTATTTAAGTTATTTTAGATTGGTTAAAATGTAATTTAGTTGTTCAAAAATTTAATGCAACCAAAACGCATATTAAAATATATTTAATACATTATAACTTGAGAACTTTTAAGATACAAGATGAAGTGTGTGTTAGAATTTTTTTTGCTGGTTTAAATAACCATTCACTTGATTTATCATAGAATAGGACTCAGAGGCGTATTTTAAAACCCTAAAAAGTGTAACCTTTTTCAGTGTAAACGTTGTATTAAAAATAATTATTTTTTATTAAGTATTTTAGAACAAGCGATTTATTTTGTTAATATTCCTTATATTCAGTGATAAATATTCTTAAAATAACAAGTACGGTACCTAATTTTAAAATTTTAATGAAACCTTCGCTAATGTCAGTATATTCCTTTACTTCTCGCAGGAAAAAAACAAAACTTTGAGAAACTGACAGATAAGGACATAAACTCCTTAGGAATGCCATATGATTACGACTCTATAATGCATTATAGTCAAAACACGTTTGGGAAAGAACATCGGGATACTATATTACCCATTGATGTGCCCGGACAAAAACGTCCTAAAATTGGACAACGTGTAAGATTAAGTGAAGGAGATATCGCCCAAATCAACCTTTTATATAAATGCCCAAGTAGGTGCTTTATCGTTTTCTAATTGTGCAAATTATTTTATTAACTTTCTCTTCCAGAATGTGGCAAAACATTCCAAGCGAATTCAGCAACATTTTCCTCGCCATCATACTTAGGTAGAAATAATTCCCATGAAGGTGAAAAATGCGAATGGCGAATCACCGCAACTCATGGAGAAAGAATTATCCTTAACATTACAGATTTGGACATTCCAAAATCGCCAGATTGCCGTACAGATTATATAGAAATTCGCGATGGTTATTGGCATAAATCTGATCACTTAGGCAAATTTTGTGGTACTGAAAAAATTTACGAATCCATAGTTTCCACTGGCAGCAGAATGTTGGTCACATATGTTAATAAAAATTCTACTGGGCATCGGGGATTTACTGCCAATTACCATAGTAAGTTTAATTGAATAACTATTAATAATTTTGATTTCCGACCTAGCAACCAATGCAGGGTAAGGCGTCCAAAGTAGATTTTGTCTCATTGGCTTTGATACGCCATTTTCTTAACCAGTCCTGTACCTTTCCGAGGTGAATTTGTAGCTTGCGTGATGCCGTTGTGGTCTGGATAAGTTGACAAGATGGCTGCATCATTGGCGTATGTTGTTATTGTTGTTGATCTCGTTGTTGGTAGATTTGCCGTGTACAGTAGATACAGTAGTGGACCACGGACATTGCCCTGTGGTACTCCAGAATGTATTGTAAACGGTGTAGTGGACTCACCATGAAGTTTAACCAATTAATGTCTGTTAGTAAGATAAGACTTGATTACCTGATACAGATTATCAGAGAAGGCACTTTTTATTTTGAACAGTATTCGTTCGTGCCAGACTCTATCAAAGATCTGACTGATGTTAATAAATACTGCGATGTAATCAATCGGCCTATTTCACTGGAAATGAGCCCTTTGGGGCTATAAGACAGGAGGCCTACGATTGATTATTATTTGAGTGTAAGACCACAGTTATTTAAAAGAGCGTTGCACGTAGTCCTATAAAACCTATGCCCAGGAAATTATTAATCAAATATCACACTTGTACTTGTAAACCACCACTTACAATATAAACTCTGAAAGAGAAATTGTTAAATTATAATTCAAACCAACAAATAACAAAACAAAACTATATTAAAAAACTGGTACAAAAATTAAATTCAAAAATGACAATTCATACAATAAAAGTTTACAACTTACCCTTATAAAAATTATTTATTTCACAACTGATTCCTTTATCTTAATTACCCTCTAACTGGAACTTGATTAAATATTATCTTGATTACAATTGCATGAACCTTGAACTTACCTCCAATCCCTAATGGTTGACTATTTACAGTCAGTTGCGAAAAGTTTTGATTGTAATAATTGAATAAAAAATTATCGACTTGCATTAGGAATTGGAGTGCGTTATCTAAACTTATTTATATAACAAAAATTATTACCTACTTAATTACTGACCAATGCAATACACAAATGCAACCTTGCAAGAATGTGTATTACATTCTGCTCTACTGTTATGAAACTTTGTTGATTTTGCAGAGTTTGATATTTTCTTATGAAACATGTTCTGAATGAATATTACAAACATTTAAAACAAATTTATCTTCTAATAATTTTTAAAATTAGAAAATTATTGCTCTGGTTACAGCGGAACAATAACTTTTACCTTGTAATAATGCTCTATGTATTTGTTCCACAATTGTGTGAACCTGCTCGATTGTATCGTGTTGTGCGCAAAACATTTAATTAATAGGTAATTTTATTATAATGTTAAATAATCTCTACATTATAAAAGTTAAATTCCTGCCATTTTATTTTATTTTATTTTCTCTGTAACTAGATTTTTTGGCATATTAAGGTATATGTAAAGTTTTTGGAATATAAAGATGTTAAATTAGACCAAGGTCTGCAGAAATAATTAAATAACGTTAAATAAACCAAACAGTAAACTAAAATTAAAGTTAAGTTCATGAATGAATAATCATTTAAATGTTTCAATTCCAAAATCTAGCTAATAAAATTAAGGTAATGTAGAAAAAAATGACAATTTTTTTTTAAATTGACTAAAAATGTAACAAAAGTTCATGGTAAGCTTATTTTATTTAGCATCTGACTAATAAATTTGCATTATAAATGCATGTCACATATTTTTGTTCATTGATTTTAAAAATGAAACCAAGTTAAATGGATAACTAATTAAATTTATTTTACGCAGCAGTATGTGGTGGAGAACTAAGTACTGCAACCGGTGGTTACCTAGAATCTCCGAACTTCCCGGAAAACTACCAACCCAACAAAGAATGCATTTGGAAAATTACAGTTCCCGATCACTACCAAGTGGAGTTAAAATTTCAATCTTTCGAAGTAGAAACCGTTTTCACTAATTGTGACAACGACTACGTAGAAGTTCGAGATGGCTTGACAATGGATAGTCCTTTAATAGGGGTCTATTGTGGATATAAAATTCCTCCAAACCTCCGTTCCTCGTCGAACTATCTTCTGATAAAATTTGTTTCGGACGGTTCTGTGCAGAAGGCTGGCTTTTCAGCCACATTCGTCGTAAAAGAATTTGACGAGTCTAACAAGATTGATCACGGGTCAGTGGAGAATCCCCTAAAATGACCATATGAGAAAAGGGAATTGCATATTAAATAACATTTCTTTTGTAATTATGTTTTGTAATAATTTATTTATATGTGGAAAACTAAATGAATAAACCAAGAAAATGTGGTTTGCAGTATTGTGCCTGGGAAAAATGTTTGTGAGTAAATAGGATTGACGATTTGTATGGGACAGTCAGCCGCTCTTTTACTAGTTGAACCACCGCATTGTTGCAGGGGTGCAAAGATTTTTAGGTGGAACGAATGAATCAACTCGAAAACTTTATGAGGCCTGTAATTTCGCCTCTGAAAATGTGACAAACACGCCATGGTCCACCGACGGCTTCAAACAAAAATGAAGTCCACCGACGGCTTCAAACAAAAATGAACATAAATCAGCCAATTCTTTTAACCTAAAGTTAGTGCAAAATTGTTATTATGATTTGTATGTTGTATTAATCTAAAACAGTTTATAAAGAGCAGACGAGGGACCTCAACAATTTCTCTTTTGACATGCGCGTCGCTTTTCTAAGCAAGGAACGTTAAGTGTTCTCCCTCGTTGAGTTTTGGTGTACCAGTACAAGTTACTGGAAAGAAAATAAAGGAAAAACAGTGTCGGTTCATGCCCCGTGAAGGAACGGGCCGCTATAGGGGTGCTTCGGACTACGCAGCGGAGTCCTAAGCCCCTCTTCAGCCAAGAAACGATGGTAAGGAAGGGTTAGAACAAGGAATTAAGATAAAGAAGGATTTCTGCGGAAAGTCCTGTCCCAGTATTCACCTTTTGGCTCAGAAAAACCGCGGAAAAAACCTGAGCCAGGACAGTCGGCCGGACCTAGAATCAGGGTCTCAAACGACAGACAGACGCGTTAACTGCGGAGTCACCTCTCTCGATAAACTTACTGAAGAAATGAGAAAATATGTATGTTTAAGGCCGCGTAGTCATTGAGAATTTTTACGCGCACACAATATTTGCGCCCGTACACGTTCGTGTGCGTACGTATTTATTGCAGGAAAATTTATTGTTGGAGTGTGTAATATCCCGCTTTAGTTGTTTTAGTTATTCGTAGAGCAACCTGAAATATTAAGCTACAAGGGTGGTAAGTGAAGTTTACCAGGCCCAGGGTAATATTTGTAGGACCGAGACTTGTCGAGGTCCTCAAATTACCCGTGACCAGTAAGTGAATTTTACACGCGCGTATTTTTGCACGACCGATAAATTAATTCACAGAGAAAAATGTAAAATTGAAATTCACATTGAAAATATTTTATCAAGTCAGCTAAATTTGAAATTTTTTAAACTTCCATGCTGCGGTTGCTAGGGTTATAACATAATTTTTTACTGCCATAGGTACGTAATGGAAATAACAGCCCTAGGGCGGTAACAACAACATATAGCAAGTAAGTAAACAAAAAAGGCGGATCGTGTAGAAGAAAATAAAAAATAAAATTAAAGCTGATGGACTAGACAGCTGTATAAAAGAAAGCATTATGTTGTAACACTCTAACCTTTTCCTGAACTGAAGGTCTTGAAAAGATTGAATTACCGTGAGTAGTTCAGGTTAATAAAACAACGTATGATTAAGTATGAATCTGCTTAAAGTGCTGTTTTTACCTTGGTGCTCGTTTTTTCAGGAAATCGGATCAGCTGGGAAAGAAAATAAGTTTGTGATGTGTTACTAGTGATATTTAACAGGTAAGTACGGTCAATCTAATTAAATTGTTTAGTTAAATACGGTTTACGAATTTTCCAAGTTTTGGAGAAAGACGTTTTATTCGGGTTCGAGGTTCTGGTCAGGATTTCTAGAGAGAATATTTCGGAAATGATTCTGAAATAATAATTAAACATTTTGGGTCGGTCGTCTGGTTTTATACTGGCTAAAGGCCGGAGGGAGGTTTTATAGAATCGAGCATCTCTGATTAGTGGCGTTCTGCCGTGGTCACTCGACATGTAAAAGTCCACTGAAATTATTTGATATACTTTGCGTCGCGCCGTCTGATTATTGTGGAGCTTTGCTGTTTCGTGATTCTGGTTTCTGGTAGTTGTTCGAGATGTTTAAACAGTTTAATTTATAATTTATTCTGATTATTTATCTTGAAATTTTTTTTCTCTATGAGTTTTAAGTAGAAATTAAAGAATTAATATTTTCTAAATAATTTGGAATATACAATTTATTCAAGATATAATCTATAAAATTGTCTAAATGAAACCATACAGGACGTTTTATATACATTTGTGTAAAACGTCTTATGAACAACCATTGAGGATGGCTTAAAGACGTCCGTAGGTGTACCAAATGGACTACGTATAGACGTCCATAAATAGTCCTGAGAATTAAAAACAGATGTTCTATGGATATCTACAATATACATGACGGATGTCTATAGACATCTTTGTGCTATATGGGAGGCTTTTACTTTAGTTATAGTTTAGAATACTTTTCTACTGTCACTGATGGGCAATTAAACTTGCATGCAGTTTTTTAACAACTCGTGCCTATTAAACGAACGGCCATTAATTGGGATATTTTAAAAATTCACGTCCGGCGCCACGGCTAAATTAGAATTTAAAAAAAAAATAAAACAATGGCCCATCTTCTATTTGCTCACATAAACACCGTGAGTCAATAGAGTGGGACGATATTATTAGTTTCCAATTCGTACACGCGTTCAAAGTGTAAGTAAGCACAACGAGTCACATCCTAGTATAATGGTTTATGGTCACATCCTGCACAGCTACCTGTCTGAGCACGTTAGAAGTATTTCGATCTAGTAAAATAGTAAGTGATGGAGTTAAATCGTTGTAACCACATCTGTTTAAAAATTCAAAGAAAAAAAATTATTAAAGTACGAAAAGTTAAGTGAAGTGCTTTACTTTTTTTAAAGAGAATCTTACAGTTGCAAAGGCAACAGCCGTGGAAGACCATTTTGAGAAAAAACAACTGCTGTAAAAACTCCAGCTAGAAATCCCCAGAAAAAATTGCTTAAGCAAAACAGGAAACAAGGCTAGTTTAACTTATCACTTTAGCAGAGATTTTAGAATACAGTGATCCACTAACAAGAACACACACATGCTTTTGCTTAAAGGGGGGCTTTCGTTGTTATTTTCGAGTAATTATTTTATGGGGTTGTCTTTTCATGAAAATATTTTTACTGCAAGATCTTTTTATCGGTTTTTTGGACGATTTTTGTAGGCGGGTATTTTTCCATCGACGTTTTTCATAGCGAATTTGTTCTGGGGGTTCTTTCAAAGACGCTTTCTCCGAAAACCAAAAATTGACCCATAAGCAAAAGCAAAGTTAGACGTCACTGATTGAAATAATAAACTTTTTTCGACGAGTTTACTTTTGGACTTCTTCCAGAGACGTTTTATCGCGTAAATGTATTATACTTTTACAGCACAACTTAATAAAGGTCAATTATTAAATACTGGGGCTCAAGTTCTAAAATTGTTATTTTAATAACAAAAGCAAGTGTAATGGAAATGGGGCAACGTATTCAATACATGAAAAATGTGTGTAGCAGTCGAGATCGCTGCTGCGATGCGACGTTTCTTGCTTCGATAGTGTAACCGTAAGTTGGAAACGTATTGTTTTGGCTATTAGAAGTCGCTGATGTGACACCCGCGAGAGCCCGAGACCTTGACAAACACAACGGGCGGAGAGAGCATTTAGCGTTCTTCTGTGTTGCACAATATTGTGGTATACAGTAAATCTTTGTTAAAAGTTAATGTTTTTCTTAATTATTGTTTTTATTAGTTAAATATGATTATCATTATAAATCCACTGTGTGCAGTTCAACTCTAAGCAAGTTATTAAAATCAAGTGCTAGGCTTGCTTTTTACATAAACAGCCTGGATCTTTGCTGGCATGCTTCCTCCTGCGAGTGTGTGTTCGAAATGACAGCCAGCAGCAGATTAAGATTATATTCCAATTAAACAACCACAGTATACACCCAAATTTGCTTATCTGTATTAATCACTACGGCGGTCTACTGTACAAACATATTTGAGCCTTATATAACGGACGTAGATATGTGGGTTCTAGCAGTGAAGGCTCCTCGTCTATAAAAGTTGAGACAGGGGGAAAGGATCTGGATTTAATATAGATAGATAGCCTTAAAGCCTCTAAGATACTTATTTGTAGCGTTACCGTATACTTCGGAGTTAACTTTTTCTGCTAACTGCTAAGCATATACATTTAATAGAGTTAAATATGTAAGGCTGTATACTAAAGTATTGTACTATGTATAAAAAGAAATGCAAATTGTACTGTAGTAGATTTTTAATGTTTATTTATATAACAATATTGCAAGTACAGAAAACATATAATGCAGACTTAAACATTAAAATTGTAGTAATTATTAAAACATAAAACACTGTATAGTCTCTTCAATTTCACGCACTTCTGCATTTCTACAAAAATTACTGATAACTTAGTTTCTAATTTTTTCCGTCTAATTTGATACTGTAAATAGATCTTCAATGGACTGATTTTGTACTGATTCCTTGCCTATTCAATACTAACTGATATTTTACCGTTGTTCCTAGACGCCGTTAAACACCTAGAAATGACAAAAATATATTAGGAACAGTTTCACTGTTTACCATTACAATAGTAATATACGATCATAAAAAAAACTACCCATACAAGGTCATGGTTGCCGTACTACGCTATTATAAACACGCATAGGGCATAGCAGTGCGGCATGCAAGGCCCTGGTATGTCTTGTGTCTCGTGTTCTGATTTTAAAATCGAAGTAAATGTTATCAATGTTGTGGAGAATCAGGGTACTTACCTCTGCCAGAGGTCTTATTAACATTTTTGCCTTTAGTAGACTATAACTTCCACCTCGAAAAGTATTCCAGTACATGCCTTTATAAGTGGACTCTACTGAAACTTGCCCATTTAAGTACTTTCCGTTCAGGTTGCTGAGATCGCATTCTCGATACCACCACGCTCCAGCTAAAATGTATTTATAAATGAGAAAAAAAAATAGCGACGCACTTTGCCTGGACTTTCCTATACTTTAAATAGTATTACGGCGGTAAAGTTAGTACTGCAAAGAAAGGGTAGGCCGTGAAGCACACTAGTAAACGAGGCAATGCTTGGGGCATTAGTCACGTGAGTCAATATACCTAACTAGATTTTGTTATATAAATTTCCCCTTTACGCTGCCACTGGCGTTTTCAGTGCGCACGCCCTGCGCTTCCAGGCGCATTCACTTCGCCCTGCTCTCACTTAGAAGTCAGCCTCAAGCACTTGTAGGGTGTAGTCGTATTTTCACCGCTCTAGCTTATGAGCTACCCAAGATGTAAACTAACCACCCTCTTCTGGGAAAGCCTAGTTGGAGGCTTTGGTAGTTGATACCATAACATACCGTTTACCGTCAAACTTTTTGCTCGACTTAGTACCGGGTTTATTTGGTTTCGTCTGCCGTGTTGCACGATATACCAATCGCCAAGTGCGGATCTTAACGTCACTGCCGGGTCAACATCGAAGCCACCCCTGGATCTCTCGATTTACTACTTACGGTCAACTATAAGCTGCCCCTTTGTATCGAATATCTCGTTCCCGAACCTTCTTGAAGCATCCCCGTTACAAGTTACCCATCTACACCTTTAAGCTGCTGCTGAGGTGCCAACAACCTGCCCGTTGGCAGCTAAGGGCAGAAACCATGTGGAGTAATCTACGACTTGTAAGTACGTTTATACCGTTACTTTTAATCAGTGAAAGTGTTATAGAAAAGCCTTCAAACATTTTGTATGTGTTCCGGTTCTGAAAATTTCGTCGATTATAATTATATTCTTGCTATATTTGCATGTGTTTATGGTAATTATATTTTAGGTATATCTTTGCATGTGTTTATATTACTGTATTTTTTGTCCTAAATCCGTGTCGGAGTGGTCGTACCTTGTAATAAAGAGAACCCCCTCCGGGGTGGAAATTTCGCATATCGCAACGTTGCTTAGATATACCCGTTTATAGCCGCAATCTGCGGCCAACTATATTTTATTTAATATACTTTGTGTTCAAATTAAACTTTGTAACTTATTTGACATCGGTGATTAGCCTTAACATAGTTATAAGTAGGCATTCTAAACTTCATCTAGGTGGAAGCCCGAAGGTAAGTCAAACTTCAAGAAAGCTGTCTACAAGGGAGGTTTTTGTTTCTCCCCCCTTGAACGTCGGCCTGCCCTTCCTGCTTTAACAACCCTTAATAAGACAATCAAAAACAGGTGGCGCCCTTTTTAATCATCCCCAATTTCACTACCCCCAAGTTATCGGTGAAGAACCCTTCCGTTTTATAGAACGAACCACTCCCTCCTTCGACTTTGAGCTGGCTGAGTGCACTCCCTTTGTTACGGAGTCGCTAACAGCAAGTTTTTCCCGTAACAAATCTGTCGCCCAATTTTTGGGCCTCTTTTCGCTGATTTGGCTGTAACAAATTTGGCGCCCAACTCTGGGGCTCTCTTTCGCGCAAATTTGTCCGTAACAATTTTTTTATAATAAAAATTGAATCACTCACTCTCACTCCCACTTTTATACTGGAAGTATGGAAAATTAAAAAGTTATGCGATTTGATACTAAAAATGATCAAGTTAATTCATAAATTATAAACTGAAAGAAGCAAGCTAAAATAATAAACAATAAATCAGCTTTGATTTACACATGTATGTGTATCTAACGGTAAAAATTAAAAAAGATTAGAAAATATATACCATGAAGGTCTGCGCAATTTCCGTTAGACCAAGCGTCTTGATCTACATCCTTTGTAGTAAATTTACTAGCAGCATGGTACATCAATGAATCTCCTGCATCACCACTATAACCTCCTAAAATTTCCAAAGGAAAGCCTTCCACTTCAGGCCCAACACTAAACGCTGCATAAGAAGCAGTTTTACTCTGTTTATCGAAATCTTCCAATTCTATCAGAAGTTCATTCACTTGGTAACCTACAATAATAAAAAAGAATTTTTGGGCACTGAAAGGTTTTACTTAGTGATTTAATAAACTGTGAAATTTTCAAGTAGCAAAAAAAAGAAATAAAGGAACTAACCTGTTAACTGATGTATGGTATCCAAGCCAAGCCAAAACTCTCCAGCCAGATTTCCAAAACCGTGTTTATATTCTTTCCATTTTTGGTGAAAATCCTGAGTCCCATTGAATCGGTTATGAATGACAGTCCATCCTCCTCCACGTGTTTGCAAATCACAAACAACCAAAACTGGTTTTGAAGAATGTTCTGGTTGAATACTATATATTCCGGTAAGGGTTTTCCCATTTTGCTTTACTTCAGTACAGTCTTTAGGCAACCTGGTTGAGGATTCCGACGGTAAACGCTGATGTTGAAGATTTAAAATGCTTTGATTGAAAAATTGCTTCGTTACTAATTGGGAAGTTGATCTTAACATGGACCTAAAGCAAATGTTTTAGTACATTAACTAATGCGATTTAAATATGGTAACGGGGTTGGGGTTGGCGTGATGTATGGGTGTGTAATAAGAGCTTTATTAATGTATTACTACTGTTAGGTATAACATTACTTAATTAAAAAGTTATTTGCAGTACAAAACAATAAAATTTAATGATGATTACACAATGTACAGCAGAGGTTGAACAAGCTAGTGGCGTGTCCACTTAAAACAGAGTTGAACACCAACCAAATTAAAGTTCAGCCCATGAGCCTATACAAAATCTAATAAAAAATACGTGTGGCCAATTTTTAAGCTATATTATTTTGAAAAATTATTAATCAGCAAAACCAGTATACCTTAGTCAAGTATACTGATCCAAGCGACTAATGCCTTAGGCATTTCCTTGTTTACTGAAGCACTCTGCGCTCACTTTCTGGTGCCATCTTAACTGGCCTTGTACAATATAACGTTATACAAAAGCACTAAAAAAACTTGAAAGCTTAGTTCCAAACATTCTAGTTTCAAATAGACGATCAGTACGCTTTTTTGAAAATTTTGAATTTTAACGCCTTATTATTCAACAACGAGTTGACAAATCGTTATCAAATTTGTTAGAGTAGTAGCTCAAAGGAAATACAGTCTTCCTATTCATGAGATTTGTTGAAAGCAGAAAAACTTGGAAGCAAACATATTTTCAAAAATAGAATATTTTCAAAAAATATTTGCTCAAAAACTAACTAAACAACTTTTTTACACTATGTAGATTTATGGAATTCGGGAAAAGCTACAATTTGGTTCGTGTCTCAGCTCACCAATTTTTCTGTGGCTACTTCAATGAATTTTTGAAAACTTTGTTTTTAACCCCTATTTACTCGAAAACGAGTTATGCGGTCGGGATGATATTTAATATTGTAAATGTTCTATGGTATTTAACGTAGGAGTAGGCTCTGACTGCTGTTCCAGTTCACTCATTACTCTGCGTCGTCTTCTATAAATTATTGAAAATCGAACATTGATGCATCAGAACATTTTCAAAAACATATTACTCAAAAACAGGCCAAATCATCTCTTTTTAGCATTTTAAGTGTATAGGGTAGGTAATAATAGGCTACAGTTTGGTTCGTGTTGCAGTATGCTCAGTTATCTGTGAAGCCACCTTTTAATTCTTAGAAATTGAAAATTGGTACATTTTTATTTAATAAACGGGAGACAATGAAATGTTTTAAAGTATGCTAAATTTCTCATGAGTGATAGTAGAATAAGATTCACAACTTAGTATTTAGCTGAACCAATATTTAGAGAGTTTAATTTTTTCTTTCGCTCCCATATTGTGTTTGATGAATGTGTTGTGTTGTTTCTGGTCTTCTTTAACGCTAAAAATTTTTTCCCAAAAGAAATCAAAAAAGTTTTCGGGAAAAAATTGTTTTTTGGACAATAAAGTTTTGGGTTGTAACCTAATTAGGTATAGTATGCCAGGGGGCTAATGCCATATTTTCTTGTTTACTAGTGCACTTTGCGCTCGTTTTGCATTGCTTCCTTAAGCTCCGTCATACGGTACAACGGTAAATAAATATTCTTATGCAAATACGGCAAGTAGAAATATCTCCAGTATCGGGAAGTTTTGCAGAAGTACTTTGCTTATTGTTTTAACTCGGGTGTACAAAACTACGTTGCAAATAGCATATTATTTAAATCTTCTCTGGAGATGAAGTGCATGTCTTCATGGTTCGGAGCCTACGTAAACCTGTAGGTCTTCACTGCCCTGTGCCACTTTAAGCACCACACAGGACAGGAGGTAAGAAGATATTATGCTACATCTGCCAACAGGCATGCAACCATAAGAAGAATTTTAATCTGACTACTAAAAAATTGAGTCTTTGCTTCCTATTCTATTAAATAAATTAAATCGCATATTGTCGTTAGTTGAATTTTAAATACAAACATTTTTCCTAGTGAACAACCTAATTACACTTAATCATACCTACCTCGTATAGTTGATAAGAGAAAAAACCATTTTCTTCAACTCATTTACATCAGATGTTAGAAACATGGTACCAGTCCTCAACATTTTCACATCTTTATCTAAATATTTTACTGCTTGTTCCAGCGTTGTATTTGATTGTTGCAGGAGAGTTGGAGAAGCAGAACGTGCTTGCTGAATAGTAGTTGTCAATTCTGCGCAAAGACCTTCTAAAACTTCCAGTTGTGTTAGATGCTGTTCTGCGTCTTCATTGTTTTTCGATGACTGCTATTTGATACAAAATAGAGACTATTATTATTTAAATTAAAAATTTTCATTTCAGCTGTTTAAGTCTTTAAAATGATAAATTTAAAATTAGTTCGATTGTGCACAACACAAATGCTTATAACTCTGCAGTATGGTTGGAAATTTGATGAATGGACTTAGGTTTAACCGTCCTGTTTAATCCGCACTGTTATTTTTCTAAAAGCTTCATCCTAAAGGTGTACTTACTAGTTTTATAAATAAACAAATAATTTTTAGAAATGACGTCACCCAAAACAACTGCTGTAAGTTTAAGTACTAGTAGACTAAAACTTCTGCAACTACATCTGATAATTCAATTACTACAACTAATGCGTCGCGTCGGTACAAAAATCGATACAAAGCTATGCAGTCGGTCTTACAACTATGCTGTGTTCTCCATTGAAGACACAACTCAAAATGTCAACAAATTAGAGGGGTTCAAAGTTTCAAATTTTTACTATATTTCAAATACAAATACGGTACATTATTTGTTACATTATACAGGGCCTTCGTTAATTACTGATACCCACGTGACCTTTGGTCTGCAGTGACTTAGTGAGTTTTAAATTTAGATGGTGAAGTCAGTTCAGGATTGGTACTCGTGGTAACTAAAAAATTCCCTGTAAGTGTCACTGTCAACACTCAAAGTGAGGTTATGTATGTAAACAAGCAAGCCGTGATAAGCCTTGGGAATTTTTGGATAAAAGGCTGCCCAACAGTGTAAGTTGGGTTGCCTATATTTTGTGGTCACGTGGGTATCAGTAATTAATGAAGGCTCTGTATAAAAACAGAAGTTTACGGTACTCTGGTGGTAAATCGGCACTTGAACTTAATGCAAGACTATAACAGTTCCGGACGTTTAAAAATCATCGTAAGCCGTTTGAATTTGAAGGTAACATTCAGGAATTTTTAACAGTTTTACAGAAACTTGTAATCAATCGTAATTTTAGTAGTTAACTAGTTACCCATAAACAACGTTAAATTATCACTCAGTGCCTGGGAATCATTTAGGTCCAAGTCTTAGAAATCATATCACTGTTTAGAGTGAATAAACGTTTGGTGGAGGTTCAAATAAGGTAAGTGGATTTATGAATCTGAGGTAGTAAAACGTTTTTTTAATTGAAAAGTGAGAATACTCAAATTATATTTCTCGAATCTTAGCAACAGACTTGACATAAGACCATTGAAATTGCCGTTGGAATGTAACGTTTTGCTAAAGCCACTGCACAACTACAGCAAAACGCAACAGTCAGCAGCATTACTACAAAACCAAAATTTTTTGAAAAAACTGCAAGTTCAAATATCTCATCTATACATTATAAACAATCTCTTAGTCTAAGAAGGACGTGACTTTTCATTCCACAGCCCGCTGAGGATCAGTTTTTTGGATCTCTTGATACAATGGCAATAATGGTAAAACAAATCTTTCCAAATATTGTTATCGCTGTTATAACATTCCGTTAATTCATGCAATAACATTAATAAAATATAAAATTTCTGCAATATTAAAGGCCAGGTACAATGTACATAAAACATTGGCAAAAATCAGAAAAAACTAATTGCAACTCAAATTAGCCTAACGCATTATTATACTCAAACAGCACAGAAGAACGAGATGAAGATGAAGAGGTATTGGAAAATTAATATGAGCTAGAAGCAGAAGAAGACAAAGAAATATTACATAGACCAACCATCGAAGAGGTGCACGAAGCAATATATAAACTGAAAAACAATGTCTCCAGGAACAAATCAACTTTCTGTCGAGCTGTTTAAGGAAAGTGGACCAGAACTAGCCAAATATATACATGACCTTATTAAACGAATTAAACAGAAAAGGAAATGCCAAGCGACTGGAATTGTGGTATAATATACCCCATTCACAAGGAGAGCCATCAACTGGGCTGCGGTAACTACAGAGTCGTCACATTGGTAAAAATCGCATAGAAGACCTTTTCTAATAAACTATATGCAAAACTAACTAGCTAGAAAACGCAGCCCGATTAAAGATTAAAAACGAAGTATCAGAAACATTTAGAAAGTCCAAAGGTTTAAGACAAGGGTGCTGCTTGTCTTCGACCTTCTTCAATGTATATGTTACAGAAGTACTTAAAGAAAGGAATAAAAAATTTATGGTATGGGCATTCCAATAAACGAAGATTATCTGTACACATTGCTTTTTGCTGATGATCAGATAGTTATTTCATCAGATATCGATGACACAAACTACATGTTGAGAAATTTAAAGGAGACTTATTTAAAGTGAAGGTCTCGAGTTGGCGCGGCCCATTCGAGTGCGATCAGCAAAGTTTAACATAGCTTTGCCTGGTCAGTACTTGGATGGGTGTCCGAAAGCCAAGTCAACGCGGCACCTTGTACTCTCGGAATGGCACCTTAATAGGTGGTCCCGGATGTTGCATTAACAACGCGGCAGTCGTTAGAGGAGTTGGAAGTCTCCTCAAAGTGTAGATGGATGAATGTGCAACGTCCTGAAGGGAGTTGCAGAAGAGGTCGACCAGGACTAAAATTCCTAGACCAACCAGAAAAAGACCTAACCACACCGAGCATTCAAAGGTGGCGAGTAGGAGCAATAAAGAGAAACAAATGACGGGAAATTCCAGAGAAGGCCAAAGCCTGTACTGATGATAAACACAAATAAGCTAAACGCCGAGGAAGTTTTAGCATTTCAAGTATCGAACCATGTCAAGTTTCAAGAAACATTTTTGGTACGTCTTGCAGTCAATAAGGAAAAAGTGCAATTTGAGGTTGACGGTGAATAGGGTGAAATCTCAATTAGAATCGCACTAAAAATTTAAAATGAGGTAATCATTTATTGTGTAGTACTTCAGTAGACATTTGGGATTTTGAGAGCCGGTTTAACCGGTTTGGTTGACCCCTTCCCCCGTAAAATAAATTGTTCCGGATCTGACAACATTTTGTCAAAAATTTTTTCTGACGCAAAAAATATTTTTTAACGTCAATAATTATTTTTGGCTTTAAAAAATCATTTTTAGTGCAAAATTTGGTTTTAAAACAAAATTTTAATTTTGTCATGTCAGGAATTAATTTCTTGATGTTGAAAGATAATTTTCTTTAATGTAAGAATTTAAAACTAAAAACAAACTATTTTGTAATAAAAAAGACGAATTTGTAACGCCAATAAATAATGTTTTGTCAAAAATTGGTTTATTGACTGTTTTATTGTAAATAAACATTGGTTTATTGGCGTTATTTGCAAATAATTTATTAATAAAGCCGAATTCCTTTAGGTGTGAGTTGACACAGTTGACGTTTGTTGGTAGCATTGCAAAATTCTTCTAAGTCATTTGCTTATTTTTATGGCAGAACTGTTATCTGTTATTATATCTATAGCAACTTATCAATATAGAACAGTAAAAATAGCTCAATATGTGAGAAATAACGAAAATAATTCGGAAGTGAATGAAACTTGGTTAAAACCTTCATTTACACATACTCTTTTAAAAACCTCCTCCCTGACCAAAATTCGGGGTGGAGAAATTAGTTTTATTGGGGTTGAAAAGGGTGAAAAATCGGTTGTTCTCTACTAACCTCAAAAATAATTATTTTTCATAGTTTTTTGTAGTTTTAGCTTATTAAATTGCCCTTAATTTGGTTTTTCCATCTATTTACGTTAAAAATTGACCGACTTAATAAGTAACCGAGTAACGCAAAGTGGTATGGTGCGACGGGGTTTCACTAAAGATGTTTTATCATCACATGTGATTGCGAGGCCTGCTCTTTCAAACATATGTGTAGTTTTGAAGACTATTGCAACGTCCGTTTTGAGACAACAGAAGAAGAATTGAACACTGTGGATGAAAGTGTTATCCAAACAACAGTAATTTTTATCACTGATGGAGGCTTTTTGCTGCATAGAGTTAAATGGGGTAAACAGTGTACAACCTTTCAAGATGTTTGCTCTGCTTTTGTTAATTATGTAAAGAAATTTTACAAGTCTTCAGTAATAGTATTTGACGGATATGACAATAATAATAGTACAAAACTCACGGCAACAGCGACGCCGATATGCAGCCAAAGTATCTCCAGAGTTCACTATAAAGGAAACTACTTCCGTTATGGTTGCCCAAGAAAAGGTTGTAGCAAATGCTAACAACAAGAACCATTTAATTAAAATGTTAACAACTGCATTTTATAAAGAATTAATCGAAGTTAAGCAATCATCAGATTTTTAACCCCTTTCAACCCCAATACAACTAATTTCTCTACTTCTGACTTTTAGTCAGGGAGACGGTTTTTAAAAAAGTTTGTGTAAATGAAGGTTTTTACCAAGTTTCATCCACTTCCGAATTTTTTTCGCTATTTTACTTATTTTTACTGTACTAATATAAGTTATTAGTTATCGCATGAAAGCGAATTTTAAGCATTTTGCTTATCAACTATTATTGTAAGCAAATGAAAATTCTTTTGTATTTCCACGATTCATAAAAAATGTAATCTATTGACGCTACCTATTTTCTCTATTTTACTTATTTTGCTGCTTATTTTGCTCCTCCTTAAACCGCTTACATGTGCCTATTTTAGCTTTTATACAGCTAGTTGATGCTTTTTTTTTATAAAATAATAATTTATAATTTTTAGTTTGAAAATCGAATGTTAAAACATTAATTAATTTACTATTTTACGGTTTAAACGACTCAGCGAATAATTTACAGAATGTTTACACCACATTCTTCAAATCCCCTGCTAGACCGAACAAACATCCCTCAGAGAATCACCAAGTTCTATCGAAAACCACACACAATCGTCTATCGCGTTTATTTGTAAAAAAGCTAAAACATTGTTTTGTCTTTTGTTAACGTCAGTAATTCGAAGCATTCCATTGTGTTGTGAGGTTTTGTGAATAATTTTAATTTAAAATTATAAAATGCCTAAAGTGAAAAATAGATGTACCGGCAACTTGGCGTAAAGAGTTTCCTAAATTGGTTATTCAAAATAGCAAAATATTTTGCAGAAGCTGCATGAAAACCGTAAGTTACGCCTCTGTAATGTTTATTATTTCTAAAAGCCGATTAAAAAAGCTCCTGTCGTTTTCTCATAATAAGCTTCAATTAAATTTTTAATAAAAACATTGAACGGCAAGGAAATTTATATCAAAGTATATTTTTATTTGTTGTTAATTAAATTTTTTAGTTTTTATTTTGTATTAAAATATTATTTCTTATGCAAAACAAATAAAAATTTTGTTTTTTTTTATATTTTGCTTATTTTGTGATTTTATCAGCGCTTATTTTCAACAATCAAAAGCATATAAATCCGAGCTGTGGTTACCACACTCCGCAGAGATTGATAATTTTTTTGATTGTGATTATATTGATTGTCAAGGGAGGAGTTGTTTTAGTGGGTTATTGCAAGCTAGGTTTATTTTTTTTTAAGAAATTGTAAAACTTTATTGTAAAAAATTATTAAATATAATTCGATAACCAATTGGCAAATTACCTAATTTCTATATTTACACACAACAATATATTACTTTGCTTAAAAATGTTGTTCTATAATTAGGAAATTTTATGGCAATGAAAAGTTCTAAATACTTACATGTTTGGAAGTTTGCGTTTGTATATTTATATCAGGAGTTAAAGCATAATGTGCACTAAAGCAACAAGCAATTATTAAAATTAGCGAAACCAAAGTCTGAACCATTTTAACAATATTGTACAAGCCGTCTAGAGTAGAAACTCCATACTAATGAGATCATAATAATTATGGATTTATATACTTCTGCTGTTTTCAGATCGAACAAGTCGCTAATCAGAAAAAGAAAATCCATTAAGAAATGGGGAAAACCACCTCTTTTAGTTGGTGTACTATAATCATGTTTTCATGTATTTATATATTATGGTATATCCAGCATCCTGTAATTAAATGTTGAAACACAGGAAATGATAAGATAGCATTATCTACTTTTTTTTGGAACATTTTCGTTATGTATACTACAATAATAAATAAGTCTGGTATTTGTTCATATTTAAATCAACAAGTGGACAAGTGCATATATTACTAAATGTCTAATAATAGAGAATCCCCAAAGAAAATTATGAATGAAATTGATAACAAAAATAAATCTTTTTTAAGTTCAAAGGTTTCGAAATACAGGGTTGGGCAAAAGTACGGAACAATGCAAATATCTTTAATACGGCAACCGCGATTTTGACAAAATTTAGTACATGAAGGTTCCGATATACGGCGGATACAATGAAAGTATTGGAGGTTTAAAAAGACTTCCGGTTTAGCCGGAAATGATATCAAATGTTCTATTTTAAATGGATATATAGATAGAACTCTTTTTTGCAAGTTCACTGATATAAGGTTTGATGCCTTTATTTTCAATAATTTTAGAGATACCAAACAATAATGTTTTGTAATTGTTATCTAGCAGCTCATGAAAACAAAAGAATGTAAGAAGCTTAAACAGTTATGTCATGTTGTCAAATATGCTTGGTTCGTGTTGTATTGTTTTGATGTTCGATAGATTGAGCAGTGTAGTTGCAATAATCAATTAATTAGCTGCTGAATTTAACATCAGAAATGGTTCAATTAACAGAAAGATTGCAAATTGTTAAATAAAGTACGAACTTCTTGCTGCGTTCTACGACGCTCACCAAAACGAACCATAATTAAAATTTGAATTCGTCCTCTTTCTGTTAATTGAACCATTTCTGATGTTAAATTCAGCAGTTTTAATTAATTTAGTTAATTAATTGATTACTGCAACAACACTGCTCAATCTATCGAACATCAAAACAACACAACATATTTGACAACATTACAAAACTGTTTAGGCTTCTCACATTCTTTTGTTTTCATGAGCTGCTAGTTAACAATTACGAAACATTATTGTTCAATATCTCTAGAATTATTGAAAATAAAGGCATGAAACCTTATATCACTGAACTCCCAAAAAAGAGTTCTATCGATATATTAAAAAATATACAGAGTGTTCTATTTATAATAAAAAAGTTGATATTATTTCCGGCTAAACCGGAAGTCCTTTTAAACCGCTAATATCTTCATTGTATCCGCCGTATATCGGAACCTAAATTAAAATTTTTTTGTCAAAATCGCGGTTGCTGTATTAAAGATATTTGCATTGTTCCGTATTTTTGCCCAGCCCTGTATATTAAATTGAAACATTTATGGACGACTATTTCCTGATGTGCGCTGTTTATTTATTTATTTTAATGTCTGTCTTTTGCCCTCAGATTTTGTACGTCTTCTACGTACAGAGAAAAAGTACTATATTTGTATTTACTAGCAACACGATTTTTTCGCTACTAATCCAAAAAAAATCTACACTTAAAAAGGCTTATTTTGAAACATACTGGTGGAACGCCCGCTTGCAAGTCTTTTGTTTTGGCGCCCTCAACGTAAGTAGTGACGTAGAGGAGGGTCCGAGGTTTCTCTTCCGGAAAAATTTGAACGCACCAAATTTGCTATTTTTTCTTTCCCATACTTTCGGTATAGATTTCATGAAAATTTTAGAAATCTAGATTTTAACGGAAATACACGTTTTGGGGCTCAAAAAACCCAAAAAAGTGTTTATTTCTTAATGTCAGTCTCTGGGCGTGAGTCGATAGGTATTTAACCCTTCTAGAAGCGAAAGTACTGGATTTTGATGAAATTTTAAAAAAAACAGGTACATCAACAATTGTAGTTCTAGTTAAGTTTTTCAAAAAAATCCGTAACCGGAAACGTCAGTTAGACACGCTTTTTTGGTGGCGTTTTGCTCTAAAACTAAGTTTTGAAAATTTGAGTACGGAATCGGAGAGAAGAACTTAAGACAAATTGAAAACGCTTTCTTCTACCTTCAAAATGGCGGCCGCTACAACTTTTTGAAAATCTCGACTTCAACGCTTATTTACTCAAAAAGTAGTTGTCTGATCGGGATCACCTACAACTTGTTTAAGAGTTCTTTATGGGTAGTATCATTGACTATATACAGTTATACACTCAAAAGTAGTATACAATGAAGTAAAATTAATTTCGAAATCCGAAAACGATTGCAAAGTTTTAAAAATCGTCAAAAAAATATATTTCAAAAACTGTCCACACTATTTTATTTAATCTTCCAGAGCCGATAAAGCTTGCAGTGAACTACAAATTTACTTTTTAGTAATCTTTCAAATTGTACTCTGACACCTCCCAGGAATTTGTGAAAAATTTGGAGTTGATTAATTATTTATTCAAAAACGCAAACGCCGATCGTTATATATTTTGATCAGTTCGATAGACTATTTAAAGTACTTTATTAGGATTAGCAACAATTTTCAAGTATGTTAAAAATTAAGGGAAAAAGGATACTTTTTAATATCAACAACGCGTTTTCCGGCATTTACGTAATTTTAACTACTATCAATTAGCTGTAATTAAAAAAAATATTTTTTCATTTTTTGCATGTTTTTGATTACTCTTTAAATAAACCATTTATATCAATTTTAAGTCCGAAATCCGAAGCGCATCTGATCAGCTGTAGGGCGGGCGGTTCTGTTCTTACTATTCTTATACGGTATGCGACATCGTAGAGCTGCTTATATTAATTGTTTTCGTAGAAATCTTACATACGGTGAAATGAGAGAAGAAAAATTTAATAGTCGTTGAAGTGTACAACGTTATAATTATGAAAAATTACACTTTTACAAATACGGTATTAATATCTAGTATGGAAAAGTCTACTCGAAGTGAAGACTTCAGCTTTTTTGTTGTGTTCAAGCTTTGGCGATCCAAGAGGACAGCATTTTCGCTAACTAAGCTTTAACTGGCAAACGTATTCCGGTTTGCTAAATTATCCATAATATTTTGAGAACTTTAAAATTAGTAATTTTGGTACTAATTTCCAATTTAAGGTAAATAGCTCTGTAGTGAAAATAAAATATACTGCCAAGCTTATCTGTTTCGGATGCGGTAACATGCCCGTACATTTGGTTTCTATTGGTTTTATGCTCAAATCACATTTGTCCATAAACACTTAACATTGACTTCTTATATATCAAAAATTTACACCAATTCTTTAAAAATTATATAACCGTTATACAGTGCGAGCAAAAAAAAATGTTATCAACAAACGTGAGAAAAAAACGCACGTTTTACAGTTATAAGTAATTTTCATTATCTGTCATTAATTTCTAAATTATATTTTACAAAGTAAATAATGTTCTGTGATTATATTTAAGGTTCGGTCAACAACATGCAAATTTTTCATCGCTGTCTTGATCCAGCTTTACTATTCGCTGTTTATCTTTTACATGCAACGATCAAACCGGATATAAATCTTAATTCATATCACAAATTAAACGGTTAGTGCTGCATCGTTTTAAATGGTTTTGCTGGTATTTCCATTTCCGTTGTGACTTCCTACCGAGTGAGCAAGGAAAATATAAAACCGCGAATACTAATTCAAAAGTGCTAGTCAAAAGAAGAACGCTTTTATATGTACATAGCTGGTGTTTATTCGAAAAAAACATTTTGATATAAACTAATTATTGAAGGTAAGATGCTGCTATATATTTTTTTAATACTTTATTTTGGAACTCAAAACGCCATTTATTCAATATTTTTCGTATTTGATTTTAATATATTCAAAGCAATGCTTTTCGTACCACTAAAGGTACCTAGTTATTGCTCTACAACTGAATTAAAAATGTTACAGTTACAATTTGTTGTAGTAAAATTCAATTTCATATTACTATTTTCTTGTCTGATTTCCATTTCATCATACTAAAAACATACTAAACTTAAAAAGTGAATTATCTGGAAAGTTTAACATTATGAGTTTCAGTAGGAATAACGTCACGATATTACAATATTATGAGTCAAAATGCTGAAAACTTCGAGTGGACTTTCTCATACTACATATTAATACTTTCCGTATTTGATTTTTGAGTAAATGGGCGTTAAAATCGAGATTTTAAAAAAGTTGTAGCGACCGCCATTTTGAAGGTAGAGAGTTCGGTAAAAACGATTTTGATTGGCTGTAAGCTCTTCTCTCATTTTACCGCATGTTAGATTTATGAGAAAACAATTTATATAGACAACCCAACGATGTCGCATACCGTAGAAGAATAGTAAGAATGGAACTACCCGCTCTACAGTTAATTAGATGCGCTTCGGATTTCGAACTAAAAATCGGTATAAATGGTTTATTTAAAGAGTTATCCAAAGTATGCAAAGATTAGAAAATATATTCCTTAACTAGAAATGATTGATAGACGTAGTCAAAAACGTAACTGCCGGAAAACGCGTTGTTGGTATTTAAAAGTATCGTTTTTTCAAGTTTTCTTTAAATAGTTAAAAATTCTTGCTAATTCTAATAAAATACTTTTTCTCCCTTCATCTTCAAAATGCCATTTATCGCATATGTTTCCATGACGCTAAGTGATCTTTTAAATACACCTTTGTGCGCTTTAGTCACGGGCTGAAGTTTTTTTAATCGCAAAAATCAATTGAAACTAAAAATCAAGTTAGTTGTCACTTGTCATCAATCTGTCAAAATAATTAATATGGGTTAAATAATTTCCAAATTTTAGTATTGTTGTGATGGTCGTAGAAAAAGTATAGTATCCAATTCGTTTTATAAACTTCTCTAGACACTCGTTTTAATAAACACTCGCTCCGCTACGCTCCGCTACGCTCCGCTCGTGCCTAATAAAACTCGTGACTAAAATGCCGTTTCAATTTTTTTAATAATTTCTAGAAAGCGTCAGAGTGAAATTTCGGAGATTAGTAAGAAATAAATTTGTAGTTCACTGGAAGCTTTATCGGCTCAGAAAGTTTAAGAAAAATCGTGTGGTCAGTTTTTAAAAAATATTCCTGCTAAGTAAGTAAATGGGCGTTAAAGTCGAGATTTTCAAAACGTTGTAGCGTCCGCCATTTTGAAAACCAGAGTTTGGTAAAGAATTTGATTTGCCTTAAGTTCTTCTCTCAAGTACTATAACAATTTAAAAAATTTAATTCTGGAAAAAAACGCTATGAAAAAACATGTTTAACTTTCGTTTCCGGTTTACAATTTTCGAAATACCCCTTAATTTAAAATTTCATCAAAATCGGTTCGGTACTTTCGCCTTTAAGGGCGTCACACACCTACACACCCACACACCCAGCCACACATTTTTTTAAAATTTCCAAAATGTTGGAGAGGTGCCGTTGCAATCGTTTTTAGGTTTTCGAAATTAATTTCGTTTCATGTTATACCAAAGTTCGTACAAATCAAATTTGCTATCATAGCAATTGATGGTACACTACCCTCAAAGTGCTGTCAAACAAGTTGTACGTAGTCAGTCGTTTTTTTGTGACGTCATGAAAAATTAAGCCAGCTTAGTAATCATAACTGCTCGGAGCCTATATTGTCCAAGCCCAAAAATTTTTGTGAGTGAAATTTATATTAATTCACAAATATTTGAAACTTACATTTTCTACAGTAGCTAACCAAATCCTAAATTCTTCAGTCAAAAAATTATAAGGTGGGAGGGGGGGGAGACACGTAGCTGCACCAAATATAAAATTTTCTGAAAACTAACATTCTATTTTTGGTTCTACTAGTCAAGATGAGTAATTTTTTTAAAACAAACTTTATTTATTGCTTCCTGTTAATTAAATAAAAAGGTACACATTTTTAAGTTTCAAAAAATCATAGAAAGTACCACAGTGGAATTACGGTATTCAGCAAAAAAATCAAATTGTAGCCCATGTTTGGCTCTATAAGATTCCAAAATTTAAACAAAAAGGTATGGCCAGTTTTTGAGAAATAATATTTTGAAAATATGAAATATTTGGAATTGACATTTTCCACAGTAGTCCCATTATCTAAAAACTAACGTATAAAAAATAATGCGGTCCCCGTTTTCGATTTTCAAAAATTCATAGAAAGCGCCCACCGGGAAATTATAGCGTTTAGCAAAAAATGCCAATTTTTGGTTCTAGTAGTCTACAAAGTTTGAAAACAGTGTTGACATTTTTTTTTAAATATTTTTTGAAAATTTATTAAATTATGAAGATGCGCTATTGCCATCGTTTTCCGATTTTAAAATTAATTTTGTTTTGTCGTATACTACCACCAAACGGCTCTCAAACAAGTTGCACTTGATCTCGATCAGACCACTTTTTGAGTAAATGGGCGTCAAATTCGCGATTTTCAAAAAATCGCAGCGGCCGCCGCCGTTTTAAAGCTTAAAAGTTCGTTAACAAATTTTTATTTGCCTTAAGTTCTTCTCTCAGATCCTGTGGCAATTTACAAAATTTTGTTTTGGGAAAGTAGCTACCAAAAAAAATGTCCCTCTTTGGCTTCCGGTTTCGACTTTTTCTTGAAAAGTTTAACTAAAACTACAATTTTCAATATACTTTTTTATTTAAAATTTCATCAAAATCGGTCCAGTACTTTAGAAGCGTCACCCACACAGCCACTCACAGACAGACATCTTTCAAAAAATGCTTTTTTTGATTTATTGAGTCCCAAAAACGTGTGTTTTTGTTAAACTCTTTAGCCTTGAAATTATGAATAAATTCCAATTGAAATAGTGCCAGAATTTTACAATAATATAAAACAACAAAATACCAAGCGTTTCTCGTTCCTATTTTTTACGCCAAAATTGTTGGTAACGTAGCTTAAACGATTTTCTATTCAACAGGTTAGCAAAGCTTTTAATTAGCGAAGTTGCAAGACCTGCAAGGACTATTTTAATATACAGAGTGAATAAAAAGTAAGGAACATCGATGCTACAGCCTTAAATAATAACTTTACGTAAAAACCTTTCTAACAAAAGTTTCCTATGAAGTTTTTTGCCACATTTAGCGTTTTTCATTTTTTTTAATTGTCATATGTTTTAGCTATGACGTCATCGACATTTTTTTAAATGGCAACCTATACTTTTTATGGCATGACCAGTTAGTGATTTTTATTCTCTATACAGCCATGTAAAAATATCATACAGTTGCATAATAAAAATTTCAAGAAAAATCACGATAAACATTTATTTTTGTCACTGGCAACATTTTTCATCAGGTACACTTATTGCAAGATAAACAAACGACAATAGCAGGTCCACAAATTAGTAAACTAGTTTCAAATCATATTAAACATCAATTTAAGAAAGCAAATGTTCAAACTGTTTGGCATTCACTGCCTGACAGTGGGCAATACGATAAGAAAATCCTCGAACTGCATTTTGAGCTGTAGCAGGTGATATTGCTCGTATATGCTCGCGGATACGAATTTTTAGATTTTCCAAATTGCCTGGTCGGTTTGTATACACTGTACTTTTAAGATGGCCCCATAAAAAGAAGTAAAGCGGGTTTAAATCCGGAGATCGCGCTGGCCACTCAATATGTCCTCTTCTTCCTATCCACCTATTTGTAAGAATTCCATCTAAATATTGACGAACATGAACGCCATAATGAGGTGGAGCACCATCTTGTTGCAACCAAATTCTATCGTTCGGCGTGTCCGGATTTTCTGCATTTGGAAATAAAACAGCTAACGCGGGAACAAGTTTCAACCCCAAAAAATCCAAATACCGATCAGCATTTAATGTGCCATCAAAAAAAAAGGTACCAAGAATTCTGTCTCCTATCATTCCCGTTTACGTTTACTTTTTGTGGATACTGTGTGTGTAATTCTTCCATCCAATGTGGGTTATGTTGCGACCAATAACTGAACAAGTTTAACCTGATAAGGATGAAATTTTTCTGTATGTAAAATATTCAGTACAGTTCCTTGACTAACATTATTATCCAGGGCTAATTGTCGAGTTGAAGTATGAGGATTTTCGGAAACTGTAAGCACAATGTCCAACATTTTATCGTCTGTTGATATTTTTGGACGGCCAATTTTATCCAAATCTTTGCACGTGGTCTTTCTCCAAATTTTCCATTAATTTTGGTTACAGTGGACCGCGTAACAGTTTCACGATTTGAATGTACAGTATTAAATAAAGCGCATACATCGTTGGGAGTTCTCTTGTTATCACCGTACCCGATCATCATCAAAATTTCGATACGTTCAGTTTCTGTTAAACGTACCATGATTAGAAATTCGTATTTAACACAGGACACAGACTAAATTTTAATCACTTATTAATGCTGTCACCGAATTGACATTACAGATTTGCATTTGTTCAATTTTATCCATTTACAAAAAATTGCCTACTATTGTCGTTTGTTTATCTTGCAATAAGTGTACCTGATAAAAAATGTTGCCAGTAAGAAAAATAAATGTTTATCGTAATTTTTCTTGAAATTTTTATTATACAACTGTACGATATTTTTATATAGCTGTATAGAGAATATAAAGCACTAACTGGTCATGCCATAAAAAGTATAGGTTGCCATTTAAACAAAATGTCGATGACGAAAGAAACAAATAAAAAACGCCAAATTGTGGCAAAAAACTTGATAGAAAACTTTTGTTAGAAACTTTTTTTCGTAAAGTTATTATCTAAGGCTGTAGCATCGATATTCCTTACTTTTTATTCACCCTGTATATCAATTGCAGTTTTGCTTGAGATAAAGTCGGTAATTCTGTCCAAAAAATTTCTACTTAATCTACTCTCAGCTTTTTCTCTTTACTAAAGATGTTTAATCTTTTACAGACGAGCGCAATGATGGAACTTTTCTTTGCAATGGTAGTAATTATTCTATCTTTTAACGAAATTCAATCGCAAGGATGCGAAAACCGTTCTGATGATGGGAAATGGATATGCAGTGGCATCCAGCTAGAACAAGGAAAACCGTTACAGATACACAACAGCACTAACGTCGAAATCATCTCAGTCTGGGATTCTTCTATACCGGTAGTTCCCTCCAGAGCCTTTGTTACTTTTACAACTGCAGAAGTACTTGATTTGGCAAATAATTCGATACAAACCATTGAAAAAGAAGCATTTTATGGACTTGCGAGTTTAGAAGCGTTGCATCTTCAATACAACGCAATTAAGAAAATTCAAGAAGGCGCTTTCATCACGTTAAGCAGTCTAAAAACGCTAGATTTACATGATAATCAATTAAGCTCGCTTAACGTGAACGTGTTTTCAAATTTAACTAGTTTAGAAATTTTGCGATTGGGCTGGAACTACATAGAATTAGTACCTGAAAATGTGTTTGAAGGTTTACCAAGTTTAAAATATCTAAATTTAAACAATAATCGTATTAAGTACATAGCTGTAGGTAGTTTCATAAATTTGCATTCGCTAATTCAGTTGGATGTTGATCATAACATTATCGAAAAACTCGAGTTTGGAACATTTGGCGGACTTTACAACTTAGAATATCTTAATTTACCTAATAATAATTTAACTGTTGTTGATGAAGATGTTTTTGATGTAACAAATAAATTGGTTTACTTAGCTATAAATGGTAACCAAATAGTTTTATTTGACGCTCAAAAACTTCTTTCTGCTTTGCCAAAGTTAAAAGACATTTTCTTAAATGATAACAATTGGACGTGTAGTTCTTTAGCTGATAATATTCGCATATTGAAAGACCACTACGTCAATGTTAAAGACAGCACAACAAAATTTTCAAGCAACGTTTATGGAATTGCATGTCAAAGTGAAGCGTTGAACGAAGTCGAAAATATCAGTGATTTGGAATTGTTTGAGCTCTCTTAAACCACGCATTCCATTTTTTTTATAAATTTTGAAATGACTTGCTAAAACATTTTTGAAATGCTACTCTAAGTATAGATTAGTTGTAATGCTATTAGCAAGACGTTCATTTAAAAATTAATTCACTCTTTTATGAATATTCCATTCGCAGGGTAACAACCAATGGCAGCCGTTTATTTTCGGGCTCTTGACCAATTAGACTCTGACTAGCCGCGATAATCTATTTTACTTTCCCACAGTTTTACCGAAATAAGCAAAGTTATGATTTCATGCAAAAGTTCGAATTTTATATTTTAAAGGAAATGGGCGTTTTGGAGTCTAAGAAACCCCAGAAAACAGGTTTTAAAAAATGTCTGTGGATGGTTGGGTGTGTAAGAGGGTGGGTGCTTGGGCGGCTGGATGCGTTCATTTCCCTATATCTCCGGAACCCCTCCACCGATTTTTATAAGAATTGGTGTGTGTGGAAGTTTTTTAGTTGCAAGTAGTTTTTTGTAAGATCGTTAATTGGAACCGGAATAGGAAACGGAAATTATACCTTTTTTTTTATTGTGATTTTTTCCTAAACTTTTTTAAAATTTTATGTAAATAGCGTTGTAGTGCATATAAAGACAAATTAAATGATTTTTTTTTCAAAATGGTGTATCTTCAAATTGTAGGCCGCTACGAATGTTTGAAAATTTTAACTTTATTGCCCGGTTTCTCAAATATTCAATTAATATAAATTGCCATATTAGTCGATAGAGCTTGCAATGAATTACCAACTCGTTTTCTACTAATTTTCCGAATTTTACTCCGACGCTCTACAGAAATTTTTGAATAATTATAATTAATTAATTATTTATTAATAAACGCAAACGCCAATCATTATAAAGCTTAAACAGTTTGACAGTTTATGGAAAGTAGTTTATTAGGATTAGTTAGAATTTTCAACCATATTAAAAATTAGGAAAGAAAACAATACTTTGTAATTTCAACAATGCATTTTCGGGACGTAACGTAATTTAAACTACGGCTATCAATTAGCTCTAGTTAAAAAACATATTTTTTATTTTGGCATATTTTTGATCTCTTAAAATAAAGCTTTTACAGCGATTTTGGTCCGAAGTCCGAAGCGCATCTAATCTGCTGTAAGGCGCGGTCGGTTACCGTGCTCCTATCCTATGCGGCTAGGTAAAGTTATTATAGCAGTATTTTTATACAATACACGATATCGACTTGCACAGGCTGTCGCAAGTTTAAATTATCGCTGCGCTGAGGCATTACTATTTTTTATTTTTTTTATGCTTTAATTTTGGTAAATACAATGTTATTTACTCAGGTAATGTCGCGCGAACATTTTAAACCAAAAAAGTATGGGAAAGCACGAGCGACCTGGTTTTCCCATTTTTTTTTAGAAAGCTTTGGTGTTATCGACGTTGTGTAACCATAGCAATACCTCAACATTTTGTTTCTGATTTTTGCATTTAATAAATAAATATGTTTTTATGGGTTAGTACACAACAAATGATGATAATAAATAATATCGGTGCTCTATAACCATAGCAACACGTCAACAAAATTTGTTATTTTTGCATTTAATAATTAAATACGTAACTAATAATTATACTAAATAACTATTTTTGTTTGTTTGTAGAATAGTCTAAAAAAATACCACTCGTAAATTAAAAATTATCTATAACTAGCTGAACTCGTGGGCCACGCTCCACGCAAGCATTTGTTTTTCCATTTTTCTCTTCGAAAAGCGATTCAAAAACGAAAACATACGAAATTTCATACAAAAATACCATACAAAATCATCTTTTGGATTTTCCGAATTTTCCGACTTTTCCGGTGCATTTTCCCAAAATTTTCTTTCATACAAACCCTGTCCTGACAATTACGAACACAACAAAAAAAATGAGCCAAATCGGTCGAGCCATTCTCAAGTGATGATGTACCAAACATGCGGCAATTAATTTTTATTTATATAGATTCTGTCGCTTCATTGACGAACTCAATTGTGTTGATACACGGCAATATCACTCGTCCTTCGGACTCGTAATAGTGCCTAGCAACAGCACAACTTGGTTGTCAATGAAGAAACAGAATTATCAATAATTTTTTATTTACATGTGGTATTGCTGTTGATTATCTACTGTTTGCTTTTATTCCATACTGTCAAAAATAAAACTGTGATTTCACATTATGTTAGCAAAGATTTTTAGCATTGTTAGAAATATATTTATGCATTTCTTTTTGTTTGTGTACGGCTTCGACTAATATCATTTGCCGTATAAAAATGTGCATAAAAAAATTAAGTAATAAAATATAAATAAATAATAATAAATTATAATTATAGTAATAGTAATGTGTAATGTCTAATATTGTTCAATAATCATTATGTACCTACTCGTATGTTATGTAAAAAATTAAAATTAAAATAAAACGTTTCTCAAACAATGTGTATGCTATAATTGTTTTTTTATAAATTTTATAAAATGAATTTAAATATTTAAAAATTAATCAATAAGTACGTACAGAGTGAAATTTATGTCGTGATTATCTTTTCTGGCAAATAAGTCCATACGTCTCTGTAAAGGATTTCGCAAAAAACAGAAACTAAACATAGAAATAGTATACGCAAGAATAGATATTTATTATACAAGGGAAAAAAGTAATAGATTTTAGCTCGAGGTGTCTGTTTGTCTCCCGACGCGAAGCGGAGGGAGACACTCACACCGAGAGCTAAAATTTTCCTTTTTTCCTGTGTATAATACACTATTTTTTTCTGTGACGGGAAAAAATGTAATATATTGAAAAATATATATAATAAGGTCGGAAAATTGGTCAACGTGGAATTTGAATTTTTAAACTAGTAAGCTGTTGTAGCGGGAAAAAAGTAATTACTTTTTTCCCCGGGGAAAAAGTATGTACTTTTTTCCCCGGGGAAAAAGTATGTACTTTTTTCCCCGTGTAAAAGGAAAAAAGTAATTTCATAAAAAGTGATACTTTAGTACCTGTCAAGAGAGACAAAATGTTAAACTTTTTTCCCGTCACAGAAAAAATATATTTTTTTATATATGCTCAATATAATATTTAAATTGTTAGATTAGAACAATCCTAAATTTAATAAAAGTAATTCAGCACTTTAGAAGATAATTATTAAAGCAATGCTGAAAAAATGCAATTTTTATACTGACAAACACCACCACCGCAACTGATTGGTAGTTTATTAACGATGGGCTATTTTAGGAAAGGTAAAACAAATTTTACTTACACAATGGATGTACTGGAATTAAATTAGCACGCTTATAATGTTGTATTGCTTGCATACGTTTACTCTTAAAGCGTCCTAAATCTTGGACGATCCTTTAATTTGTCCCATACTGTACATGTATTATACGTTGCTATAAATTTCAAAAAAATTGCTTTGTACACAATAACAATTGTAAATCTGCGAAGAGAGGAATAAAATGTTAGCAGAAATATCAAGTAAAGAATAATGATTTAAAAGAATAAAAAATTCGATTTTTACTTTCCCGACCCATCACTAAAATTCTTAAGTACCTGCTGTCATGAAGTAGGCCTAGTGCCCGGTGTAACAGAATTGAGCGTAATGATGGCTTCATATCACATGATGATGATGATTCGAATTATCTGTACAAATACAAACTAAATACTTCTCTATGCTGAAACTATAGGGAAGTATTGAGTTTCTGGAAAAATATGTTAAACAGCTTTCACTGTTTTTGCATGTAGTTTTGCTGCGTTGTTACTTTATTGAATATGAAAAGTGTTTGCTATAAAACTACCCGGACTTAATAATACCTACAACGGCAAATAGCTCTTACTAAGTCATTTATTCGGTTCTGTGCGCTTCGGGGAAAAGTTCGTTTTTTAAGGTGAGTCGACGATCCGATGTTGCAAAATTATTCTTATTGGTTAAATTCTTTAAAAGAAATTCGGCGCGAAAGCGAAACGCGAAATTTTTAACTTTAATCCGATTTCCCACCAAGTTGAAATAATTTCAATTTTTTCCGACCTCATAACTTGTTTAACCTCACTTTTGTTGATATTGTGAAATGAAAATGAATTCAAACGTCGGCTTACAACAAAAATATGTATCAAATATGAAAATAATACTAGTGTTATGTCTGCTTTTGACTAAAAGGTAATAAAACGGCCACGCAGGTTTTGGATCTGCAATATTTTTAAAAACTGAAAATCATAACAGAATATCATAATTTGGTGCAACAAATGCAACTCGATGATAGGGAAAAAAGCATTTCAATTATTTAAGAATGTCTAGCGACACAAACTACCAAAAAGTTACTAAAATGAGGATAAAATATCACCAGATTTGTCACTAAAACATACAACGATCCTGTGCGACGTTCTGATAAATGTAAATTGATAATTATTTTTTACTACATCAAATCATCCGATTCGTAATCGGACGTCGGAAATCGGTTGCATGAGAACTTACCTTTAGAACTAGGGCAAAAGTCCTGCAAGGCTTTGCGTTGCTGATTGAGCTGAGTACTTGTGTACTGTTTTAGAGATAGTTTCTTTATCAATTTTCTCATATGTGTATTTTCGTAATTAGGGACGTAAAAAAACTTTTTAAAATTGTACGTCTAGGTTAAAACTCATAAAATACCTATTTTGCGTTTAATTTTTCAGATAATTGTAGATATGGGGTAAACTCTACGTGCGGACAGTAAAATTGTCATGAAAAATGTTGCAAAGGTAGGTATATATTTTCGTTTATCTTACCTTCTTGCATGCAGACTTTACCCCAGGCGAAAACTACTTTTGCCTTAAAGATTAGAACCAAAAAGTCCAGTAGTGCAATAAACTGTTTCCCATGTTTGCTGTTTACATAAGCTATATTTCACGGAACCTGTAGTTTTTTTTGTCTGAATTGGTCAACCATACAATTAAAAACTTTTTATTTTTGGCGTATTTAAAACTAAGTTTGGTTTTATAAAATTTAAACTTAAACCTTATTTTACCGAATGCTAACGAAAAAGGAAACCTATTGCCATACAAGCTTACGAGATGAAGGCATTAGCTGAGCCCTTCTCTTTAAATTACTTGCAAAATTTTTAATAATGCAGTTCATACACAACGATTTTGATTCTTTGAGTGTAGCCTGATTTGTTTGACGTCGTAAAATATTTTTAAGACATCAAAAGAAAATTGTTGTCAGCAAAAAATATGTTTTGAGGTCGAAAGATGAAATGAGATTCGTTTGTGATGCCAATAAATAACATTTTACTTTAGTAATTGAAGTTTTTGTGTCAAACGTTGTTGTTTTGACGTCTAAAAATTGATTTTTAACATTTAAATAAAAACAACTGTTTATTTATTAATAAATTAAACGTATTGATTTACGTCGATAAATAATTTTGTACACCAAAAATAAATTTTTTGGTAGCTAAAAGTTGTTTATGAAACATGCGCAGACAATGTTGGGGTCAAAATAGCGCCTCAAGAATAGCGCTGCTTAACATAGCGCCAGCAAAAATGTCGCCGTCAAATATAGCGCCGTTCAAAAATAGCGGTGTCAAAGAAGGCGCCCCGAAAAATAGCGCCATCAAAAAAGTTGTCGGTAAAAATAGCGCCGTCAAAAATAGCACCGTCAAAAATAGCGCCGATCAAAAAAGTCGCCGCCAAAAATAGCGCCATCAAAACAGTCGTCGGTAAAAATTTGTTTTTCCAGTATGTTATTCTAAATTATCTGAACGATTTTGAAACGCCAAGAAATGATTTTTTACAATGTAAAGTAGATTTTTGACGTTATCAAATGAATTTTTGTTGTAAAAAATTCGATTGCAAAATTTAATGAATAAAAATCTGCATCTAAGATTCAATGATTTTTAAAGTCAAACAATTAATGTTTGACGAAAAGTAAATTTAATTTCGTGTGTCTGAAATTAAAACTCTGACCTCAGGAATTATTTAACATCTTGAGAAAAATCTGATTTTGTTTTCCACAATTCAGAACAAAAATTATGTATTTTGATTTTGTTATATATCGTATTTATCAACACTGTACTTAAAATTTTTTGAGACGCTTCGCAAAATTTTGTAGACGTTGATATGCGTCCCAAAATATTCGACATCGTAAGATGTCTGCAGAGTTAGAATTTTTTGTGGTTTCCAAAATAATGTACGTCCCGATTAATATTAAAATCATGTTTGCCAGTTAATTAAATTTGTATACGGTTTTATTTAGTGGTAAATTATTTTTTAATATGTAGTTGATATCTTTTAAATTGTATTTGGGACCTCCAACCGTATACAAATTTATCCTGGGGATTTCTGTTGTCGGTTAAGTTATCTGATTAACCAGAAAGGGGTTATCATCTGTTTTCTCATTTATTTTGTTTTTAATTTGCTGCAATAAATATCATTTATAGTGCCTTATTAATGTACATACTTACATCCCACATATAACTCTATTGAACTTAATTTGTTGGTGGTGATAAGTAGTAGCTGTTGTTTCTTTTTATTTTTGTACTGTTTTTTGTATTATTTATTTTTACATCAGAGGTAACCTTTTGATTTTTCTTATCATTTATTCATCCGGGAACACTACTAGTCGCACTCACAGAAGTAATGTTGTTAGAAGGTTTACACTGATCTGTCGCTGTCAACCTTTCCTAATAAATCAGAGTCGGTTATTTAATTGAAAAATTGAAACTCTAGTTTTAGAAATAGAGAATAATTTAAAGTAATTGATTATAGGTACATAAAATACTTATTACTTCAACATTATGTATTTATTTTAACCTTATATGTAATTCGGCATGTTTACATGCCATTGTCAAAGGTTATATTTAAAAGTCAACAATTAGTGAGCTATAGAACTTGGTAACTGAATCTCGGTAATCGTCTGCAGATGACTTGATTTCTTATTCTTAAATGTCCAATAGAGGTGAATTTAAGATATCAATTTGCTCATTCAACAACGGTGCTTTAAATGTTTGTGAATTTCAAAAAGCTTCTATTATATCTTTACTTTTATCATCACGAAAGTGTAAACATGTTATAGACTTATTAGATGTCATTAAATGATGGTGTTCTAGTAAATGTTTAGCGTAATTTGATTTATGGTGGTGTTTGTATTTGTAACAACGTACGTGTTCTTTATACCTAATATCAAATTTCTTATTGTTTGGCCTATATAAACCGAATTACAATGCGAACCATTTAATTTGTAAATGCCTGATTTTAGCAAATCATCTGTTTTTGATTTTGCGTTAAACAAAGTGTTTGAGATGTTTGTAGTTGTTTTAAAACTTACTTTATATTTATTTGTTTTGTTTATAATTTAAGCATTTTTTTCATTTTTTCTGATTTGTCACTAAAATATGGGATATTTAATTGTATCGAATGAAGTTGGGGTATTCGGATAAATTTTTTGAATGGCTAATTTATAATCTTTTTCTGTACTTAATGCGTCAATAAGTTTAGTATTATAACCATTATTATATGCAATTTGTTTAATAATTAAAATTTCTTTATTATTAATAATGTCATCTAAAGAGACGGTCAACATCCTATGTACCATGGACCTGTATGCTGCTAATTTATGTATTTTTATATTTTATGATGACCAAAATCGTGTGGTATTGTAATGCCTGTTTGTGTAAGTTTTCTATAAACTGAGTACTCAAATTTATTAGTTGAATTAATTTTTATGTTTAAATCTAAACAGTTAATGGACTTATTTTGTCCAGTTTTTAGTGTAAATTTTATGTTTGGATGCAAGTAAAGCTAGAATTTATAAATAAAATTTAAAGTAAGGTTATCGGCCGGTCAGAAAGCCCGATACGTAGCTCTCACTTATCTACAAACCCCATTAGTGGCCAGACACTTCTACACCGCAAGGAGATAAGGATAAGAATCACTGTCTAAATTAGCAAGCGTAATCTAAGTTGCAGGCTTCCGCGGCCGTTGTTAATAACAGCTAGGCTTCCGGGTTGGAGCCGCGTCATCGGTGCATGAACTGCCGACGTTTCAGTTGTGTTCCAGATCCCAAAGTGACCACAGCCCTGAACATGTCCCGTGGAACCGAGGACGAAACGTCGGCAGTTCATGCATCGATGACGCGGCTCCAACCCGGAAGCCTAGCTGTTAGCAAGCGTAATTTTTCGCATCCGCCGTAGTTCGAACGTTTTTCCTAATTTACTTACAAATCAGTCGATGTAAAATACATAATACCAGCTAACCTGCTGCATTAAAACAAATGGGAAATTTAGAAATTTATTTGCGGAAAAAAGTATTCGATTAAATTTATTCGAAGAAATGCTTATTCTTTTCACTTGTTTAAATAAATATTATTTAAATAAATAATATTTAAATACATTCTTGTGCGAATACATACATATTTATTCTAATAAATTACTTTCACTCATGAAAAATTACTTATTGTTCTGTTTAGAAAACATAATTTCTTTTGAGCTTTACGAAAGCTTAATTTAAGATAAGTATACAATACTTTGTTAGGCGTAATTTACAGTAAAGTTAAGCTGCAGAAAACTATCAAATACAAAAGATTACAAGTTTGTATACTTGTAATCTCCCGTATAAACCCCTATAAATTCAATTACGCTAAACACTTATTAGAATACAATCATTTATTGTCATCTAATAACACTATAAAATCTGTACACTTTTGTGATAATAAACTAAAGTTGGATATACTAGAAACATTTGAAATTCACAAATATTTAAAATTTGTACCTTTGATGAATGAACAAATTGATCTCTTAAATTCACCGTTATTTCACGTTTTGGAATGAGAAATCAAGTCATCTGGACGCAGACATAGAACATCAAGATTAAGTTATAAAGATTTATTGTTCCTATAGCAACACCAACTGTTTACTTTAAATTATGCCTCTGAAAATGACAAACAAAATAGAAAACCTGTTGAAGTAGAAGTTTTATTTACAATAAATTAAAATGAACTTAAACGAAGTAAAGCTCTAAATTATAAATATAGAAAATATATGTATTGCAAAACTCATTAAGTTTAAAGTTATAAAAATTGTGATTTCGACTATACTTTGTGGCTTTCCCAATCTAATGTTTTTTTTTCAAACTTTCTAGCTTCAAAAAGGGCGCCCGTAAAGATTTTTTAAAGATTTTGATATAGGCGCCTTATTACTAAAAAACGAGTTTGCATTTCACAATTATTTCAATATTTTGGAAATTTAAATAAATATATCGATCAAAAACTGGCCAGACTGTTTTTCTGTTGACATGTACAAAAAAATTGTTTCTTCCAATAAAAGGTGAATTTAACAAAAACACACGAATTTTTAATGAAGTTAAAACGTACAAAAAAATATTAATTACAAAAAGCAGAAATTTTCAAAAACAAAATGATTTCTAGAAAAAAACCTGTAGTGTGGACTTCGAGTGGGCTTTCCCATGCTAAAACTTACCGTATTTGCAAAAGTTTAATTTTATAATTATAACGTTGTACATTTCACTGACTGTTACATTTCTAAGAAAGCAAGCTGTATAGGCAACCCTCCTATCCATCCATCCTATTTGATTCATAGAAAGCGCCACAGTGAAATTATAGCTTTAAGGAAAAAACGAACAAATTGCAGCCAATTTTTTGTTCTAACAGCCTAAAAGTAAAAAAAAAACGTTTGGCCAGTTTTTGATAATATTGTTTTGAAAACTGGGCGTTAAAGTCGAGATTTTCAAGAAGTTGTAGAGGCCGCCATTTAGAAGCTCGAGAGTTCTGTAAGAACGTTTTCGATTTGCCTTAAGCTCTTCTCTCATTTCACCGTATGTTAGATTTCTAAGAAAACAAATTATATAGGCAAACCCTATGATGTCGCATACCGTAGAAGATTGGCAAGACCGGAACCTCTCGCCCTACAGCTAATTAGATGCGGTTCGGATTTCGTACTCAAATGGTTTATTAAAAAAGTTATCAAAAATATTCAAAGAGTGAAAAATATATTTTTTAATTAGAACTAATGGATAGGCGTAATTAAAATCACGTAACTGCAGGAAGAACGCGTTGTTGATTTTTTTTCTTAGTTTTAAAATTGTTAAAACTTTTTCAAACCTTAATAAAGTACTTCAAATAGTCTATCGAACTGATTAAAGTTTATAACAATCAGTGTTTGCTTTTTGAATAAATAAATAATCAATTATAACATTTTTAAAAATTCCTGGAAGGCGAGTCTAATTTACGTTTTCTAAAAATTAAATTTATATTTCATTGCAAGCTCTGACGGCTCATAAAGTTTAAAAAAATTGAGTGTAACCGTTTTTGAAAATTTTTTTTTCAAAATTATAAAATTATTGAAGCCATTGCGATTGTTTTTAGATTTTTGAAATTAATTCTACTTCATCGTACACTACTTCTAAAAAGCTTTTAAACAAGTTGTAGCTGATCCCGATCAGACAATCAGTTTTTGAGTAAATAGGCGTTAAAGTTGAGGTTTTCAAAATGTTGCAGCGGCCGTGATTTTGAAGCTAGAGATTTCGGTAAAAATGTTTTAAATTTGTCTTAAAATTTTCTCTCAGATTCCGTGTTCAAATTTCCAAAATTTATTTTTGGAAAAAAACGCTACCTATCTAACTTCCGGTTTCGGATTTTTTTGAAAAGCTTAACTAGAACTACTATATACGACATACCTCTTAAGAAAGAAGAGATTTGGTTTCAATTATGGCTAGAATAGACCACTACATGTTTCGTTCTTATTTGAACTCATCAGGTGGACATATATCTAACCATAATTGAAACCAAAAGCAAACAAGCAGATATATGCCAGAAAATGATAATTACACAAGTAACGCCCCTTATGATGTGCGGCAAGGAATAGTTGCAAAGCAGCAAACCGGCAAAAATGTAATCGGAATCTGTAAAGCAGGTATCTGCCATCATACCGCCTTCTAAGCACATAACACGGAAACGCCCGTGTACCAAGAAATAAGAAAGAAGAGATGCTTAGAGGTCGGTGTGATCACAAATACCTGCTTTACAGGTTCCGATCACATCTTTGCCGGTTAGTTGCTTTGCAACTATTCTTTGCCGCGCATCATAGGGGGCGTTACTTGTCTAATTCCCTTTGAATGTTAAACATACCTCTTGATTTGGAGTTTTAGCAAAATCGGTCCACTACTTTTGCTTGTAGCGGCGTCACACACCTACACACTCATCCCTCCCCACCCTCCACACACACACCTACCCACCTACAGACATACATTTATAAAACCACTTTTAAAGTCTACATTTCGAAATTTTTCATAAAATCAATACTTCTCTATACCAAAGGTATGGGAAAGTAAAAATTAATTTTCTAATAAGGTAGGAACGTACGAAAAGGGAATTTGTCATACAAAGAAAAAAAATTTCCATTAAAAAATTTATCCGTAAAATAACTTCACATGTATTGCTTATACCAACAACATACTTAATGTAAAAATATAACTGGTAATTATAACCATAACCTGGCGTATACCGCCTAGAACAACAACATTGTTTTATAAAAAATAACTATGTTTTCGTATTGTGTTTTGTAAAAATGCAATCTAAATTTGTACGAATTTTTTTGTACATACATTTCTTTTTTGTTGGTAATTTTTGTGTACGTTTCAACTTTTTTGTAGACTTAAAGACCGGACTTTCGGTCGCAGAAGAGCAAAAAATTTCGTTAATATTTAATAAGTTGTTGTGTACTGCAATTCTTAAGTTTCCTATTCAACGATGGTTTTCCGTTTTTTTATAAATGTTGATAGTTCAAACTTTTCTTTCGTAGAACTCTCTCCTTGTATTATTGAATTTACACGTTCCATTTTGATCAATTCGTGGTTCCTATTTTACATTTCAATTGAAAAACATATTTTTGCAGTTTCACAAAATTGTTATGTGAAGTACTTTTAAAACTCATTGACCATTTATATTCTACGCTTATGAACCATGTTTTATTTTATTTTACTATTACATAAGCTTTAATTCCAGTTGACCAAATAAATAATAACTACCTGCACAAGCTAGATTACGGTCAAACATATGGATGTGTTACTATTCTAAGCTAGTAGATAATACTAAGAGCTAGTGTTTAAACTATACCGCCGATCCCACCAAGGTCAGACTTTTTATTGTTGCATTTCTATTGCGCACGCATTCAATTAGCACTTTCTTAGCGATAACTGCCAAGTTCTTAGTGGCACAAATGGATATGCGGGTGTGTTCGGGTGTACTGCCTTTTTACTGCATAAGTAGTTGTGGGGTCGAATCTCGGTTGGGACCAAATTTTTTATTTTATTTTATAGTTTTTTTCATACTGTTGTTGCGTTTTGCTGTTTACGCTAAGTTATTTGTTAATAGCAGTTATATTTTTAAAGAAAAAATACGAAGACAAATTTGCATTCACTCACTGATTGACGTCAGGATCGGCGGTTAAGTTTAGACACTGGTGTCTAGTGTAGATAATTCGTTTAAAAGTTTAGGTATGTGCCAACTATACATTTAAAGAAATGATTACTAATTGATTGCCTCATAATTTAAATACTGACGAAATACTAGACTAGAACTCGGAACTACAGTTGTGGTAATATATTATGTTTGTACAAATCAATTTTTATTGTAGAAAAGCACAGGTTTATTGTATGAAATAAATTTAACACTTAAACATATACTAAAAAACTGAACAAATAAATAGAACGTATTCTCATGTCGATGATTAATGACATGTGATTTATAACTTCCTCAAAAGTAGGTTGAATTGTGTAGGAATAGCTTACTTTGTAATTTATAAGTTCTCTCTGAATAGTTGGAACTGCTTCTGTGCTACGTATAATGCCGCAGAACGACTGTGATTTTGTTACGGAATATTCAACGTACACAATTTCTAGCGTGGATTATCTTAAGAGCAAACAGGCTGAGGCCAATTTGCTGCATAAAAGGTCTATAATATGTTGCAACAAGCTTGATTTTTTGTTGATAATAATATTTAAAATTTATATGATCCTACTGGAGCGAGCTTTCCATCAGTACGTCGTAGCTCCTCGGTTACCCATAATTGGGGCTGGCTTCCTCTGAATAATAGGTTTTTCGTCTTGGTAAGTACACCGGAAGGCTAATACGGAATTTCCATTATTGACCAACACATAATCTAAAAAAAATTTATGAGATTAAAAAAATATTTAAGAGAATAAAATTTTAATCTTGCTTTATTGTCAGCAAGTGGTTTCTCACAAAATGTTGCAAATGTTTGCATTTGTTCTGACTTCATCTGCTATTGTAGCAGTGTTAGGTGTTTCAGTTTTGTACAACGAAGATTATGGTAAGTCTTTGATATCGCATAACTAAAGTTACTTACTTTTAAAATTGAATAGTAAAGACAGCATTAATTTACAATAACGTAAAAAAACGTTTCTTTTCAATAATAGACAACTAAACGCAACGAAATAAGACAAACAAACGAAAGGACATAAAAGGAAATATTTTTTTCAATATCTCAACCTACAGTTAGCATATACACATAATTCAAAAAAAGTAGTGGAAGGTTTGGTTTTCTGTTAGAATATTAAGTAATTAATAAAATTGAATATTTTAAATTTACATTTTTTTTATAATTTCTAGCTTTACTTCGTTGAAGTACATATTTATTGAGCATAAATAAAATACTTTTTACCTCAACAATATTTATATATTTCAACCTTTTACGTGTTGCCACATGTTTACATGCCATTGTCAAAGGTTATATTAAAAGGTAAACAGTGTGGTTGTAGCAGCAATAGAACTTGGTAACTTGATCTTGATAATCGTCTGCAGATTACTTAATTTTTTATTCCGAAATTCCAATAAAGGTGAATTTAAGAAATCAATTTGCTCGTTCATTAACTGTACAGTTTTTAAATGTTTGTGAATTTCAAAAGCTTCTAGTATATTTAATTAACGTTTATCATCACAAAAGTGTAAACATTTTATGGTATTATTAGATGTCATTGAATGATTGTGTTCTAGTAAGTGTTTAGCGTAATTGGGTTTATGTGGCTGTTTGTTTTTGTAACAACGTACGTGTTCTTTATACCTAATAACAAAATTTCTAATTGTTTGGCCTATATAAACCGAATTTCAATGCGAACAATTTAATTTGTAAATGCCTGATTTTAGCAAATCATCTGTTTTTGATTTTGCATTAAACAAAGCGTTTAAAATGTTTTTAGTTGTTTTAAAACTTACTTTGTATTTATTTGTTTTGTTTATAATTTTAGCATTTTTTTTTATTTGTCGCCAGAAAATGAGATCGAAGCATATTTAATTGTATCGGATGAAGTTGGGGTACCCGTATACATTTTTTGAATGGTTAATTTATAATCTTTTTCTTCAATTAATGTATGAATAAATTTAATATTATAACCATTACTATATGCAATTTGTTTAATAATTGAAATTTCTTTATTATAATTAATGTCGTCTAAAGCCTTATGCATCATGCACCTGTATGCTGCCAATTTATGTGTTTTATGATGGCAAGAATCGTGTGGTATTGTAATGCCTGTTTGTGAAGTTTTCTATAAACAGAGTATTCCTATTGAAGTTTATTAGACAATTGAATTTTTATGTTTAAATCTAAAAAGTTAATGGATCTATTTTGTTCAGTTTCTAGTATCAATTGTATGTTTGGGTGCAAGGTGTTATTAAAAATTAAAAATTAAAAATTCGTTAATTAATACAGATGAACTACATGCTAAAGTGTCATCAACATAACGAAACCAAAATATAACTTTCTCAGATTGATTTGATTGGAATATGTGATCTTCTAGATTTTCCATACATATCGCAGCTAAAAGAAGTGAAATTGGAATTCCCATGGGTAAACCATCTTTTTGGAAATAAATTTTATTATTAAAAGTAAAATAAGTTTGATTGGTGCAAAGTTTAAATAATTGAATCAACTCAGTCCGTTTTATTAATTCAACATTTTTGTTAATAAGAATATTATTTAACAAAGGAATACACTCTTGAGGCTGTATATGGGAAAACATAATAATCAAAACTAATTAGTTTGGTTTTTGGAGGTAAACGTAAGTTAGATTATTTATTGATTAATTAAGATGCATTTTTAATGAAATATTTAGGTTTATAGTCAAAACTGGTGATTACGTCATTTAATATTTTTGCTAGCATATGGTTGGGTGCATGTATGTATGATACTACTGGTCTAATGGGCATGTTGGGTTTGTGTATTTTTAATAAATCGTATAGTTTTGGTGGTTGTAGATTTGGATTTATTATTTGTTTTTTTTTGATAATCTGTTAAACAAATCTGGCAATTTTCTAGTGTTTGTTTTAATTTTTTCCGATAATTTGTGGTGACATTATTGGTTAAAAGCTTTTAAATTTGGAAATGATTAATTTTGAAACATATTGTATAAAAGTTTTGAAATGCAATTAAAATGTAAAATACATAACTCGTGTTAGGATGATATTGAGTGTATGTGTTGATAAATAAATTTATGTTTTTTATTATAATATAGTAAATCATTTACACACATTAAATAATGAATGCGGTTTTTCCGTATATGTTACTAACTTGACTTTTACGTAAAATTTTAATAGTGAGTGCCTATAATGTTGAAAAAGTTATTTCCTGACTAGCTTTCAAAACATAAATGAAGCGCATTATGAATGAATATTGTAATAATCAAAGCAAAAACTAATTTTTAATGAGTATATCTATAATTAGATTATCAACTTTTGATTAGATTTCATATACAGCTGAGCGATTCCTGCCGAACTAGTTTAGTTAAATCGAATTTGAGGACAATTTCGGCTTTTACAATGTTGTGTTGATGCTATGCACAGGTTTAGTAGTTTGGTTGTGGATAGTTTCCTTATATTTTAATCGCATTATTGTACTATACAGGGTTGGGCAACCACCATTTTGACAAAATTTTCTATATGTAAGTTCCGATATACGGCGGATACAATGAAAATATCGGCGGTTTAAGAAGACTTCCGGTTTAACCGGAAATGATTTTTTATTTTAAATAGAACACTCTGTATATTTTTTGATACATCGATAGAACTCTTTTTTGCGAGTTCAGTGATATAAAGTTTTATGCTTTTATTTTCAATAATTTTAGAGATATTGAACAATAATGTTTCGTAATTGTTATCTAGCAGCCCATGAAAACAAAAGAATGTGATAAGCTTAAACAGTTATGTAATGTTGTCAAATATGCTTAGTTCATGTTGTGTTGTTTTGATGTTTGATGGATTGAGCAGTGTTGTTGCAGTAATCAATTAATTAACCAAAATTAATTAAGACTGCTGCCTTTAACATCAGAAATGGTTCAATTAACAGAAAGATTGCAAATTGTTAAATAAAGTACAAACTTCTTGCTGAGTTCTACGACACTCACCAAACCAACCATAAGTAAAATTTGAATTCGTTCTCTTTCTGTTAATTGAACCATTTCTGATGTTAAATTCAGCAGTTTTAATTAATTTTGGTTAATTAATTGATTACTGCAACCACACTGCTCAATCTATCAAACATCAAAACAACACAACACAAACCAGGCATATTTGACAACTTTACAAAACTGTTTAGGCTCCTCACATTCATGAGCTGCTAGATAAGAATCACGAAACATTATTGTCTAATATCTTTATAATTATTAAAAATAAAGGCTTTAAACCTTGTATCACCGAACTCGCAAAAAAGAGTTCTATCGATATATTGATAAATATACAGGGTGTTCCATTTAAAATAAAAAAGTTGATATCATTTCCGGCTAAGCCAGAAGTCTTCTTAAACCGTTAATACCTTCATTGTATCCGCCGTATATCGGAACCTTCATGCAAAAAATTTTGTGAAAATCGCGGTTGCCGTATTAAAGATATTTGCATTGTTCCGTACTTTTGCCCAACCAGTGCAAATTTGTCGCGAAAAACAAAATTTTATTTATTACAAATTTAAAAGTGTAATTACATTCATATACTTTTCTAGGGGGCATAGCCATTTCCGACGTAGACTACTCCTACAAGAATTCGAAAAAACATCAAATTTTACAAGAAGATTTAGAGCACTATAAGAAGGAAGTATTAGAAGGTCTTCAGATAAAGAAGGAAGATGTAAGCAAACTAATTACAAAGAAAACCAAACAACCAAATGGCAAAATTTTTCACACAGATTATTTGCACACCACAAATTATAAATACAATGGAAGAGCATTTTCTTTAAATAACGACAAAAATTCTGCAGTTGCAAGTAAAATTAGAAACATTAAAGACGAAGATGATGTTAGTAAAATAGGTTATAGAAAAAGACACATTCGTAGCAATAATAGTTTTCCTGAAAGTAGGGGACAACGTACAAGAAAAAACAACAAAAGCAATGACTACAAGTAAGTCCGTTTTTGACTAAAATTTTTTTTTATTCTATTACTTAACATTTTGGTTCCATTTCTGCTAATTTTTAAGCACAAGCAGTTCTTCATCTTGACTGAGACTTGAATTAGTTAAAACCTTTGAAAATCATGTGTAGCATTTTTGTGGAATGAGGATAGATTTAATTGGAATGACATTCTATCGTGTTATCACATAAAAATATTTTATCAAGGATGCTATGACGTTAAACTTGTCTCTCTAAAAATAAGGAAGATGCTGAAAGTATTCTTAGTTATTCTCTATGCGTAACGTCGTATGTCTCTTCATATTTTCAGATTAGACAGACGATTTTAACGTCATAGTACTCTTTATAAAAAATGAGCGAAACAGGTCGCTAGTACTTTCCCATACCTTTTACGTTTTAAATATTCTCGCGTCAAGAAGTGATAGAAATTTACATCTAGTCATCTTCAGCCCGTACAAGCCGCCCGCTCCAAACCAAAGGCGTTGGTTACGTACGCGCGCCGACTACGTAAAGGCGCTAGATAGGTAATGCGCTTACGACCTCCGATTAAAAATGGTCACAACAACTTTATTTATAGAGTTATCAAAGATATGCAAAACATAAAAAACATTTCTTTTATTACAGCTAATTGATAGGCGTTGTTAAAATCACGTCACTTTCGGATGACGCGTTGCTCATAGTAAACCACTTTAAATAGTCTTTTAAACCATTTAAAGTTTATAACGATTGACCTTTGCGTTTTTGAATAAAAATTTAATCAATTTCAAATTCTTCAAAAATTCCTGGAAGGCGACAGAGTAAAACTTGAGAGATTAGTAACAAACAAATTTGTAGTTCATTGCAAGTTCTATCGGTTCAAAAAGTTTCAAAAAAATGTTGTGGGCAGTTTTTGAGGAATAATTTATGCTTATCGAGGGTTATTAAATAGTATAACAATTTGTATTGATTAGATTGTTTGTTTTTGAGTAATTGGACATTAAAGTTAAAGTTTTCAAAAATTCGTAGCGGGCTTCATTTTGAAGATACAGCATTTGAAAAAAAAGCATTTAATTTGTCTTTAGATTCAGTACAAGTTTGTGTATTTAAAATTTAAAAATATTTTTGAGTAATTAATCTATACCAAAAAACAGGACTAATTTTCGTTTCCGGTTCCGGTTCCGATTAGCGACCCTACAAAGAACTATTTCCGTTAAATTCTAAAATTTAAAAAATTGCGTGAAATTATAACTTTCCTTTGTTTTCTAGCTTCTGTTCCTTATTATTCGATCTTCTTGGTTTCCAAACTGCTATTTTCATAATTTTCGATTTGCGCGCTTTAGTCGTCGTAGGCGAGTCAGTCCGGCTATCTAATATATGGAGATTGCGAGTAAATATCATTTTACTTGAGGTAGCTTACGAACCTTACGCTAAGGTATTCTGGTGTGGAACTACCATTTTAGCTTCCAGACCGGCTTTTCCTTTTTAAAGGGATTTATTTTTGAGGTTTACTCCTTTAGATCCATTGCGTTCGATTTTTTAATAATAATTTTTATTTATAATATATATGAAGGTCGGCTTGACGCGCGTCACTTGAGGCGCCATCTACAATAACGTCGCGTGTCGTTATTAGAACTAATGCATCACGTGACTTGATATTTCTCCGGTTCTGTCAACGCTCAGTCTGTCAGTGCATTGTGTGCTGGGGTAACACTAGTATTAGTTTTATATCCTGTTACATCTAAAAATGACACAATGGAGGATTAACATTTCAAGTATTTGTTGTGTGCTTTCAATTTCGTGGTAGTTGCGGAAACGTTATGAAAGCTAAACGGTAAGCGGGGTAAGTAACGATGGGCATATCCATGGATGCTTTTAAATTAATTATATTTAATATAGGCAAATTCACGAATGCCCGAATCCTCATCTGGTCGTTGCCCTACCTATTATATCTATAACTCATAACGTTTTCTTGTTGCACACATTCACATGTTTCCAGTAAAACTGTGACAATCTGCATACAAAACGATCCTTTTGGCGTTTATTTTACGCAAGTGATTGAGCCTTATCGAACCGACTATAAAACATGGGGTTGTTGGAATATTTAGTAAAACAGCTAATTATACTGTTATTGCATAAACTTTACACATAAGATTTGTATTTTAGTAAAGTGTTTTAATATAGACTTACACTATACAACTGTTTATTTCTAGTGTATCTAATGCAGCTCACGCTGAAAGACTGCTACTACCAATTCCTCAAGTGACTCCTTCTAGTGATGAACTTCCAGTCAACAAGTTCGAACCAAATTTTGATTTTAAATCAAAGCAAAGGGCAAATGTAAAGCTCGGCCAAACAGATCCTAACGTGTCCAAGTTCGGAGAAAATCAAGAAAAGCAACTCCACCATAGAGCTACCAGAGCTGCTACTGCCGAAAAAGAAAAACTTTGGGATTATGGAGTTGTCCCTTACGAAATTGACGGAAATTTTACCAGAGAACAGAAAACCCTCTTCAAAAAAGCAATGATGCACTGGGAAATTTCTACTTGTCTTAAGTTTGTGGAACGTGACCTCATGGTTCACCCGAATTATCTCATTTTCACTGTGGAGGATTGTGGGTATGTGGAAAAAACACAAATGTGTGCAATATTATAAAAGTTGTTTTTAGGTGTTGTTCCTCCATAGGGAAAGAAGGAAACGGAGCACAGACTATCAGTTTTGCAGATGGTTGTGATGTATTTGGGACTGTCGTTCACGAATTGGGTCATACTCTTGGTTTTGATCATGAACAGAGCCGACCAGATCGTGATAATCATGTAATTGTTTTAGAAGACAACATAAGGGACGGTAAGAGTTTTTGGTATAAGTGGTCTTTGAATGGTTCAATTGCAATTCAGTTGTTCAACAATATATATGAAAGTTCAAAAATGCTTATAAATATATTCGATACATTATAACTTTAGAACTATTACAACACAAAACTAAGTATGCTTTTTCCTTCTCAATGAAAACTCAAATAGCAAATACATAAAGATTCTTTAAAAATTAGAATATTGACTTAAATAAACACATTTAATGGTTCCCAAAATATAGATAACAGAAATACATATTAAATAATTCGGAGTAAAGAACTTTAAAAACGTTTTTCAATGTAAATATTGAATTGTAACAAAAACATTATAGTCATCGTCATACAGGATCCAAATAAATATGAAAGCCCAAAATTTTATAACTGCAACATTTATTTAAATTTCTATCAATATTCTGGTTTGGACTTTTACCTTACGCTAATATTGTGAGGCCTACTGGATCTATCTTTAGGCAATACTTGGTTAACTTCAATTGTTGTTTGACAGTACACTTCTACAAAAATCTTACATACTTCCTCAAAGGTTGTAATTTTCGAACACATAAGTCTACAATATTATTCCTCCTACCATATGTACCAATATTACATTGACTCTAATGTTTGTTTATGTGTCAGCAAGACCTCAATATTATAATACAGAGCCTCCATTAATTGCTGATACTCACGTGACCACAAAATATAGGCAACCCAACTTACACCGTTGGTTGCCTTTTATCCAAAAATTCTTAAGCCGTTTGTTAACTTATCAAGGCTTGCTTGTGTACATACATAACCTCACTTTGAGTGTTGACAGTGCCACTTACAGGGAATTTTTAGTTACCACAAGTACCAATTCTGAACTGACTTCAACATCTAAATCTAAAACTCCCTAAGTCACTGCGGACCAAAAGTTACGTGAGTATCAGTAATTAACGAAGGCTCTGTATAAGAAACCTAAGCAAACTAATTTAATATTTTCTATACTTTATTGGCAAAGTCGACTGTTGCAGAAATAGGTTTGACATCAATACTTCCAACATATGCACGAAAGTTTAAGTCTTCCTTACAATAGTTTAATTTGAAATTTTTGATAAACTGCTACATGTTTCGACTAGCTAGTCATCATCAGGCAATACATCCTATAACCAGAAAAACAAAATTACTTAAGCTAAGAACCAGAAAAATTGTATACACTTACCCAAATCGGGAAAAACCTTATTAATATTTAAACATTATAAGAAAACACATAAATGAGGTAGTACGTCATTAAACAGCAAACATCCAGTATGTAAAAGAACATTGGATAAAGAAAGATGGTAATGATCTAAGATGATTAAAATAAATCTGCATTAATAAACTACATAAACGTAGAAGCGAGTCCACTACGCCGTTAGAGAAACATGTGATAAAATTAATCTCAATTGAAAATGGTTTTGGCAATTGACAGAGTCTGTAGATATAACAAAGTACCGACAATGTGAAAAGGGTTAACAGAAAAAAGCCGTGAAAATAAAGCTGCCGAAAAAAAGCTGCAAAAATAGCAGCGGTAAAGAGAGCCAAGAAATAAGCCGATGGAAAAAAAACATGGCTAAAACGGATAAATAGCCGACAGAAAAAAGTGGCGGCTTGCGGCATAGATTTTTATTGCTGCATGACTTGGCGGAGAATCGAACCCCAGACCTTTAGCGTCGGACGCCAAGCGCCCAACCTCTAAGCTACCGCGGTACTCTTCTACAGTTTTATAGTAAATTTATAATGAGGTACTGGTAAACCAATAAATTGTTGATTTTCGGGCTTTTTTAGGTTGCATGGCATTAACCTCACGGTAACTCGCAAGTACCTACATTTTTAAAATTTTTCCAACTTGCAAAGTTCTTGAGTTAGAGGCATTATGTAACATTTATATAGTTGAAAAGTATTATATTCTAAAAATATGCATTTCATAACTGTTTATAATATGATTAAATAGGAAGTTATTATACATATAAGAATTCAACTGTTTTTTATCGGTTTTTCCTTCTGCCGGCATTTTTTACCGCGGCTTTCTTCCACGGCTCTTTTTCCAGGATGTTTTCCGCGGCTTTTCGGTCCACTGCTTTTTCTATGGTAGCTTGGTGAAAAGGCAGCGATAACGATCGACCGTTCAGCAGGTGACTCTAATCCGCTACAACTCACTATATTTATTCTTCGAAAGTTTCTTAATACTACACTTAGAGGAAGTAATAGTTATTTTCAGTAAAAACTATTGTTTTTGTTCAAAAAAGAAGTTCTAATATTCAAAACAACACAACAAAATTTGAAATGTGACAGCGATTGCAAAACCTCTTGCATCGTTACTGTTACCATTTCGAAAACGTCAAATCGTGTAGGTACTTTAGTATATCTAGTGACTTTAGCAATTGAATTGTAAGAGCGACCTCTATACTATATATTAGAAACTGTAACAAATTACATTAAAAAAAGGAACCTGTAACACAACAATACAAAAACTACTTGCGTAGTCAAGAAATAATATAATAAAATGTTAATAAAAGAAATACCTATAGTATAATTAGTCTATGGTAATATTTTAAAAAGTTGATTGAAACAATCAATGATAAGTAAAGGTAATAGATTAAATTTTATAAAAAAGTAAGTTATCATCATTAAAATCAGTGATTTCATTTAAACAACAGTTTGAACATTATTATTAGAAATAGAAAAACTATAATTAAAAATAATATATAATTGGCAAAAGCTGATTTAGTTTGTTTTATATTAAAATTGTCAGTATTACAATTTACTTTGGGCTTAGACAGCGTCGTCATTTTGTAACTACATCGAGCATAATCAGGTAAGAACCGACTTGTAGCTTGTATACCTTTACAAGCATTTGCTCTAAAAGTTGGAGCCATAATTGTTTGTGGGTCCTGCCTGCTTAAACAGGGCCGTTCCTTTAGATTATTAGAAAACCTTAAAACGGAAAGAAAAGGAAAGGAAAGGATTTGATCTCAACGTATCTTGTTTGTCAGGTCAAGAATACTTAATCGGCATATGCCCAAACATTTTTTTTTGGGCTAATCAAACAGTACCAAAAGCCAAAATAATTTTTTTATGACTATAAAATACATATATAAAAGTGTAACATTGTTCAATAAAAAGATCATTTAGGAACATTTAAGCGCAGAGAAAACACACAACCACAGAAATTCACAAAGCAATCTGCAGTGCTGAAAAACCCAAGGCTAGGGAAGAATTGGAAGCTCTAGAAGGCGTAGCCATTTTACCTTACAGTACAGGCATTACTGATAAGATAAAGCATGTTCTTAAAAGATAGAGCATAAAGACAGTATGAAGCCCTGAAAAACGGTTTTAGATCCGCAAAAGATCAAATATAGAGCTTAAAACTTGCCGGAATCTACAACATTCCTTGCTTTTGTAATTCATATTACATCAGACAAACTGAACGCTCCATTGAGTTAAGATTACGAAAGCACAAAAATGATTGCAAACATAGGCGCATCACAAAATTAGCGGTGGCTGAACATACTAGTTTAACTGGGCATAAGATGGACTTTGAGAATACTCGAGTACTCGCCAGAGTACCTCATTACTTCCGTCGTATCATACGTGAAGAAATTGAAATTGAGAAACAACTTAACAACATAAACAGTGAGAACGGTGTTAGACTCAGTAAAGCTTGGACTGTCGTAATTCATCCTCTAAGGACTCATAAACATCATTGATCTCACGATCACGTTGTAGTGGATGCGTCTTTGCCCAACGGTTTTGTTCGACTGGCTCAAAGGGGTTTAAATACCTCCGCATCCCGAATTTAAATTCAGTGCCCTAATCACTCTGAAGATGCAAGACGCAATGTCTTGCGAAACGTTAGTTTGTATAAGTTCACAAACAGCTAACAGATTAAGTATTCTTGTCCTGACCAACAAGATACATCCAAATCAAATTCTTGTCCACCTTAAGGTTCAGCAACACGGCCCTGTTTAGGCAGACAGTGCCCACCAATAACCGTTTAGAGCAAAAGCAGACAAGATACACGTCGATCCTTACCTGAGTATGCTGAGTGTAATTCCTAATTGACGACGCGGTCTAAGCGTTGAATTAATCATTATTTAATCTCCGAGTATTGAAATCCAAAAAAGGAAGGTGGTCATTATTTTCGATTTCAGCAGTAAACTGAATGTTAGAATGTATTTGGTAAAGAATATTTAGAGTACTGATCATTGTTGTCATTGTTGGAACCTTTCAATATAAAAAAAATATCATCAACATATCTTTTTCAAAAGAAAGACGATCACTTAAAACAGGATTTAAAAAATATGATTTTCTTCAAGATTTTGCAAAAATAATTCAGCTAAAAAAGGGGATAAACGGAACCGGTGGCAAAACCAATGTTTTGAGGGAAAGGGTATTATCGAAGGAAAATAAATTTTGGGATATACAAAGTTTTAATAAATTAAGTCAACAATTGGCTTTAACATTGGAAAAGTCAGATTCGTGAAGTAACTTAGACTAAATTGATAGGCTCTGAAGAAGGGACACACACACACACACACACACAATGTGATTTTCTAAAAGTTTAATGAAAATAGTTTATTAAAATAGTATGAAAACTTTTTGCCTTATTTGCGTAAGTCTATAAAACGTTTCTAGTTTTTATCTTAAGTAACTTTATATTTCTAGTTAAACTATGTATTGCCTGATGATGACTAGTTATTCGAAACATTAAAAATTTCAAATTAAACTATTGTGGGGAAAACTTAGAGTTTTCTTTTATGTATTACTTATCATCCCTACTGGTAGAAGATGTACAATATTCCTAATTATGATTATATGTACAATTATTAAATCCAGCAAGACCTTAATAATAATGAAGTTCTTTAATATAGTTTTAAATATTTAATTTTAATTCTTAACACTATTTCTGTTTTATTGGGTATTTTCGACAAAGTGATTTATTCTTTTATTAAACAGAAATAATCTCTCTTATAGCTTTTTATTTTTAATGGTGGCGTTAAGCCAAGTGCATTGCTGGAAATTATTAAGTGCATTACCGAAACCTATAGAATTGCAAGAGTTATGACGATTACTGGTTTAAGCGTGATTGAATATTCTGAACGGAAAAGAAACTTTGAATTTCTATAGTCTATATTTTCTCACATTTACAAAGTAACAAAGTAACAAAAACTGTTTACTAATTTTTACTTTCTACAGATATCTTATAATTTCTAATATTTTACAGTGAAGAACGTGTATGATAGTAAATAGTAAAACATACAGTAAGGTGATAAAGCTAACTGTCATACAAGTTTTACAATGTGAACACTCACTTTGCCCCAGGCAGTGTGCCAAGGTATCGGTCACGATTTGGGGTGCATTATTGTGCGTTTTTAAACGATCTACCTAAATATCTAGAGAATAAAACATGATACAGAACTGGGGTAAACTGCTCTTAACAAATAACCTCGCGTAAACAGCAAAACGCAACAACAGTGTTTAAAAAAAACTATAAAATAATAGAAAAATTTGGGCCCCAACCGAGACTCGACTCCACAACTACTTATGCAGTAAAACGGCAATACACCCAAACACACCCGCATATCCATCTGTGCCACTACGAACCTGCCGGTTATCGCTAAATAAGTGCCCATTGAATGCGTGTGCAATAGAAATGCACAAATAAAAAGTCTGACCTTGGTGGGATCGATTGTAGTCGAAGAGACTAGACGCTATTTTAATTTGATGCATCACAAGTAATATGCTGCTATTTAATATTTTTAAGTTAGAGTGGCTGAGGGTGAACAGGTGAGTAGGCACTCATTAATTCTAATGTTGTGACCTCCTTTGCGCACACTGCAACTTCACGTTTACAGCAGTTTACTATGTTTCTTAAAATTTTCACTTATTTAGCGTGGATCAATGGTGCATATTCCAAACAGGTCATGTACGACATACGTAAATTCAAAATTCTTTTTTTTCCGCAGGATACGAGAGAAACTTCGAGAAATTGTCAGAAAAGAAAATAAATTCCTTAGGAATGCCATATGATTACGGCTCTATAATGCATTATCGTCAGGGCGCGTTTGGGAAAGACAATCAGGACACCATATTGCCCATTCCTGTCCCCGGACGCGAACCTCCAAAAATTGGCCAACGTGTCGGATTAAGTGAAGGGGATATTGCCCAAACCAACCTTTTATATAAATGCCCAAGTAGGTGCTTTGTCTGTTTCTATTTCTTCAAATCATTTTATGAACTGTTTCTTCTAGAATGTGGTCAAACATTCCAAGCGAATTCAGCAACATTTTCCTCGCCATCACACTTAGGCAAAAACAACTCCCAAGAAAGTGAACAATGCGAATGGCGAATCACTGCAACTCCTGGGGAGAGAATTATCCTTAACATTACAGAAATAGACATTCCAGATTGTCGCACAGATTATATAGAAATTCGCGATGGATATTGGCATAAATCTGAACTCTTAGGCAAATTTTGTGGTACTGAAAAAATTCACCATTTGATAATTTCAACGGGCAGCAGAATGTTGGTCACATATGTTTCTAAAAAACCTTCTGGGCATCGGGGATTTACTGCAAACTACAAAGGTAAGTTCGTTTGAATAATAATAACAAAATAATATTTATTGAACGCATAATAGAGGAAAAAAATCTGTAGATAAGGTAATAAAAATTCGTGATGAGGCTGTTTTGTTCGGTTTCCAATTAATAATTTTGATTTACAATTAATGGTGCATGCTTTACATTTACTGAATATCAAGACGAAAAGTTAAATTAAAAACTAATTATATTGTTTCTGTAGCTATATGCGGTGAAGCACTAAATACTGAAACCGATGGTCATTTAGAATCTCCAAATTTCCCGGAAGACTACCACCCCAACAAAGAATGCATTTGGCAAATTACAGTTCCCGATCACCACCAAGTGGCGTTGAAATTTCAATCTTTCAAAGTAGAAAATCATTACCCCTACTGTTTCTACGACTACGTAGAAGTTCGAGATGGCTTGACAATGGATAGTCCTTTAATAGGGGTCTATTGTGGTTATCAAATTCCTCCAGACATACTGTCCTCATCGAACTATCTCCTAGTAAAATTTGTTTCGGACGGCTCTGTACAGAAGGCTGGCTTTTCAGCTACATTCGTCGTAAAAGAAATAGACGAATCGAACATGATCGATCACGGGTCAGTGAAGAATCCTCTAGAAATGCTGCTTATGCGTCGCCGTACCAACAAAATAAAATAAATAGAATTCTTTTGTAATGTAGGTATAAAATTAAAATAATAAATTATCAAAAAAATGTTTACAGTATGTGTTTCTGGTAAAATTCGTCCACGTATTATAGCAAACCGTTACTGTTTTTAAAATAATATTGGAAGTCATACATAGCATTGACGGCCGAAAAGCAGATAACCGAGTCTTCGCAGACCGAGCGGTAGGGACGTGTCGAATTCCCAATTTCGAAGAGTGGGGCTGCGCTTTCAAATAGAGCGCAGTCAGGCCAGCTATAAATTCAAAATTTTGGATTTTTAACGCGAGCTCTTCAATGTTACAAGTCGAATACAATCTAGCATCCAGAACAGTCACCAGTGATCTGACCGAGGTAACCGAACACCGAGTCCGATCTATTAGGGTAAGGAAACGCTATTTTGACACCTTTGCTTTTAACGTAAAATTATTTGTTTCTAGCTCACTCTCTCTCTCTCTCTCTCTCTCTCTCTTGTTTCTGTAAACTATATTTTCTGGAGTGCATTCTCGCGAAAAACCAGCGAGTTGCATTCCTCTAACTCGCCTACGCGAAAACCAGTAGCCAAAGTTTATTCTTCTCTCTCTAACTCTTGAAAAACCAAGGGGCATCTTCTTCTTTTTCTCGTCTACGCGAAAAACTAATGGGAAAAGTTTACTCTTCTCTTTCCTATTCGTTTGAGAGCCTTGTTGTGTAAGTCATAGTGGCAATTTTGGTCGCCTGGTGTCAAAGTAGAAGTTTTATTGCTCTGGTAACCGATACCGTTCTGACCGTATTTATGTATATTGCTACCGTATTGCTACCGAATTGCTACCGTATTTGTCTGTTTTTTGCTACCGTATTTGCCTGTTATTTGCTACCGCTTACAAATAATTATTTTACATGTTTATTTTAATTTTGCTACACTACCCTCTGTGCTTGTCATCCGTTTTACCTTTATATCATTTACCTGCGTTGGGTATTGTTTAATAGACGTATTATAAACATATTACGTTGTTGCTTTATATGTTGAGTAAATCTGAGTTAAGTAGAGCTGCTTCGAGATCTTGCAGGTTGTTATTTCATCAAACTGACCCCTGGAGAGATTTGTGTGTTAAAGAGACGGTAAAATAGCATGGGAAAGTACCCAAACACAGCGTATTTTGCTCAAAACAATTCCCCTGATAGTTATTACCTTTTTATTTAAAACACGGATGACGATAACGCAATCGTGTGGTTCGTGTTTAAGGTAAGTTCATCTTAATAGAAACTTGGATTTTAGATGCGGTAATATTTAGGGGGATTATTGTTCCCTACTTTATTTTTTAGCTGAGGAATATGTGGTATTGGTGTCTCTTCTTAGGGTGCCATATCCGTTAGCGAATGTTGGCGATCATGTTGGCTATGATCACTTTGTCGACTGCTGCTCTGAAAAGTGATCCTGTTGTCTGTCCAAACCATTGCCTCAGATTCTTCAACCATGAGGTTCTCCTTCTTCCAGGGCCCCGCTTGCTTTCGATCTTTCCTTGTATGATCAGGTGTAAGATGCTGTATGTGTCTGGCTGTCTCATGATGTGCCCAAAGTATGATAGTTTTCGTATTTTGATTGTTCGTATGATCTCCTTGTCTTTTTTCATTCTTGCTAACACTTCTTCATTTCGTACGCGATCCATCCAACTTATGTGCAGCATACGTCTGTATGTCCATAATTCAAAGGCTTCTAGTCGTTTGAGGGAAGTCTCTGTTAGCGTCCAAGCTTCTACTCCGTAAAGAAGGACTGGGAATACATAGCAGCGTACTAAACGCATTCTCAGTTGTAAATTGAGGTCATGGCCACACAACACTTTTTTTAGCCGTGTGAATGCTGCTCTGGTGCTCTTTAATCCCATTCAATAATTACTGAGAAAAAAAATCGGTATTTTACATTACTTTTGTGTGGAAGAACGTTGATAATGTTTGGCATCTAACTACACCTTTGGCTGTTACCGTCTGTATGCGAGGGTATAGCAATCTACCACAACGAATCACTTCAGGAAAATTCTATACTCATGTAGACTGTTGGGGCTAACACTTTATATTATATCATACGTTAACTAAAATATAAAACGTAATTAGTTTTGAAATATGAGAAAGTTCCGGCGCAGTGCTTTGCTTATTTTTACTTCCCTGTATTGGGAAGATTTCATGAAAATTTTTGAAGTTAAATTTTGAGGGAAATACACGTTTTGGAGCTCAAGGAACTCCAAAAAGTAGTTTTAACAATGTCTGTCTGTGAGTAGATACATATGAGAGTGTGTCTTGCGTGCGTGCAAGCATGCATATGTTCTTGCGTACGTTCGTGCTTGCGTGCGTGGGTGCATGAGTAGGTAGGTGCGTAGGTAAGTTTGCGTGTAAGTGTATATGTGAGGATGCGCGTACGCGTATGCGTTTGCGTGTACGTGTGTGCGTGCGTGCGCGCGGGTGTGTGTGTGTGTGTTTGTGCGCGGGTGTGTGTGACTGCAGTGATGAGCATCATCCTATGATTTTCATAATCGAATGATTGCCATTCGAATGAAGTTGATAATCAAATGATTAATTCGTATAAAAACATTCGGATGTTTCTATGCGGTAAAAAGTAGTAAAAACCCTCGCCACTTGCTTCTCGAATGCTCGTATGAAGGAATTCTCGTTCCCATCGTCTTTCCTCAGGCCGCTCAACAAAACAGCTTAACATTCAGCTTTGAATAGCGTTGTTATTAAATTCATCACATTTCATCGCTAATTTCGGCTTGTGGTTTGTGTAATATTTCTATAATCCGCCAAAGTGGATACATTTTTCTATTTTATAAATCAATTATTTTCTTTAAATAACACCAGAGATATAAACATTATCCGATTATCAATTTTTACATAAATAATCGGATTTTATTTTTTAACACGCCGCCGCGCCGAGGCGTTTTCTGTGATCGCATTCCGGAAATTCCTTCTGCGTTAGTGTATTCGCATTATAATTTCATAATAGAATACCACGATTGGTGGCGTGGCATCGCTTCAACGTCCGCTTTGGAAATTGACAAAACATACAATTTTAATATCGTAAAATCATTCGAATGGTTTTCTGTAATCTTTCTAGATATTTAGAAATCGAATGATTCGATTATTTTCATTCAAAGTATCCCATCACTAGCCAAAACCCTGTATTTCAAAATATTATCAGAAATTTTAAAGACAAATTTCCGCTTGAGTGTAAAACTTTCTCTGAGTTTTGTAAGATATATGATGAGGAAGTAAAAAGTTAGACACGAAGCATAAATTCAGGAAATAATCAAGTATAACCTGATCTAAAGGTTTTTTTGAATACAACTTAAAAATTCTGTAAATTCATTTGTTTCCTGAAACTACTGAAGTGGCGCACTCATAGAGAGGAAATTTAATGAATATTCATTATTGCTAATAAATATCAAAATACGGTAAATATTATAATTTACTTTCGGCCTAGACCGCGTCGTCATTTGGGAATTACACCCAGCATAATTAGGTAAGGACCGACTTGTAGCTTGTCTGCCTTTCTAAGCATTTGCTCTAATCGTTTAAGTTTTAGTGGTTCGTGGCTCTGCCTGCCTAAACAAGGCCGTGTGCTTAGACTGTTTGAACTTTGATTCAGACAGAGATTGGATTTTAATGTATTGTAAGGATCAGAATACTTAATCTTGTGCCTGTTAGCTGTTTGCGAACAAACTAAAGTTTCGCGAGACATTGTAGCTTGCATATTCAAAGTTATCAGAGCACTTAATTCAAATCCGGGATGCGGTGGTAATTAAACGCATTTGAGCCAGTCGGGTAGAACCGCAGAGATCTGGTTGGCTGCCATCGTTGGGAAAAGATGCATCCAGTGAAACGTGATCATAAGATAGATAATTCTTACGAAACCTTAGAGAATGAACTACTGGAGTTCATTCTATACTGAGTCTATAACCATCTTCTTTATGTTAGGTTGTTTCTTTTTTTGTGCTCTTGTAATCCTAACTCAAAGAAAGGAAGTTTGTCCGATGTAGTTTAAACCACAAGAGGAAGGAATGTGGTAAATCCCGATTGATTTTAACCTTGATATTTAGTCTTTTGCGGATCTGAAACTTTTTCCTAGAGTTTCAATAATGCTAAAGATTGTCTCTATGTTCTATCTTGTAAGAATATGCCCTACCTTATCAGTAATGAGTTTACTGTAAGGTAAAAAGGCTAAGCCTTCCGAAGCTGCTAATTTCTCCTTAGCCCTGGATTGTTTAGCACTGCAAATTGCTTTGTGAATTTCTGTAGTTGTACGAGTATAATCGTTTTTTGTAACCAAAAGAGATGTGTTTCCTCTCTTAAATGTTATAACTATTATTAAATATTAGCGTTCTACACAGCACAGCTTAATAAAAATCGACGTAAATCCGTACTGCAGTTGCATAGGGATCCGAGATTGACAGGAGGCGAAGTTCAAAGTATTTTATTTTGGAATCCTCAAGACAGGGCTGTTAAGTACCTAGGCTTCCACCTAGGCGGAAGGAAATACATATCAATAAAAACTTAAATAAATGCCACACGAGACTCGTAAGCTATATCCAATCATCAAACGTAAATGCACGGTAAAACCTGAATGTGCACTTTTTATATATAAAGCTCTACTTAGACCGATAGTTATGTATGAATGAATGCAGTTTGAGAAGCAGCTTCTAAAATACATATAAACAAAATACAACTGTGGCAAAATAAAATTCTGAGAATAGTTACAAATGCTCCATGCTTTATCAGAAACAGACAGCTTCATGACGAACTTGGAGTTCCAACCGTCAGACACACAAAAATGTAACAAAAATTTCTTCAAAATTATACCATCTTTTTAAGGCGCAGTCCACTCCTCCGATGGAGAGAAAAACCTGCATGTGAGGTTAAAGCGACTTCTTCCTCCAGATAATGTGTGCAGTGCCCTCTTAAAGTGCTACACATTGCAAATGATTGTGAACTCAACCGTGAATAACATTAACCAGTTGAGCCGGTTTATTAATATAAAAGAAAAGTATTTTTATTGAATAAAAATAAATGTAATTGAATAAGGCCAAAGTGTTTGACAGAACATAACTACAACAGTAAATCATCGTAATAAGGTTAATGTTTTTACATTAAGTCTTAATTATTTCTTTTATTAGTTAAATATGATTAATATTTTTAAGTTGCCGTATGCGGCTTTGTTACTTACACAACTCTTCGCAAGCTTTTGAAATGAAATGCTGCAGCAGTCTGTTGCATAAACAGCAAGGAGCTCTGCCTGCATGCATTATCACCAAAATTTGCATTCGAAATGACAACAGCAGATTATAATCCAATAATGCAAACACCACGTATACGTCCAATGTGGGTTACTTCTATTGAATACCGTAGCGGACCGCCGTATACAGAAATTTGTGCCCTATGTAATAGACGCGCAAAGATGTGGCTTCTAGTAGCAGGGATCCCACACCAATGAAAGTTGAGACGTGGCTGCGGGCGTAAACGCGTTATCTAGCTCACAAAACGTATAATAATAAAACGTATAATAATAAAATAATAAATAATGGTGAAAATATGAAAAGCAATCATTTCTAAAAACAGAAAAGTGTAGAAGAAGCTCATTTTTTCTTCAACTTTGTATTTTCAAAATGTATTATTACCGAAAAACGAGTTACCAAAGCGGCATAGGCTTTGGGCATTGTACTAGTCCTAAGGAGGTAGCACATACAATATTGCGATGTACAAAGATTTATGAAACAATGAAAACAGTGAAGTAAAAAATGTTCAAATTTTCAAAAAAATGTTGCTCAAAAACTGGCCACACTCTTTATTATTACAATGTACATAAGACATGAACGTCGTAACAATTCTCGGTAAAGCTTCTTTAACTGCTTTGTTGTAAATATAAAATGTAAACTAATTCAGAGATTAAACTAATAAATATTTATCTTATGCACATTTTTGAATGCAGTTCGGTTGCTCTTCTGTGGAAACAGATGAGTTATATACAAGAACTTCATATGGAACTTTGGCATTCCATCCTCTACCATTGTAGAAAAGCGCTATTGTATGAAACTTGTTGTAGTCAGTATGAACTTTTGATACTATTAACTCGCCAGTTTCATTAATAATTGTTCTTCCAATAGCAAGTGGAAGTGGCTTATCATGTCCACCCAAAACAAGTTGTAGACTTTTGTCTAGGGATGTAAGGGGATCTCCAATTTTAACTGAAATCCATTGCAGTTGTTCTGGGTGTTGTGAACAGAGAACCTAAAAATTAAAATTCGTTATAAAGGTTGTTTTTGGAAAAACAGTAGTTTTACAAATATCATTTACTTCATAAAGCAATTCGTTTAAACATTAAATTGAAATAAACAAAACATAACAACATCGTAAACTAATACCAGGTTATAACTTGGCAAACAACATTTCTCACTGGTAACGTTTTTCTGAAGCTCTGTATGTAATTGTACAGTTCTTGCAAATTGCGTTTAAAGGAAGGTCTACTTTGCCTATTCTACTTGCTCATTTTAACTAAGTGGGTGAAACAGGTCGCTGGACTTCACCAAAACTTTTTACGTTTTAAATATTCTCGCGTCAAGAAGTAATTGAAATTTAGTCATCTAGAAATCTCCAGCTTGCACAAGCCGCTCGTTGCAGATCCAAGGCGTTGCTTACGTACGGCGCACGTGCCGACTGCGTAAAAGCGCTAGGCTTGCGACCTCGGATTAAAAATGGTTATAACAACTTTATTTAGAGAGTTCTTTTTTATTTATTTTTATTATTGCTGATTGATAAGCGTAGTTGAAACCACGTAACTTCCGGAAAACGCGTTGTTAATATTAATATAAGCATCTTTTCTTTTATTAATATTTAATATAGTTCAAAATTATTGTAAATGCAAATAAATTACTTCAAATAGTTTGTTAAACTGTTTAAAGTTTATAACGTTTTCGTTTTTAAATAAAAAGTAGAAAATAAATTTGTAGTTCATTGCAAGTTCTATCGACTCAAAAAGTTTTAAAATAATGGTGGAGCAGTTTTTGAGGAGTAATTTTTTGAAAATGTTCAAAACTTCAGAAGTTAATGGATGTCCTCGTCTCGACCTTTACGACCGTATGTAATTTTAGCTTGTCTGATCAAAAATAAGACCGCTATTATTTTTTCTATTGATCGCCGCTAGGTTCCAAATTGAGCTAGAAGATCGATACTTGCGCCGTTCTACGCGAAAAAGGACCGAACATTATGGCTTATACGAAAAGTTAAAATCGTAAATTTCCTGCTATGGTTACGGAGAAAACACATTTTTGTGGGGAAAACATTTGCTAAAGTGAGAAATTCACGTTTATATACAAAAAAACCTTTAAACTCGGTAAAGATTTAGCCCTTGTCTCTGACCATAACATATCTAAGGCGGAACTGGATTGGTCCACGCGTTCGCGAACGGCTGGTTTGAATAAAGCTCGCAAAATCGAAGCTTTACAAAGATACATCTCAGCTGTGCATTAACCACGGCAATTAACTTTCTTTCGTTAGAAATAACGGCCTAAAGACCTATTGCGGTTTAAATTTGTTTAAATTATTTTTAGTGCCGTAAAAGCCCTCCAAAGAAGAAAGCTTGAATTCACGATGTTTGGCGTACAATGTCGAACATTTCTTTGATACGGGCGATAGCTATCGATAGAAAATGTCGAAACGCGTTTCGTTACATAAGGCAGCGCTAAAAATCGATATTGACATAAAATATTACACAGATCGATTCTTGTCCACATGCAAAGACGTATTGCATAAACCGCATATTAATATCTCGCATAGTTTTTACGTTATTTGCGGCCAAAGTTGCGAGTGCAGACAAACTTTTGGCCGCTTTTTTAAAAATTAATTTAATTTAATTTCCATTTCTTAAATAATGTAAACCGGCTCCTATATTCAAGTAACAAACTTTAAATTAAAAGAGGAAGCGCGTTAGCGCTTTCCGACCCGTGTACGCCACTCGCGCGGCGGGCAACGCAGTTACGTCGCTTCACACGAGGGTGCGTTAGCATCCCAGCCGTTCGCACTTTGACGTTCCAATCTTGTTCGCGCACTCCTGTTTTCCTCTTCCGACGAAAACGTTCTGATACAAACAACCCTCGCTATTCTTATATTTAATAAGACACACCACACGCCGCACATTCAATTCGGATAAAAATAGAAAAACATAAATTAATCTTTTTCCACTAGGTATACTAGTTGTTTAGTGCGATGTTGAGTTTTTAAACTTCAACTCAACGTGGATGCCGCCCTCTCGGCGCTCGGATTCTTACATCACTAGGGCTGTCAAATAATATGGCAATTTGTATTGATTGGATATTTTTATCGTTTTTGAGTAATCGAGCATTAAAGTTAAAGTTTTCAAAAATTCGTAGCGGTCTTTCAAAATTTTAATAATGTGTTTAGAAAATAACCTATACCAAAAAACAGGTCTAATTTTTGTTTCAGGTTCCGCTTTCAGTTTTTAATTACATGCATATGTGTACGTGTTTGTATAATAGTATGTTATAGACCAAGGTAGAGAAGACATTTTTCTCAGTCGAGCAGAATTATTTCGCGAGATGCGAAGCATCGAGGGAAATAAGTTGCGAGGCTGATAAGTCTTCTCTACCGTGGTTTATATATTAATTTTTCCACTACTAGCACCTTCATTCCTTTTATAATTAATTGATTTTACATTAATAAAAAATAAAATTACAAATGCAAATATGCACAAAAATAGCCTTGCTTGAAAACAAGAGAATAGTTAATTTGGCAATTGACATTTATGTAAAATATATATTTTATAATAGTGGTTATAAAATGTCCAATTTTGATGATTTGAGTGAAAACTGCACTCCTCCTGAAATTAGGGAAGGTGCAGAAAGTGTTGGTGAACAGTTATTACCAGTAAAATCAAAAGATTTTCACATGAAAGTTTATGGTGAATTTAAAGATTGGTAGCAATTGTTTTCATTATTAACCAGTAGTTAATAATGAAATATTAGTAACCACTAGGAAAGAAATTCATCTTCTTGGCTCTAAAACAAAGTAAATAATGATATCGTTTAATGCTAGTAGTGGAAAAAATAATTACTTCTACAAAAGTGCCGTTTGGAGTTGAGTTAGTTAATTAAATCAATTAATAATAATCAAATCACAAAAGTGTTGGTGTTGTAATATAAAATTATTAAATGTTATTGACGGTGCCATACAGGCGTAATAGGCTTTCGATTGATTACAAAGATTGAGTTAGTCCAATAAAAAAAACTGTAACATATATTAGATTTTTTTAAACAGACTTGCAAAGTGACGGAAGCAGTTGAAATTTTTAAGGCACTTGTTTGAATTCCTTATTTTAATATCTTCTAGGTTATTGTTAATACCAAACTTTTTAATTATAAGCATATTTGGTCAGCGCATTTCTAAGACGCAGATTAAAACACGTATAACAAAAAAACCTAAAATGTGTAAGATTTACGTTGTCAATTAACTTTCATCACAAGTCCGAAAAATTAAAAAATACCTTAACGTCCTCTGTACGTGTATGTTCCTTTGCAGCATATTCATAGAATATCTTTCCCTCGCTTCCGCGAATTGTTCCTGGTAACAATGAATCAGATTGTAAGGTTTGGCCAACATAAGTTGTTCTTTCTTTATCATCCCATCCTCCTGGAAAAGCGTCCTTGGGCACTTCTCCCGTGTAATCACGCCAGTAGTATCCTAAAATGTTTGTTGCATAAAAAATATTTTAATGTCGATCATAAAAACATATAAGACAGATGTTAATAGAGAATGATTAATCTAAGTAGCACACCCTATTATTTTTTTAACGGTTTGTAGTTGCTAGCGAATCTTTTAGCCGTTTAGTTGTAAAGTTATAAGTGCTCTGCAAGATATTATTCTGCACCTTGCGCAAATTTTTTAAAAGTTAAGTTTATTGTTAATGGAAAACGTAATTTATGTGCATATCCCAAACTAGTATGACTTACTGCGGAAAATTTCTTTTAACTTAATCCGCCTGTATGATAAAATAAACCCTTCTACGAGGGCGGGATGATAATTGGTTAGCCTAGCAATGAAAAACCGGTTTTATGTTTTCAAAATCATTTTTATTTTTTAACATAATCTCCTGAAAGTTGAATACATTTTGTCCAACGATGCTCTAAGGCTTTGATCCCATCACGGAACGTGTTTTCCTCAAGGCCTGCAAAATAGGCGTCAACAGCGGCCTTGACCTCTTCATCGGATGAAAATCTCTGTCCACCTAGGAAAATTTTCAGCTTAGGAAATAAGTGGAAGTCAGAAGGAGCCAAATACGGCGAATACGGTGCGTGTGGAAGCAAATCGTTCTTCAATTCGTTGATTTTAGCGATGGCAGTAACACAGGTGTGAGGACGAGCATTATCTTGGTGAAAAAAGATTTTTTACGCCTTAAACCTGGTCTTTTCTGATGAATATTTTGGCGTAGCTGGTCCAAAAGGTTAGCGTAGTATTCGCCATTTATTATTTTTCCTTTTGGAAGATAATCGATCATCAAAATCCCTTTTGCATCCCAGAACACTGATCCCATGATCTTGCCAGCTAATTTGAAGGTCTTTGCTTTCCTTGAAGTTTCGTTTCTGGCGTATAGTAGTGGACCCAGGTTTCATCGGTGGTGACAAATCGACGCACAAAATCAGTGGTATTCTTCATAAAACGGTCCAGACACTCTTGGGAAATCTGAATTTGCACACGATTTTGATCAAGTGTAAGCAAACGCGGCACCCATTGCGCGGACAGTTTTCTCATGCCGAATTCTTGGGTTAAAATACTGAACACTCGCTCTTTTGAGATGCTCACAACATTAGCTATTTCAGCCAATTTTAGTCGTCTGTCTTTCAAAACCATATTATGAATTTTGCTGCCCATTTCTGTTGTAGTGACACTTCTTGGGCGTCCAGAACGGTGTTTATCTTGGATGCACGTGCGACCCCGTTTGAACCGAGCCAGCCAATTTTTTACGGTCGCATATGATAGAGCACTTTCACCCAATACACTTTCTCTTCTCTTCTCTTCAAAAATTTCTGCACCTTTTAAGCCCTTTAAATGCAAAATTTTAATAACAGCACGATGCTCAATATATTCCATTGTTACAAAAACACAAAACACGTTTTCTCTGAACAGCTGCTAACAACAAACTATTTGACAGATGGCCGCCTCTATATTTTCAGTGTTCTCAACTAAAATATGGAACTTTGAAATTATGTATGAATATTTTACATGCTAGTGCCACATATGTGGAGGCTAACCAATTATCATCCCGCCCTCGTATGATACTGTCTTGAGTAATGGCTTGTCCTTGACGCAGCGCGACACATGTCGTACGCTACCTATTCCGCATTATACGCAGTGTTGGGTAAGATACTTTTTATTTGTATCTAGATACAGATACAGGTACTTTTAAAAAAGTGTATCTAGTTACAGATACAAGATACATTTTACTAAGTGTATCTAGATACAGATACAAGATACTTTTAAATGTATCTAGATCCTTCTCAGATACAAATTAGATACCTACTTTAAAAAACTACACTTCCAGAAATGGAGGCGCGCGTAAACCATGATAATATTATTTTTAAAGAAAATCTGACGGAATTTGGGGTTGTTAACAAATCGATAATAATGTAATCACAAGGTATAACTGGCAGACTAGCACAAAAATTGATTCTGGACGTGTCCACTACTTCTATTTATACTGAGGAAACTTCAAGTTTTGTCAAGACAAGCCTACCGCTGGTTATGAGATTTACTTGGAAATTCCCAATATCCAAAACAGCAAGGGCGGTTATTGTATTGCCACAATGGGTAAATGTATACATAAAACCTTAAGCTTCTTACAGTTCTTATCCCCTGAAAATAGGGATGTTTGAATATTTATTACCATTACCTATCTTAAGACGTATTTGGGTTTTTCTGCTAAAATTTAAATGTCCAAATTGTCCTAAATTTTAAATTGAAGAAATGTTTTAATAAACTCCGAAAACTACATAAAATAAATTATAATTCTAATTAAGAATGTATCTAGGATCTTTTATTGTTTAATAAAAAAAGATACCGCTTAATAGGATCTAGATACAGATACAAGATACAATTTTATAAACGTATCTAGATACAGATACTAGATCCTTGAATAGTATCTAGATCCAGTATCTAGATACATGTATCTAGATACTACCCAACACTGATTATACGTTTGCCTATTTCACCATTGTTGGGTATGACCACTTATTATTACCATCAACTGTACGTAAACTCTTGTAAATTTTACACTTTAAAATGCAATCTAAATGTAAAATTCTATTTTTAACGATTTCTTTCTTAAATTGCAACCGCAAAATCACTTCCATTTGAAACAGTGCTCCAACCCAAAAAAACGGTTCACCCTATTTTTTATGAAATAGGCATGATGTGACAAGTTACCGAAGAATAACAATTTTTAAAATTCTGTAAAAGGCGCAGGTGAAGCTACAAGTGTAGACAAACTTGTACTCGTTGAAAGGATCCCACTACCGTTGATTCTCCCACCAAAATTCTCCAGCACAAAAACGGAATTTTTATGCAGTTAGTTTATTTTTTCTTGAGAAGTTGTGTCTGGAAATCCTAAGTAATTCCTCGTGAAAATTCCCAAATAAATCTGCTCTAGAAAATAAACCGGAGAATTTTAATTGGCCAGTTAATTTTTTTTATTTTTTTTTTATAGCTCGTCGCTCTCTCGAAACTCGCCAAAATACAATAAACTCCCCAAAGCAGCTGGTATAAAAAGGCATTCCAAATATCAGCTGTTTCCGGCACATAAAGATAAAGTCTACGAAAAAACTTAAGAGCTAAGCTCCCAAGACATCGATCGAACTATAAACGATACACAATCGATCTCGGTGTAACATAATTATATTTCTAGAAATTTCAGTGGCGGATTTACAAAAGGGGGTGGCGGACGGGCGCCCGAGGCCCCAAAACTCGAGGTATGAAAAAGCAGATTTGAAAGATGTTGTTTTTTTTAATTCGATGCTTATGACTTTTTGCAGTATATTATTAAATTTTAAAGATTTTAGTCAACATGTAATTTTAAATTTTCTGCAGTTTATATTTTATGAATTTTGTTTTTTGGAATGTACTGTACTTTGCTTTGCTTACTGTCGCCGGTCTGTAACAGCGGTGGGCCACACTCACGTGCGGTCTAGGATATTACGGTGCGGTCGTCAAAAGACGGAACACTAGGACGCGAGAATACTAGGGCGCGAGAACACCAGGGCACGAGAACACTAGGGCGCGGGCCATCATACACAAAAACGCTAAGACGCGAGGAGACAAGGTCGCGGGACACTAGGCCTGCGAGGATACTAGAGCGCGGGCCATTAGACGCAAAGACGCGAAGACACAAGATCACGACCGTTAGGGCGCGAGACACTAAAACGAGAAAACACAAAATTAGAAATGTAATTCCAATTACAATGACAATTACAGTTACATCGATCCGGCTCTGAGTGGAATAGATGTGCAACTAAAACGAATTATTTCGTCAAGAAGATTCACGGTGAAAAAATAACACCGTTTACGCGCCCTAATAGCCGGCGCCCTAATAGCCGGCGCCCTAGTGTCCTCATGCCTTAGCGTACTTTCGCCCTAACGGCCCGCGTCCTAGTGTCCCCGCGCCCTCGCACCCTTGTGTCTCGCGTCCTAATGGGCGGCGCCTCAGTGTCCTCGTGCCTTAGCATACTTGCGCCCTAACGGCTCGCGTCCGAGTGTCGCCGCGCCCTAGTGTCGCGCGCCCTAATGGCCGGCGCCCTAGTGTCCTCGTGCCTTAGCATACTTGCGCCCTAACGGCTCGCGTCCGAGTGTCGCCGCGCCTTAGTGTCGAGCGCCCTAATGGCCGGCGCCCTAGTGTCCTCGTGCCTTAGCATACTTGCGCCCTAACGGCTCGCATCCGAGTGTCGCCGCGCCCTAGTGTCGCGCGCCCTAATGGCCGGCGCCCTAGTGTCCTCGTGCCTTAGCATACTTGTGCCCTAACGGCTCGCGTCCGAGTGTCGCCGCGCCTTAGTGTCGAGCGCCCTAATGGCCGGCGCCCTAGTGTCCTCGTGCCTTAGCATACTTGCGCCCTAACGACTCGCATCCGAGTGTCGCGCGCCCTAATGGCCGGCACCCTAGTGTCCTCATGCCTTAGCGTATACCTGCGCGTTAACGGCCCGCGTCCGAGTGTCCCCGCGTTCTAGTGTCCCGCGCCCTAATAGTCGGCGCTTTAGTGTTCTCGTGCCTTAGCTTACGTGCGCCTAAACGGCCCGCGTCCACCAATGACCGAATCCGCAGGGATATCTTCCTATATACTTACCTACTATTACTATGACTTATTATTTTCTTTACTCATATTTTGTTAGGTGTGTAGATTTTTCACTAAAATGAGCTTATTTGATATTTAGGTCTTTTTGGTATAGGGTCCCTAAAGTGCGTACCGTCCGGAGCCCCCTATATCTAATTCCGCCACTAGACAATCTACTCGAAAGCTTTAAATAAACTGTTCAGATATGCGTTCTAAAAGAAATCGTCTAGAGGTTTTTACCTAATGAAAAGTTTCTAATATCATTTAACAGGTGCATACTAAGTAAGATTCAATATACGTTAATGTTTAAAAAACAAGTATTGGTGGGGTTGACTAGAGATATCGCGTCTGCCCAGATTAATTCTTCGGTATGCGTGGAATACATACGTGAGCTCCTTGTTCTAGTGCGCTTATATTTAAATAAAGCACCCCATTTTTATAATTTTCTGAAGAAATCGGTTAGTTTTATGATACCTGGTATTCTGGTGTTGCAAACAAACATTTGTCCACCGAAAGCTCAAAAACGATTTTTTTAAGTGGGTTCGTTAGCCATTGCTCAATTAAACTATTCAAAAAAAACCTAAAGGTTATTTTTCAATAGAAGGTTGTTCCTATTGTCATTTAATAGGTTTATACCCTTTTTTAAGTAAACATTCGTACATTTTGCTCCTACCCGCCCCTTCTTTTTGAGAATCAACTTCGTTATTTTGTGGTTTTGGTCCAGTCCCATCTTTTAAACGTACATTAAGACTGACACACAGACACCATGTCAAAATCTTGTTTATTCGTAATCTCGGACTCTAAAATGTGCTTATCCGTCGTTACTTTCGAAATTTTGACGAGCTCAATACCTGCCTCTAGCTGTACTTGGGTAGATAGAAAAGTAAAAAGTTAGCTTATGGCCGCTTTTACATGAATAACATTGTAAATATTTATATCCTTTTTTTTTCAATACAATACGCAACATTTTAACATGCAAAGTACAATTAACCCTATTAAAATGCAAATTAAGTAGCTACGTTAGTTACAATGCAATGTCTACGTAGATAGATAACTGTTATTGATTACCGAGGCTAAGTTATTGAAATCCAACGGATTCGTGGAACTTGCACAAATAATAATATTTAATCTAGGTATTACATAATCTGCTACGTTGTTAGTTTTTAACAATAACTATTTTACAATATAAGAATCTTACCATATCCTGTTCCCAGCTCAATCAGAACTAAGAAAGTGGCTAGAAAACCAACAACAATTTTAGGCATATTTATTATTATTACTAAATATTGTTCTCTTAACAAACGCACTGGTTGTGTGGCACTGAGTGACAAAACACGATGTGTAGGTATTTATTTAACGTTAATGTGATCCCCCTCTTCCACATCCACAGGACAAAAACAAACGGACAACTTAATTTATGATTAATTCCATGCAGATTTATAATTACACGATTAAATCATTATCAAGTAATATCTAACAAATGATAAACAAAAAATTCAAGAAAAAGTGGGTTTTTTAGATGGAAAATTGTATGACGGTTGGTGTGGTCTAAAAATAACGCTTAGCCGCTTGGGTTCACAGCCGATGCTACCTCACATGACTTGATCACCTCCTCGGCATGACTCGGTTTAATGTTCTGTGGCATGACTGGCGTCTAGCTCCTGAACATATCACTTGTCATCCCGGCGCGGCCATTGTTTTCCGTGCCTAACATACCGGCCTTTATTCAACCGTGGCTTTTATTCAACCGTGAAAGCGCCAATGTAGTCAGTAACAAAAGGTACAGCTTTTACTTTTGGAAAATAAATTAACAAAATAATACATATATTTATTTTTATCTGGGGGTTACAGATCAACTTCAACAAAATAGAGTACATGTATAATAGGAAATGAGTGTTAGGCAACCGGGGATTCACCGGTACAGCGGAGACGGGAATGCAGGCTGGAGGCAGAGTGTGTGGTGATCTCAAGAAGTGTGGATGTGCCTAGCTTGCATCACTCGCATTACGTTACTTATTGTTATTATTCATAATCATTATTGAGTACTGCTAGTTACCGTGTTTATTGTATTATGCATTATTGAGTACTGTTAGTTACCGTGTTTATTGCATTATTCATTATTGAGTACTGTTAGTTACCGTGTTAATTACATCCTGTGGCAAATAAATAGTTAGTCGCTAACATGAGGTACAAGATTTAGAAATAGAGGACAAAAAATTAAAAAAAGTGTTACTCCTTCAAATATTTGGGTTCAATTATAACCTCAACGGGAACATGTGACAAAGATATCGAGACCAGAATAGCTATGGGGAAAACGCTACTAGATCACTACATGGAATAATATGGAATAAAATAAAAAATAGGAAGAACTTGTTTATCACTTAGATTTGAAACTAAAAATGCACAGGGAAATCCTTTTCTTAAATTATCCAAAACTAAGAGTGTCACTAATTCAACCCATACCCGTTAAGGCCATGAGTCCCATCGATACAAATGCAGTCTGAACAATATTTCAAACATATCTCCTTTTGTGCGTCCGTCATAATAATTAATAAAAAGTCTTCACTCTTTAGTTGTAGATATTGTCACAATTTCACCTTGAGGCTTGTAAAATAATACAGCACCAACTTCTTGCAAGTCTTTAACCCAAACATCAACACTTATGGCATCGTCTTTATGTCTAACAGCATCAGAGTTTAAATTGTAACATCTTTCAATGTTGTACAAGTCCTTTTTGGTCAAAATATGAAGCCTCTTTAATTCTGAATTCGATACACTATCACGGACATCATCTAATATAGATGAGAATAGAATGTGTGCAGCTATTTTAGCAGCTATAGAGTCACGTTCGGAAGGTGTTAAAAATACATGGCCTATCTCTAGTTGATGACCAACGTGAGTTTCAATAAGTTTTAGCTTAACTTTACCATGCTTATTATCAATCGAAATAGTCATAGCAGCAGGGCAAAAACCGTTAATTTTGTTGGAACCCAGTAATTTTAAATGTCTAAGGCCTTTACTCTCTGATATCAATTTACCAGATCTGTGGCAAACGAGAGATGTGAAAGTTCTAGACTTGCCTGTCCTAGATCCACATTCTTTTACAAATTTTGATTTGGTTTCAGACTCCATTTTCAATTTCCACTCATTATATTCGTCTAAACAATCAAACTCAATCGATTTACTTTTAATGGTAATGTCATGCATCTCCTGGAAGTGTTCATACAAGTTCTTCTTAAAAGAGTCTTTGTAGGCGCATAAAGGGCATTGCTTAGCATTAACCGATGCAAGTCGTACACACCCTTCTGTTGTTGAAGTTGGAGATTTTTTTAATATTATCCCATGTGTTTTTTTATGAAAAGTTAAGTGATGTAAGTGATTAAAATTTTTAGAGCATACATCGCAACGAAATTTATAGTGAATATCAGAAGCAGGCAATAATAATTCACCAATTTTGTCCACAAGAAATTTTTTTACATGTTTCTTTAAATTACCATTTTTTTTTAGTTTATTTATAACTTTACAATCTGTCACATAGTGACATTCAGTAAATATTTTGACAAATAATATAGGACATGTAGAAAGTTTTCCATCGAAAAATTTCCTTATATTAATACATTTAGATTGAAGAGAACTAATTATTTAAGGATTATTAAACACATAAACAATTGAACGAATGAACAAATAAACAAATGTTTTGTCACTACACTTTACCTTATACAAATCGATTTTGGAGGTCCATCGGTTTGAATCTTTTGAGCCTAGGCTCTTCATCGTCAGAGTCGAGTAAAATCTCTACTAGCGAGTTTGGGTGGGCACTAAGCCTATCACGGTAACGAACACTGCACTTTTGTATTTCTTCATTTACTGTTGTGATACCGACATCCTGCCGGATTACTTCGTTTGGAACGAACCATCGGGCGTTTACTAAAGATCGCAGCACTTTTGATTGGAATCGCTTGATGATATCTATATTAGATCTCTTGCTGTTCCCCATAGTTGCATACCATAAGACCAAATAGGCCTAATAATCGATTTGTACAATAACACTGTATTTTCTATTGACAGCTGCGAATTGCGTCCTAGGAGCCAGTACATTTTCTGGAACTTCAAACCCAGTTGTTTTCTTTTAACGAAGATATGTTTTTTCCACGTAAGGCGCCTATCTAGATGCATTCCTAGGTACTTGATAGTGTCTTCTTGCGGTATTTGCTTATTATTTAGTACAACGGGCGGGCAGGTACTTCTTCTTGTCGTAAAAGTTACTTGAGCTGACTTGGTTTCGTTTATGTGGATACGCCATTTTTAAACCATAGTTCTAAGCTATGTAGATATGTCTGTAGATAGGCAGTTGCCAAGTTCGGATCAGAGTGTGACGAGAGTATTGCTGTATCATCAGCGAATGTAGCAACTGTAGTTCCTGGAGAGGTAGGTATATCCGCAGTATAAATTAGATATAAGAGCGGACCCAGCACGCTTCCTTGAGGGACGCCAGCTTTGATTGGGAATAACGAGGTGTGAGAGTCCTTGTACTTAACGAGAAAGTATCTATTGGTTAGGTAAGATTTGAGTATTGTATAGTAGTCTGGTGGAAATATCTTTTTGATTTTGAATAGCAAGCCTGGTGCCAAACCTTATCGAAGGCTTGCACGACGTCCAGGAATACAGCTGAGCAGTACCTTTTATTTTGGAAGTCTTTTAATATTGTATCTACAACTCTATGTATTTGCTCGATTGTGGCGTGTTGTCTACGAAATCCAAATTGATGATTGGGTATGATATTGGCATTAGTTTCTGCATTAATAGCTTTTCAAAGACCTTAGATAATATTGGAAGGAGGCTAATTGGCCTATAGGAGGATAGCTTATCGCCTGGTTTTCCCGGTTTGAGAATTGGTATAATTGTGGCCACTTTCCATTGCTCGGGGAAGTATTGAAGTTTGTTCAATGCGGTGTTAACACCGCATTGAACAAATAGGTGATGTACTTGTGTCCTTTATCTCGTAGCTCTTTAAGAATTTTTCCCATGATTAGGTCATACCCAGGAGCTTTATTTGGATTCAAATCCTTCATGATTATAGCCTTGACATCATTTATTGTAAAATATTTGAATGGTAGGCACAATTGGAAGGGTGCATCGAGATATTGGCGAATTTCGTCATCTTCCTCTTTAGTTGATTGTGAATCAAATGGTCTAAACACATTTGTTAGATGATTTGCATACGCAACAGCCTTGTCATGATTACTCCTAGCCCAGGTGTTGTTATCTAATCGTATCGGTGATAAATGTTGTTGGGGTTGTTTTAACTTTTTTATCGCCCTCCAGAGCGAGTAATCTGTAGCCTCCGTAGGTGACAGTTGCTTTAGGTAGCTTTGTACCGAGTTGTTTTTCATTTTGGAAAGCAGGTTTTTGAGTTCAGCTGTTAGTTGATTGAGCTTCCTTTTGTCTTCAGGGTGCTTAGTCACTGATTGACGGCATACTAACACGCAAGTCTGGTAATAAATTTAAAAAGAAAAGGATTTGTTGTTTTCTATTGAATGCAATTTATTAGCAATGAAAAAATCGGCTTTAACAATGCAAATCTCGATGTAAATATCACACTCGCGCATATGCGAGCCAATATTAGACGATATTGCGCAATTCAGGATCGGCTGTAATTCCAAGCGTCTACACGCTAGTTGGTCTAAACAATGTAACCAAGCTGTCATACCTTCCTCGCGTAACTATTCTGTTTGTTTCCTATTCTTTCGTTCAAATAATTTGAAAATTCTAAAAACTTTTTTTTTGGAAAGTTCGGAAATTGAAAAAATCCTTAAGTATTCGAAAAAATTATGAAATTTTCAAAATTAAATAATTCGATAATTTTGGGAATAAAAATTTTGAAAATGTTGAAAAGTTTTAAAAAACTTTTGAATATTCTGAAAATCGTAATAAATTTTACAATATTATAATTTTTAATAAGCAAACAATATTCATTTGTTGAAATTTCAAAATAGATTTCCCTGTTTGATGTTATTGACGATTATTCAATTAAGTAGGTAAGTGACCAGAAGGAAACCACTCAGAGGTGTTTTCAATAGAAAGTTGTTCCTATTGTCATTTAACACATTCATACAGAGAAGCCAAAATACGTAAATTTTGAAATAACAAAAAATTGATGGTGGAGCTCGGAGGGATGGGAGAAGAAGAAGATCGCGCTTGCGTAGATCGGCTATACACCAGAGCACTCCTCCTCTTCACCCCTTATTTTTGGCGAACCATTATCGTTTTGTTGCGGGTGTGTGTGTGACCAGTGTGACTAATTTGCCTAATTATGTTTTTTTCAGAGAGCGTTTGGATACTGTAAAGTGTATAGTGCGCACAGACACGCAGACACCACTGGTATATACAGAGTTCTTAGAAATAACAAATATACTATCATCTTGACGCCACTTAAATACAGAAGAAACAATTACTAGGTTATTTCTTAGAAATATTCTTATAAATTTAATTCTTGCAAAGTTTACATGCACTAGGAAAATATAAACATTTAAAGTGAAAGTAATTCAAGTAATAAAGTAATTCAAGGAACAATCAGTGGCGGCCCGTGGCGTGTCACAATGGGAGAGCAATTTAAGAAAGTATGTGAAAAAAGCGCCGATTGCAAATATTTTTTAAAAGTGGGTGCAGCCTATTTGAACGTGTATTAGAATTTTAGGCTATCCTTAGAACATGTAAAGTTTTACATTTCTTTGGAAGTAACATTTAAATTTTGAACAGTACAATGACAGGCAATAATTTTTTTGGGTAATACTTACATTTTTTTAAGCTTTTAACACGCATATGACTTACCGTAATTAATTTGTTTAAAAATAAAATCCGTGCGCCTTTCTTTCTAATGTGAAAAATGTAGTTAAAAGTTTTTCTTTCGATTAAACACAATGCTAAAGCACACTGTCTACTTTCCTGTATAGTGTTTCATACTAGCAAAAGTGTTTGTTTTCTTTAGACTTTAAAATCACCGTTCACTTTCCTTCATTTCACAAACGCCTCACTTAAATTGTTTTCATGAAAATGCTGAAGTAGAGTTGAAGCACCTAACGAAGTTAAAACGTTGCTGTAACATCATACGTCAAATTATTTTGACTAATTAACTGAATGTTACTGTTCACCGAATTGTTTGTATCCATTTTTATGGCAATTTGCCACAAACTATTAAGCTGCAAGATAATTATACTAAATACTTTTCAAATAGAGAGTGGTGGTTGGCCTCTCACGCTACTTCGATTACTCACCGCAGCTATTCAGCAAAAGAAAGTTTACAGATTAGCTATTACATCTAACATCACAAACAATATTATTAATGAAAGAGGTACGTATGCCTACACTTTCTCCGATTTAAATAAAATTTGTTTTCTTGGATTTTTAATTATATAAAAATTTTAAACAGTAAAAAAAGAAAATAAATATTGAATCATAATAAATAGCTAGGAGGGCAGTGCCCCGTTGCCCACCCCCTGTACCAGCCGCCACTGCTTAATAACTATTGTAAAATTTTGTGGAGCTAGAAACTTTGAAGACGAAAGCTTTCAATTTGTTTTACCGTTTACTACAAAGGATTGCTTGCGTTCATTTATATACGGCTACTTAATTTTGTGTATCGCAAAATGGTATTTCAAATTTGTTTTTTGCTTTTTGTCTGTTTTTGAATTTTGAATGATATTTTATTATCTGTGAGATTAAAGCGCCTATGAATTTATAAATACAATGAAAACAACAATATACAATAAGATAAAAAAAGGAAATTGTTATGTATACTGAACTAAAGCAAATAAAATAAAAATTGAAACTTAAAATTCCTGCTTAGTTTCGCCAACTGCAACAAAATTTTTTTTGAAGTTTTAGTAGAAAAATGATTTGCTTTAGTAAATTTGTTAATTTTCAGCAATCACGCAAACGACAAATGTTCAAAAAAATAATTTTATGAAATTAGCGATAGAAAAGTTTCGCTTCAAATTATATTTGTATTGTGTGTTGCCTAAACACCTGGCGACTGTAGTATCTAGTTTATGTAATAAGCTATCTGCTAAATCTGAATGCTTTTTGTAAATATAACGATATCACGATATACGATATCGATATTTGCAATTCCGATAAGGTAATCCACCTCCTATTGATCCCATGATATAATGATATAATACATTACATTAATATAAATATTAAAAAATTCACGTTAGTTAGGGAACTGCAATTAAAATTTAAAAGTAAGTTGACATTAACTAAATAGGCAACTGTTTAACTTTCCCTAAACTGAACACACGTAAAATCGTTATACCCTCTATTCGTTAGTAGATGACGCTAGTAATATGACAGTAGATATTATTGTTATTATGCCAAGATATATTTTAATTTTTGCCATATCTATTTAATTTTATACTGAATCTTCTTTTTTAAGAATATAGGTGCAAATTTTATTTTTTAGGCTTCTTAGGTAAACCATTTTTATTTATATTGGTCGTAACAAATAAATTATTTAAAATATCACTTATTTATTGTTATGCTAGTAGGTATATAATATTATCAAAATGTTACTGTGAATTTAACTTTGCTGATTACTAATTGTTTAGTTTAGACCAATGTTTGTTCTAGAAATGTCAAGTACCACCAAACACCATTACACAACACACGTAAAGTATAAAGTAAGTCGTATGGGATGCGTTTTTAAATTCATATAAACATCAGTTTCGGTTATTTTACAGAAATTTTACGCATCGTTGAAAAGAGGATAAAAAGGCATTCTAAAATAATGTAAAAATCTGATATAGAGACCGTAAATAAACAAAGTTGACCAATGTCACTCGAAAACGGTATGTCATGAAACAATTTGGGTTACGCTAGCTTATATAGTATACTATCACTGCAGAAATGAAATGTTATAGGTAGTTTATAAATAAAGAACATACGATCAGAAGAAGAAAACAACAAATTTTTGTTTCTTGTTTTTATCTAAGAAGCTATGAATTTTTTAAAACCTCTCATGATGAATATAATTTGGTCTCCTAAATAGGTAACTGTATCCTCATTTAACAGACCTTCCAGTTCGTACTATTTCCGCGATCTCAGTGGTGCTAACAATTTAAGTTTGCACGCTACCAAACGATGTTAGACTCTATAAAGTTCTATTGAAGGACCCCAACCTCAAACTCGGTTCCTTATAAACAGCATCTGAAAGTTAGACCAAGACAGGAAGGGACATCTTTAAACTACTTTAAACTACTGAAGGTTCACTTCCCTGGTCTGGTGCTAAACACAACAAAACTGCAGAGCAAGCCTAAGGCCACCTCCTGGACATACCTCAAACGAGAGCCTTTACGAGTATTGTGCTATGGTGGCCCGGGTGGTTAATTTGGACAATATTAAATAGGCAATTAATTTAAATCCATCAAATCGGCGGCACAACTGGCATTTTTCCTATACTTTTATAGCAGGGTTTGTCATTACCTGCTTCTCCCGCGTGTGCTATATTTAGAGCAAGTATATACCGAAGTCGTAGAGACCGGACAAATAGTCTTTATACTGAAATCTGGGCGTACTTCAAACGACTAGGCGAAGGCGTACAGGCCAATAAATTGAACATTGCAGGCATTTTCTTTGCACCGAAACCAGTATGCATATTGGTAGATGCTGTGCTCTGTGAGCTGGTATCCAACATATAAGAACTTCTTCTTCTTGTTTTAGGCCAATGGCCTGTTTAATATCCGCGACTAGTGCGGGTTCTGTGAGCCCTCTTTGCACGTATGCCGGGCAGGAGGCTGGCCTTACCCGCCGAAAGAAGAAGAAATTCCACTAAATGGCTTACGATTGCCAAAGATGTTAATATGACAACCGGAACCGACGGCTTAACGTGCTCTCCGATGCACGGTTGGTTGCAGATATACTCCTATATTGGTTACCCATCCGAGTGGGGACCAGAGCGGACAGTGCTTAACTTTGAATACCGTGTGACCGGTATCCGCAGTTCTTCTCTATGCAACCAACTAACATATAAAATACATTAGCAAATCTGGATAGTGGATAATAGTCTAAGGCTGCTCCCGGTTATTGAGGGAGCTTTTGAAAATACCTCAATTAACTCTATTATTACAGTTGCAATGCAACCTGAATTAAGCACAACTGTTAGCAGATAGATTGAGGCTAGGTTGAAATCAAGATCGGTAAGCACCGCTCTATAGGAAAGACAGTGAGTATGACTACCTGTTATGATGTTTTGTTGTGGACGAACTTATTACGGTACCTGATTGAGACAGGGCATCTTATTTTCAGTTCTGTTGATGACGTGGTAATCCTAATAAAATTTACCTACACTGTTGCAGAAGTCATGGAAGTGGCACTGTTTATTGTGTAAGTAGGAATGGTTGAGTATGTAGCCAGACAAAACAACTCTTGTTCCTTTTACAAACAGATAAAACAAGGGTTGCAAACTTAAACTATTTAAGAAAATGATTGTTATACGGAGAGGTGAATTCATAATCCTGAATATCAAACTGTCTAACAAGTCTGCGGTACATGGAACTAAATCAAAAGTGGTGTATTGGTTATATACCCTTATACCCAGCCTCAAATCAACATAGAAACTGACAGAACTAAACGAAACCGCTTGTAAAAGATGGCTAGTCTAGGAATTACTAGGGTGATGAAAACCACCACAACAGCAGTACTGGAAGCCCTTCCTGGCCTTCCGCGCCTCCCCCCTCCGACAAATTTGTAGTTGAGGAGGAAGTATTTGCAGAGGCGTACAGGGCGAAATACAATGAACGGTGGAACCTAAATTGTTCAAGATGGAGGCATGGTCGTATGGTACAGCACAGAAGGATCGCATATTGGGCGACGATGGTAGCGGTACATACATTCAAGAAAACGTTGAGGGTGGTATTACCCGAACAGCTAAAATGGAAAAAAAACCAGGTCATAACTGGAATAAGAAGATTCATCTGGTATACCGATGGATTCACAACCAGTACAAGCCTTGGAGCGGGACTATAAAAAGATAGTCCAAAGAAGGAATTTAGCTATAGGCTCGGGAAATACCAAACAGTTGTTTGGGCTGAGATTACTTGCTATTTTAACATGCGAATGTGAGAAAATCAGAGAAATTTATACGAACAGGCATATCTATGTTCTTGCAGACAGCCAATGAACGCCTAAAATAGTCTGGAAGTACTTAGTGACACTGAAAAACCTGTCAGTACACAACAATGTCACTTTGGTGGGGCTGCCAGGTCACAGTGGCATTCGAGACAATAAAGAGGTCAGTCGAGCAGCAAGAAACGGGACAGCGAATACTCTAACAAACCCCGAGCAGGCAAAACATTAATTAGGACTGTGAAAAACGGAACTTTGTATTATACTACAGTACAAAATCAAGACAAATGCATGCTTAACTTTAATTTTGATTCTTGAATGCGTACTGTAGCTCCAATAGAAATAGGGCGTGACATTTTCATTATTATTGTAATATTGAATTCTGTTGTCATTATTGCTGTGCTACTATTATACAACACAGCTCTGCTATTTTTGCTTGGGAACAACAACAACAACAACAATAAAAAGACAACAACAACAGTTGCGTAAACAATAAACCGCCAGCATTACCCTCATATCGTATGCTACTCCAATACCTTGTAACGAACTTATTTTGGACGTTAAAATAATTTGATTGTCAGTTGAGTAACCCTTACAATTTAACTCAAAACTAGTTCGTTAACTTCTACCATTCGACTTCTTGTGTATCGGAGTGCGCATTCCAAAAGTGGCATTATGTCTATGTCATTTTCCCTATAAAACGAACTCCGCAGTCAGAATTAAGAGAATTTTCTACTTTAACTTCAAAGAGTCAACTAGCGCTTCTGATCTATTTTTATTGCAAACTTGAATAATTGAGCAGTCGTAGTTCGTTTGTAATATTTCTCAGAAAACCCGTCAAACAGTTTGAATTTTATAAATACCAAAAGCAAACCCGACCGATCGTGTTGCATTTATTGCAAAACTTAAACATTAGAGAAACCAAAGTTCGTTAGTAATAATTACAGAGAACCTGTTAGAGAATCACTGATCTTACTTATTATCAATCAATTACTGGGTTTGTTTCTAAACTTGAACTGTAGTGAATATCGCTGTTCCTCTGAATTACTACTTAAAATAAATGCTAATATACCTAAGTTTTTATGGTCATCGGCGCAACTCTGACGCGCCCAACGCAAAACGTCACTTCCATAGCAGTTCAACACTTTTTAACTTCCTTAGAATAGACTAAATTGTTTATGGGGTCCTTTTAATGGCTAGACAGCTTCTTTTTACTTCGACCGAAAGAGTTCTTTTGTGAGTACCAAGTTAAGTTTCGCAAATTCCTCAACCTTTTGTAAAGTTTAGAATTTTTTTAAGGGCTACTTTCTCTATATATTGAGACAACAGTGTCACCTTTTCTAGGAATTTTAGCCTTTTTGGTGCCAGTGCAGCGCACTCGCATAATATATGGTCGGCTGATTATTTTGTTAGCGCGCAGAATCTACAGTTGTCATTTTGCCCATTTTTGTGAGATGGTATCTCAGAGGGTAGTGTCCGCTTAACAGGCCTGTTATTTGCCTTAAGTCGTTTTTGCTTAGCTCGAGAAGCCCTTTGGCATTCTTAGACGAGCTGGTAATAAACTTCTTCGCTTGATGTTGGCCTGGAGTGTTGTTCCAGTGGGACTTTTACTGTTCCTTTTTCCATTTACGGACCTCTTCCATAACGTGTTTTTTAGAAAGTCTACAAATGTGTTCTGGTCCATAAAAAGCAGCTCTTGCTCCTTTTTTTGCAAGGTAATCAGTTGCTTTATTTTCTGCTATTTCCTCATGCACCGGCAGCCACATTAGAGTAACTCTGTTGTTTTTTGCCAGTTGCTTTAGACATTGTTTACAGTCAAATGCAATCTTTGACTTAAAAGTGGAGTAGCCGAGAGCTTTTAGAGCCGCTTGACTGTCGAATAGTACGTATATCCATGCTATACGCAATATTTTGCTAATGCACGCTTGCGCGCATAGGCTTATAGCGTAAACATCAGCTTGAAAGATGGGAGGGGAGGTATTTTCCAGTGGTATAGATAACCTGTATCTAGACCCTACTACACCTACTTCCAACCCTTCGTTCATCTTTGAGTCGTCCGTATCCCATATACTAGCTCCATTTGCCATCTGTGGCGGTATGGCTGTACTCTCCGCGCGGCTTTTGATGACCACTTCGAAGGGACAGTCAAAGTCACATTTTGCCAGCATTTAATCTGTGGGTTTACTCAAAGATTTCAGGTGGATTATATCCACATTCCTTGGAAGACCAACCAGATTTCCTGGTTTAAAAAATGTTGCCTGTCCCAGCTTTAGGGCGCTCAATCTTGCTTCTTCTACGCACATGCAAGAGCAATCGTAGGAGGTCTAGCATCCCTCTATAGCGGCTGTGGAACAAGACCGTATCGCTCCTGTTACCCCCAGACAAGCAAGTGTCTGTATTTTTTGGAGCTTGCTTATTGCAGTAATCGCTTCAGTTTTTGGCCACCATTCCAATGCAGCATAGCGAAACTCTAAATTAGATCTCGTCTACTTATTTTTTTACATCCAAACATTGTTAATAGATTCATTGGATACGTTTGCCGAAACACCTTTCCAATGTCGGTTAGTTGTAACATCACTGAGCTAACAGCCCATTTTGTTAGCTCACTAAGCGAAATAGCTCAATTGTTTTTTCAAATTATTAGTGAGCACAAAATTTGGCAACTTTGCCCTAATTAAATCGTTCTCGTATCTCCTCGTACCTCGTAAATAAGCGAGGACCCAGTGATGAGCCTCGAAACTCTGGCACGCTGTATACATTGTAGGTTTGATTTAGTTTAAAAGGTTTGTATAAGATTTGACGGTAGGTTCTACACATAAAAAAATACAAAACAGTTTCTATAAACAATAGTCTCGACACGCTGCCTTACGGAGTTACAGCCTCTCAAGGAATACAAATTTTAATCAATTTTGTGTAGATAAAGTACACTAAAGAAAAACCTAAAATAACTCTGATACTGTAAACCTATTTTTTCCTCCCTCTCTTAACTCCCTCTTCTTGTACACCAGCAAAAAGCTTATTCTAAACTAAGAATGTAAAAAAATCTAAGCTGCTTTATCGGACAAAAACATACTAAAACAAGCATAAAACTATATTTTAGGCATGTAGGTGCATATAATCTTAGATCTCTTTGAATTGCTGCTGGGAGGCGTGGGGTGTACACATATTTGTCTGTAACAACTTCCTTTATTACACTGACCACACTCAGCTTTTGTGTTTTCTGGCGTTTTTATGAATAAAATACATTATTATGTTAAGTAGACACATCTGTGTTATGTAGCCAAGTTATCGCAAGCTTATCTTTATGCTGAATTACTTTTGTAAGGTTAAGGTAATGCTTTAGTTTTAAATAATTTTGGTATGTAGGCGTATTTTGATTAAATTTGGTTTTAGAATAATAAAATAACTAATTAATACAGAAGCGTAGAAGTCTTCAACAATTGAAAAATGCGCAAAAAACTTTATTTTTCTACCATTACGTTTTCGCACCGACATTAAATAACATTACTTATTGTACCCAGAAATCGAGGTGTAACAGAGCAGTTAAAATAAAAAGTCAGGAAATCGATGTTTGAGTTTTGCGAATATAAATTGTTTTGAAATTAAAGAACAGCAGAAACCGGAAAATAAATATTTTCAACCCTAAATGCGAAAAGTGAGTAGTTCTTCAAAAATCACAGAAACAAAAAGTATTTAAAAAATACTAAACAGTAGTACCTTCCTAGCTTAATTAGCTAACAAAATAAAAAAAAAATATTACAGTACTAGCCAGTAGCCATCCAGAAATAATTTTTTCTATAACTTTTTTTCAGGTTAGTATTTGTTTATCAAATCGGTTTTTTCTTAACGGTGACTGTTTTTTAACATTAGCCATAGCAGTGTGAAAAAAAGTAATTTTTTTCACCGTTGCCCATGACAGCGTGCCTAAAGTACTTTAGCGCACGCTGCCACAAGCAACGTCAACAATTTTCTTTTGCAAGTAAATGAAAACGATTTTACCTTGATTTTATTTATTGGAAAACAGATGTAGAAAAAATATTGTGTGCAACTAGTACGCGAAATGATACTTTAGCGCTCTTAAATGATTTCTTTACTCGGCTGACGTCTCGTCGAAAAACTTTCATTCTCGTGCCCTAAAATATCATTTCGCGACCTAGTTGCACAAATAACTATTTGAGAACGTTCAACATTTTGAAACTTTTTAGTTTCCACAGTTTTTATAGTAGACATAGTACTGTTTGAGTTCCAAAGACCTACAACAGCTATTTTCGTCAAAATGTTAGAATCGATTTTTCTTAATTAACCCATTGGATATTGGGAAAGGTAAAAATCAAAATCTCAGCATTTGGTTATTTAAAAACATAAATTTCTGACCTGAAATCGAAATTTTATACTTAGAGTCGTGTATTTAAGTCGAAATTCGATGTTTTTAACGGACGCTTTCAAGTCGAAATTAAGAGATATTAATGTTTACTTTACATTGGCTTTTCGACGCTTGCATTTTTTATATAAAATTATTTAACAAAATTGTTGATAATTTGAAGTAATTAAATATTTTAAAAAAATTTTGGTTTTATTATTTAATTGCAAACAACTCGCTGAAATCTAAAATCGGTTTCATAAAGTAGCGGTAGTCCTTTATCTTTAGCGATTATCTAATTAAACTTTTCAAACATTTTCATAATTTTTGATTTGCCAAAATGTACAAAATATAAAAAAGTTTTAGCAAATTATTAAAGTCTACAAAATTTTCAGAATTTATCAAAAATTTTCAAAAAAGTGAAAAACTAATAAAATTTAAAAATTAGGAAACACTTTATAGGCCTTTTTTAGCGGGAATTCGTTCCTATACTCATGTCCATATCGAGTAAGAATTACCGGGGGGGTAGTAGAAAGATCGCGCTTGGACAGATCTGTTATTCTACATGCGTAGAAAACGAATCTTGGAGCGCGTCTAGAATGAAGTAGAGCACTATTCCTCACCCCCTCCCCTTTATTGTTTGCAAAAGTTTTCTAGTTTTATGATGTCTAGTATTTCGTAATTACAAACAATGTCTATTCCCTGAAAGCCAAAAGTCGATTTTCCAAAAAATTATAAACTTTTTTGACAATTATTCGCTTAACATGTCTACACCGATTTTGAAGTCGAAACTCATAAATTAAAAAAAAATTGATAGACTTAGAAAAATGGCAGAAAAATTGCACTTGCGCAGATCGGCTATTCGACATGCGTAGAATACAAATCTGAGCTACTATTTCGACCACGACTATATTAAAACCAGTGATTGGAACATTACTTTTTAAAAGTAATGCATTACAATTACTCATTATTTAGCCAAAAAAAGAATGCATTCTCATTACTAATTACTTTACGTGGAAGGTAATGCATTACAATTACTAATTACCGAAAAAAGTAATGCATTATTTCAAACATTACTTTTGTCGTTATTAAATACTACTAATAATTACACCACACAAAACACAATAATTTAAAAAAAAATGTATTCTACATATTCCGTGTTTAAATTTAACAACAATTGCGTTTCAAAATTGTTATCTGCTAGAGCGTGACGTTTCGTTTTAAAAACGTCTGCTGCCACAAAAGCAAAAATTAATCAACATCCAATTAAGCTTTCCTAAAATGTTACAATACAGATATTTCACACTGTACAACATTGTACATAGAAAATAAGGGTGATTGGCAAAATGTATGAGTATTAGGTATAGCTACAAATTTGGAATTAATAATAAGTAAATATCTGTAACATTCAAATAATAGGGTAGTTTTATACTAGGTACTTAGTACTTACCACAAGATGTTTTCTTAAATTAGACGATGCTAATATGTTGCACGAAAGTATTTTAATTTTTGGAACACGAACTAAGTACCTCGTTCTCAACCAAGCAACAAATTTCCTATGAAACCTTACTTAACATTCCTTCACTCATTGCTGTAGGTATTACAGATTATTCTAGGAAAATAAGGATTTTGTTGGTCCCAGGTATACCCGGATTTGTCATGTCATGACTCATGAATGATATTCTGAATATCCTGATTATTTATTCTGTTGAATATGAAAGTAATGACAAAAGTAATGTATTTTTTCATCACATTACCAAAAAAAGGTAATGCATTCAAATTACTAATTACTTATCAATTAAATTAATGCATTACATTCCTTATTACCGAAAAAAGTAATTTAATTACAGTAATGCATTACTTGTAATTCATTACTTCCAACCACTGATTAAAACACAACACCCCTTTCCACCACTTTTTTTGGGCGGCAATTTTACGGAATTTTGAATGTATTGTTTTTAAGCTCACATTTCTATAATTTGCGATAAATAATGCGGTACCTAATCAGGATCTAATAGTGCTTTTAAAAAAATTTTATTAAGCATTTTGAAATAAAAAAGCAAACTGCGCCACAGTAAAACAACACTGCGCTCGTGCATAAACCTATTGTTGATCTTTTACGTTGGTAGCGTTTTAAGGTAGCCAATATTTCTGAAAGTTTCTGAAAATTTTCAAATGTTCGTTTGCGAATATTCGCGCCTCACATCGCTATACTAATCTAAAAAATATATATTAAATTTTTTGAGTTTCGGAGTCTCAGCTGTAAAGTGTAGACAGACACACACAGACACCGTGGCAAAACTTGGTTTTTCAGTTTCTCGTACTCTAAAACGTGCATTTCCGTCAAAACTTCAAGCTCCGAAATTTTGACGATAACAATACCTTCTTCTAGCGAGGAAGGTAAAAATCGATTTGTTTTCTCATACAAAATCTAGCTATGGTTGTGCAAAATAATTAATCGATTATTATATACGAAAAATTTCAAATAATAGATTATTAGATAAACCGATCATGGATTGATTATTTGATTAGGTAATCATTTAAATTTATATTATTAAATAATCGATTGTTCAGTTAATTGGTTGTTGAATTATTCATTGTTTATTTATTTGGGTGTTTGATTAATTGTCTGATTGATCTAGTTAGATTATTGTTTAAACAAAAAATTATAACAAAATTCAATGTTGTATTTAATAGCCATTTTCCTTTTAAATTATAATATTAAAAATAAACCTAAATATATTGAAAAATATTAACTTTATTTTTTAAACATACTAATGCAGAACAAATTGTATCAAAAGTGGACAAAGAGGACTATAATTAAAATTAAGACTTTTTCCAAAAGGGGATTTTCTTTCCGAAAGAAGGACGCCTGGTCACTTTAAATTAACAATCATTAGGAAAATGTGTGTAAAACAATCGATTAATAAGGTCGTTTATTATTATAAGTAACGATTAATCCATTATTTGATTATTGAGTATACATAAAACACTTTATTACTTAAACAATATTTGTTTATTATAACCTTCGACATTTTAGTTAATAAATTAATAAAATGGACTGAGTTGATTCAATTATTCGAACTTTGCATAAATCAAAATTATGTTACTTTTAATAATAAAATTTATTTCCAAAAAGATGTTTATCCATGGGAAGTCCAATTTCACCTCTTTTAGCTAATATATTTATGGAAAATCAAATATTTAAATCAAACCATTCAGAGAAAGTCATATTTTGGTTTCGTTATGTCGATGACATTTTAGCATGTTTTAATAGTTCATTTGAGTTAATCAATGAATTTTTGATTTTTATTAACAGCTTCCACCCAAAAATAACATTTACATTAGAAACTAAACAAAATAGATCTATTAACTTTTTGATGTAAACATAAAAATTAATTAAATAATAAACTTGAATATTCTGTTCATAAAACACATAAATTAGCAGCATACAGGTTCACGATACATAGGGCTTTACCGGGCCCTTTAGATGAAAATTATAATAAAAGAAGAATTTTAATTATTAAACAGTTACGAATACCTCAACTTCATCCGATACAATTAAATATGCTTCGACCTCATATTTTGGTGACAAATCAGAAAAATTGCTAAAATTATAAACAAGACAAATAAACAGAAAGTATGTTTTAAAACAAAAAAAGATTTTAAACACTTTGTTTAATGCAAAATCAATAACAGACGATTTGCTAAAATCAGGCATTTACAAATTAAATTGTTCGCATTGTAATTTGGTTTATATAGGCCAGACAATTAGAAATTTTGATATTAGGTAGAAAGAACACGTACAGACAAATACCATATAGCCAATTACGCTAAACACCTACTAGAACACAATCATTTAATGACATCTAATAACACTATAAAATGTTTACACTTTTGTAATGATAAACGTAAATTAAATATACTAAAACCTTTTGAAACTCATAATAATTTAAAAACTGCGACGTTAATGAACGAGCAAATTGATCTCTTAGATTAGCTTGTATTGGACATTTTGGAATAAGAAATTAAGTCATCTGCAGACGATTGCCGCAATCAAGTCACTAATTTCTATTGTTGCTATAGCAACACGACCTATTTACGTTTTCCTACTCCCATGTATTAATTTACTTATTAAGTGTGCGCTGCCTATACTATAATGATACCCATTAAGATACATTATTTAGATAATCTATTATATGACTCGTCGATTATTGGATAAATCGATTTTCCGATTAATCGTTTTATTAAAACTGATTCATTCATTGATATAATCAGTTGTTTATTAAAAAGTGATTATCGATTATGCATTTTGATGAACGCACAGTCCTTGTATTTATGACCACTATATAGGTACAACTAGCGCAAGCAAGCACTAGAGCAGATGGCGCAGCATGCCGGTATGCCCGGACCACCTGATCCTAAGCAGCTAACTGTTATTAGAGTGCCTTTTGAAAACATAAAAGATAATTAGTTTTAAAATACAGAGTGGCTAGGAAAACCCCGGCCACTTTTCTGGCGGCGGTCAAGAGATGGCGCTTTAGTAAAGAAAAATTAAATTAAAATACTGGTAACAACGCAGAATCCAAGACGTTTTGGTTCTTTTGATTTAATATGGGGCTTATTTAATAACTAAAACGTCTTGGATTCTGCGTTGTTGTCAGTATTTTAATTTAATTTTTCTTTACTAAAGCGCCATCTTTTGACCGTCGCAAGAAAAGTGGCTGGGGTTTTCCTAGCCACCCTGTATAGTAAAATTTAATCAAATATTTTGTAAAATTTGTAAGAATGTCGAAGTAAACATAATTGATAGTTCCTCGCAATGGAGTGTAGTTCTTCCGACTTGACTTTTTTATGAGGAAAAACTTTATCAAGTGATCAAACTTGTTTGTAATAATGAATTATACAAAAGTTTGTTCCGTACATGCTAAATGTTACAGATTGGCAGAACCTAAAAATGTTTTGAGAGTCGCCGAAGATTATAAAAACTAATTTGTTTGAAATTTTTGCTGTCTAAAAAATTATTTATTCTGAAAAGGAATTTTCTAAAAATTTTGCTCAAGACTTGCAGAGGCGTATTTTGCTGCAGGTTTCCCCTAATTCTGCTTTAAGAAAAGTATTCTAGAACGTTTTGTATAACTTTTGGGTAAGTTTATTTGAATTTCTGTGAGAAAATTTCCTTAACAAGTATTTCTCTAGAATTCTATTTTATGAAAACTCAACAACTCACTTTGACTGTTATTTTCAGCTGAACTAAGTAATAATTTTTTTCACCTCCTGTACGGTTGGAGCATCTTTATTTCTCGTTTCCAAATAAAATTTAACGAACCCCATGACAAAAAAAAATAAAAAAACAAAGCCATCAACCATCCAAACTAATTGATGATAGAAATTATCCTTGCTTCGTTATCTATACGGGTTTCGGGACGTGCTCAAAATCCTAACAGAACTGGAAATAATCCAACCACATACCTACCTACGAGAAAAAGTCATTTGATGGTAAAGGAGTTGGAATGAAGACATCAGTTGAAATCACACAGTGATGATCCAGGCGGCAGGTAACAAATCAGTTCCGGAGGCTGACCACCATACACCTGGGCACCTGCTGACCAATCCTGCACACCTAGATTAGATCAACCACGCCTTAATGCGAGGAATTGAGTTTTGGCGGCGTTCGGAAACAGTATCGAAAGGTCACAGGCAGATGTGAGAAGGACAAGAATTTTTATTGTTAGGACAAGGTCTAATGGCCAAGGTGGAGTATCTCGTAGAATAAAAAAATAACTGAAAAATTTTGGAGAAAAATCTGAATTTATTTTGGACCAAAACGCGCTTTCAAATTCGTATTTAAGTTGAAGGATATAATTCTAATTTGAAATTCTTGAAATTACAAGATTCCAGAAGATATTCGTTAAAATCCAATGAAATTTACTTCAACAACTTGTTTGTAACCGTGCGAATCTGATACAAGACATCATGTCATGTTAAATCAACAGCTTTGTCATAAAATTACGCGTTATGCTATGCAAGTGAATGTGCTCCTCATAATTAGTATCATAAATGCAGTGGCGGCTCGTGAACATTTACTATGGGAAGACGAACCCATCTAATAGAAAACATTTTATTAATAAGTTCGTTGAAGTTCATATTAATGTATTATAAATAAAACAGTTAATTACTTTAATAGGTATTTATTTAAGCTTTATACGCTTTTCAACGTGTTCACACTTTTTACAATAAATACCTGTTGAAGGTATTAATTGTTTTATTTATAATATAAAATATAAAATATAAAAAAAGAAATGACCTTTTAATTAACTGTTCTATAAATTAAAATAGTAAAGTAAATATTACTTACTATATATGTTGGGTGTATGAAAATTGCATATTTGTATAAATAATTTAAAAAAAATACGGGCCCTTTGAAGTGTTAAGCCCCCCCCCCCCCCCGTATCACGGATTTCCGCGGGAGAGGGGCACTACAGCTATCAATTAGCTCTATTAAAGAAATATATTTATCATTTTTTGCATATTTTTGATAACTCTTAAAATAAAGCTTTTACGGCGATTTTGATGCGAAGTCCGAAACGCATCCAATCAGCTGTAAGGCGCAGTCGGTTACCGTGCTCGTATCCTATGCGGTTAGCCAAAGTTATCATAGCACTATTTTTATACGGTACACGATATCGTATTGCACAGACTGTCGCAATTTCAAATCACCGCTGGAGCGTCACTATTTTTCTTCCTGTTTTCATTTTTGTAATAACAATGTCATTTACTCAGTTATAGGCGCGCGAACATTTAAAACGTAAAAAGTGTGAAAAAGTACCAGCGATCTGTTACGCCCATTTTTTTGGAAATGTTCTAGTTTTGATGGGAAAACAAGAATCGGCAGGAATGTGGATGTCAAAGGCACCGATGTACCTATATAAAAGTTAAGTAGTTTTTAACAAGCTAATAATTAATAATTTAATTAAGCGATTATTTTATTAATCGATAAATAAAAATAAGTTTTTTGTTTTTGGATTGTTTAATTATTCGATTATTTAATTAATCGACTGTTTCGCTGTTCTAGTGTTCGATTAATTTATTTACTAAACTGATTGATTAGTCGACAGAATTGATTGTATTTCTACAATCGATTACAATTAATTGTTTTTTATAATCGATTTGATTAATCGACTAATTCATTGATCAATTATTTGATGACTCGATTATTTGGTTATTCGATTATTTGAAAAGCTAGTTATTTGATCAATGAATTATTTGATAAATCGATTGTTTTATCATACTATTGTTTGATTAATCAGTTAATTGATTATTGTATTGTTTTGAGTAATTAATTGTTGGTTAACAAATTAATCGATTGTTCGATTAATTACTAATTGAATTGGTTAATTAATCAATACAATCGATTGCTTTTAACAATCTATTAATTGATTATTTATTTCAGTTAGTATTTTAATAACCGATATTTTGAAAACTTTTTTTTAATCTTGATTATTTAAAATTAGTTGATTATTTAATTAATCGATTATTAAAAAAAAATAATTATTTGAATGATGAATTATTTAATTTGTCGATTATTTAATAAATCAACTGTTTGATTAAATTATTTATTGAACTGGTTGATTAATCGACACAAGTGATTGTTTTTCTACAATCGATTATAATGATTTGTTTTTTATTACCGATTTGATTAATCGACTAATTAATTGGTCAATTATTTGATTACTTGATTATTTGAAACAAGAGTTATTTTACAAACGGATTATTTAATAAATCGATTGTTTGATTATACTATTGTTTGATTAACCAGTTGATTGATTATTGCCGTGTTTGCTTAATTGATTTTTAGTTAATAGATTAATCAGTTGTTCGATTAATTATCAATTGAATTGCTAGATTAATCAATACAATCGACTGCTTTTTACAATTTACTAATTGATTATTTAATGCAGAGATTATATCAATAATCGATAGTTTGAAACGTGTTTTATATTCTCGGATTATTTAATTAGTTGATTATTTGATTAATCGATAATTTGAAAAATAAGTTATTTGAATGATGAATTATTTAATTTGTCGATTATTTAGTAAATCAACTGTTTGATTATTCCACTGTTCGATTAGTGTATTCATTGAACTGGTCGATAAATCGACACAATTGATTGTTTTTCTACAATCGATTAAAAATTAATTTGTTTTATAATGGATTTGATCAATCGACTAATTTATTGATCAGATATTTAATTACTCGATTATTTGATTATTCGTTTATTTGAAAAACGAGATATTTGATATATCAATTGTTGATTATACTATTGTTTAATTAACAAGTTGGTTTTTATTGCATTGTTTTAGTAATTGATTGTTGGTTAATAAATTAATCAATTGTTCGATTAATTATTACTTGAATTGGTTGATTAATCAATACAATCTATTGATTTTAACAATTTACTAATTGATTATTTAATTCAGAGATTAGTTTATTAATCGATATTTTGAATACGGTTTTTTGACATTCGGATTAATTAATTAGTTAATTGTTTGATTAATTGATAATAGACAAGATAGGTTATTTTAATAATAAATTATTTAATTTGTCGATTATATAATAAATCAACTGTTTGATTATTCCACTGATAAATCGACACAATTGGTTGTTTTTCTACAATGATTACAATTAATTGTTTTTTAAAATCGATTTGATTAATCGACTAATTTATTGACCAATTATTTCATTACTTGATTATTTGATTATATAAAAAACGAGTTATTTGATTAATGGATTGTTTGATAAATCGATTGTTTGATTATACTATTGTTTGATTATAATATTTTTCAATTAATCAATTGATTGATTGATTATTGAACTGGTGGATAAATCGACACAATTAATTGATTTTCAAAATCGATTACGATTAATTGCTTTTTATAATCGATTTGATGAATCAAATCTCTCATTGATCATATTGTTTGATTACTAAATTGTTTGACTAATCGATAATTTGAATAACTAGTTTTTAATTAATGGATTATTTGATTAATCAATCATTTAATCGACTGTTTTATTACTGTATTTATTGAACTGATTGATTAATCGACACAATTGATAGTTTTTTTACAATCGATTAAAATCGATTCTGTTTTTACAATCGATTTAACTAATGGCTATTTATTTATCAAATATTTAATAGTTCGTTATTTGATTGATCAACAATTTAAATAATCATTTTTTGATTAACGGATAATTTGATTAAACGATTAGTTAATTAATTGATTAATTTTTATTCTATTACTGCAATAAGCTGTTGTTGACTAATCGATTAATCCATTGTTTGGTTCCTAGGTTAAAGTATTGTATCGAATTGATTTCCAATTACTTTTTGCAATCGATTATCGAATATGCATTTTACCAGATGAAATAATGTTTCATGAAATCAAAATTTGATAAGCAGATTTTTATTATTGTACAGAGTGGCTAGGGAAACCCCAGCCACTTTTCTTGCGGCGATCAAGAGATGGCGCTTTAGTAAAGAAAAATTAAATTAAAATACTGGCAACAACGCAGAATCCAAGACGTTTTAGTTATAAAATACGCCCCATATTAAATCAAAATAACTAAAATGTCTTGGATTCTGTGTTGTTGCCAGTATTTTAATTTAATTTTCCGTTACTAAAGCGCCATCTCTTGATCGCCGCAAGAAAAGTAGCCGGGGTTTTTCTAGCCACTCTGTATTTCCAATACGGGAAAAATCTTTTTAATAATTATTTAAATTTTTACGATTTTTAAAATAGCATACTAATTTATTACTTTGATTCAATGATGATTACAATCAGTTTTTTTCCATATTTCATGACATACTTAACCTTATAACTGCCAATTCTTAGTTAATTTCTAAAAAAAAATGTTAACCAAACAACGAACAGAAGAAATTGGACGGCTAAAACTCGCACTACAAACGTTCCCAAATAGTGTGGCGAGGTTAGTCTTTAATTATTTACAACCGCTGTTTTCGAATCCTTTTATTTGAAAGATGGTGCCGACTTCGCGTGTGGGTTTTGCCACCCTAAACTGACCACTTATTTTACATAACAAGTTAGATTATAAATACGTCTCCGCCTGGCTGTAATTAAATTTTTAAACGGCCCATCAATTTCAGTCGTTACTAGAAAAACTTAATATTCAGAAAGTTTAACGCAAAAACTGAGTGAGTAATGCCTTATTTCAAAATGCAGAAACAAAAATATTTTTATTGCTCGATTTATAGCGGAATTTCTGTTGAGGCTGGTTTAACATGAATTTTTCATTCAACCCTATTTGTTTACGGTGACTTTGCGACCTTTTCACATAACCTTTATTTCGACTTTCTCATACATGTGTATGGGGAGGTATTGTTATTGTGAAAAATTGTTTTTGAGAATTTGACGGAGATACATAATTTGGACTTCTAGTAATCTAAAAAAATGAGTTTTAGAAAACGTCTATCTGTATCTGTGTGAGTGAATATGCGCGCGTGTAGGCGTGTCTAGAAATCTGGAACCACTAAAATGTTCCTAATGAAAGTTTGTCAGTTTAGATATCACAGAACTATTTTGTTTTTATAGAAGTGCCGGCTCCATGTCAGTAATGATGACTAAATCAAGTCACTAATACAAAGTTATGAGAGAAGTCTTCATGGCAATTAAATATACAATTTTCGAACTGTCTGGTTTGAATTGGCTACGATTTTTAGAAAATTTGAGATACCTAAAATTAAGTCATCAAACGAAATATGATCCTTATTCAAAAAATAAATTTTGGGTGGCACAATTAATCAAACCATAACATCTTAAACGCTAATTTTGTACAACAGACCGTGACACCTCGAAAAAAAGTAATTAAGATGATGTAAGGTGGGATCTTTTCCTCGCAGTGGTCGATCACTTTGCCTTATCCTTTATTATGTTTTTTTCCTTTTTTGTCCGGAATAGAGGCTGATGGCGTGAGTCCGTCGCCACTTATCCTCTAGGCGGCGCCGCGCTGTGGTTTGACACTGGCGAAGAGATTATAGTGTTCGTGTCCTCCACTTTTAACTAGACCGGCCAGGATATGACTATCAGTTCAGGTATTTCTATTAAGATAACTGGAGGTAAAATGCATGAATGAAAAGGAGTAAGATACGTGAAAACAGAATATTCCTTTTTAAAATATAACATAAGAAACCGTAGTGCCAAGGCCAACTTATATTTTAATTAAGTGGTTATGCGATAGGATATTATTGTATAGTTTAACCGCATAAAATTCCGCACTATGGCTGATTACTTTATCTTTATACACATATTTACTCATCTCTTTATGGGTGAAGAATTCAATGTGGAATTGATATTGAATTAGTGGATTTTCTTGAAACTGATAGAATTAAACTTGTCTTAATAAAATTACTTTAGAATTAATAAAACAACTTTAAAGTTATGGAAATAACGTAAGAATGAGTAAAGCGTGTAATTACTGTCAAGTTAACAGACATTCATTTACATGAAAATACTTTGACTTTATTGGAATGACATCATGAAATTATTAAATATTTTATAAAATTATTTTAAATTTAACAATCTAGTTTCTAAATCAACAAGCAGCAGTTAATATTTTTTTAAATTTTTTAATTTAGATTGAGTAGATCTACTTAACAAAAAAGACGTATTAACCTACGAAATGCGGAAAATTACGGACTAGCAGGATTGTATCAAGGAAGTTTAAGGTATTAGTAAATTTCACGAAAAGTATGATGTGAAAACGAGTTTTCTCCTTGTTTGAATTACGCGGAACAGTTGGTGCGTTTTTGAAATTTGGAAAATAATTTTTTTTCGTGTAGTTGACGGAAATGCTAAAAATCTACAATTTTAAGAAACAATAGAATCAAACTGCCAGCATATCTTTTAAATTTATTTTTAGTTACATGAGTTTATTTTTGTTGGCACTTTCTGCTTGATGATTTAAATTTAGTACTCTTGTGATTTTTTTTATTCCAAGCATTCATTTTCCATGAAAGTTAAAAACAAAACTATATTGCCTTTGTCAATATTACAATTTACTTTGGGCTTAGACCGCGTCGTGATTTGGGAACTACACCCAGCATAATCAGGTAAGGACCGACCTGTAGCTTGTCTGCCTTTAGAAGCATTTGCTCCAAAAGTCTGAGCAATATTTATTCGTAGGCCCTGTCTGCCTAAACAGAGTCGTGTGCTTAGATCATTTAAACCTTGGGGCGGACAAGGATTTGATCTTAATGTATTTTGTTTGCCAGGACAATAATACTTAATCGGCTTATGCCCTTTTAGCTGTTTGTGAACCCATACAAACTAACGTTTCGCAAAACATTGCAGCTTGCATCTTCAGAGTGAATACAAATTCACAATGGAAGTAAGGAAAATGGCAGTATTCCATTCTTAGACGTACATGTCACACGTAAACCAGATGGTAGCTTGGGGCACGCAGTTTACAGAAAGAAAACACATACACACAGGTATTTAAATGCAAATTCGCATCATCACCTGATGCAGAAAGCAGGTGTGCTAAAAACTCTAACAACCAGAGCAGTCCGAATATCAGATGCAGAACACCTACAACAAGAGAAAACTCACCTCTTGATGTCCATACAACGAAACGGTTATACAACCACAGAAATTCATAGAGCAATCCGCAATGCGGAACAGCCCAACGCAGGAGGAACTGGCACCTCCGGAAGGCTTAGCTTTTCTACCTTACAGTAAAGGCATAACTGATAAGATTGGGCATGTTCTTAGAAGGTACAGCATAAAGACAGTCTTTAGGAGTAATGAAACTTTGGGAAACGGTTTCAGATCCGCAAAGGATCAAATATCAAATTTAAAATCAGCCGGGATCTACAACATCCCTTGCTCTTGTGGCTCAAACTACATCGGACAAACTGGTCGTTCCATTAAGTTAAGATTGCGAGAGCACAAAGGTGACTGCAAACACAAACGCATCACAAAATCTGGGGTGGCTGAACATACTGGTTTAACTGGGCATAAGATGGATTTTGACAATGCTCGGGTACTCGCCAGAGTACCTCATTACTTCCCTCGTATTATACGTGAAGCAATTAAAAGTGAGAAACAACCTAACAACATAAACAGGGAGGATGGTTTTAGACGCAGTGAAGCTTGAACTCCGGTAGTTTATCCTCTGAGGACTCGTAAGCATCATCGATCTCACGATCACGCTCCACCAGATCCGCCATTGCCCAACGGTGACAGCCAACCAGAACTCAGCCGTTCTGCCGGACTGGATCAAAGAGGTTTAAATACCTCCGCTTCTCGGATTTGAATTCAGTGTTTTTATTCACTCTGAAGATGCAAGCTGCAATGGCTTGCGAAACGTTAGTTTGTATGGGTTCACAATAAGTTAACAGGCATAAGCCGATTAAGTATTTTCGTCCTGGCAAATAAGACACATTAAGATCAAATCCTTGTCCGCTCCAAGGTTTAAATAAACTAAGCACACGACCCTGTTTAGGCAGGCAGGGCCTACGAACAAATATTGCTCAAACTTCTCAATATATATTGCCTTTATCAGCTATTTAGTGAGGAACTTCCAACAGTCTGTCGTGTTGCAAGCGAACTAAGCGTAGAGGAGAACTATAATTTATTACACTTGCATTAATCAGAACTGATATATTGCTGTCAGTCTATCCTTGGTTTATAGCAAACGAATTAATTAGAAACTATCAGAACCCGTGAGCTTCGCCCCCACCGAAAAAAAGGTGGACAAAGCCACACTGAAAAACAATTTTAAGAAAGAGCAACGCCTTTAAAATAGATCCAAGAAAACAATCCTATAAAATCTCCTGCTAACATGAAAAAAAAAGCTGAAGTGTGGGCTTCGTGTGGACTTTCCCATACTAAAACTTATCGTATTTGCAAAAGTGTAAATTTTATAATTATAACCTTCCATTCCATCCATCCAAATTCCACAGCGCCACAGTGAAATTAAAGCGTTTAAAAAACAAATTGTAGCCAATACTAGATACTAATACTTGCCGTGTTATTTGCAAAAATGTAACTTTTAATAATTATAACGTTGTACAGTTCAGCCAGTATTAGATTTCTAAGAAAACATGCAGCGGGAAATTGAATTTCCAATAGCCTGTTCAATGATTGGTTTCCGTACCGTAACTCTATTCATAAAGCATCGACTACCTGCACCACCAAAGCAAGGTAAGCGCCCGCCGGCGCGCCTATCGGCGGATTGCAAATTCTGCTTCGGGTGTCGGACAAAAATGGCCATATTAGCTTTATTTAAGAAGTTATCAAAAACATGCAAAGAATAAAAAATATATTTTTTAACTAGAGCTAATTGATATTAAAATCACGTAAGTGCCAGAAAATGCGTTGCTAATATTAAAAAGTATCGTTTTGTTTCTTAATTTTTAAAATAGTTGAATAAATAGTCTATCAAACTGATGAAAATTTATAACGATCAGCGTTTGCGTTTTTTTATTAATGATTAATCAATTTCAAATTTTTTTAAAATTCCAGGAAGGCGCCAGAGTAAAATTTGAGAGATAAGTAAAAAACAAATTTATAGTTCAATGCAAGTTCAATCGGCTCAAAAATTAAAAAAAAAATCGCGTAGGCAGTTTTTGAGAAATTTGTTTTTGAAATTTTCAAAAGTTTGAAGCAGCGCCATTGCGATATTTTTCAAATTTTTTAAATTAATGTTATTTCATTGTATACTACCTAGAAAGAGCTCTCAAACGAGGGGTAGCTAATCCCGATCAGACAACTACATTTTGAGTAAATGGGCGTTAAAGTCGAGATTTTCAAAAAGCTGTAGCGGCTGCAATTTTAAAGCTAGAGAATTCGGTAAAAATTTGGAAAAAGCGCTACAAAAAAAAACAAATCTGACTTCCGTTTCCGGTTTTGGATTTTTTTTTAAATCTTAACCAGAACTACAATTTTCAATATACCTCTTGATTTAATATTTCATCAAAATTGGTCCAGTACTTTCGCCTGTAGAGGCGTCACCCACTCATTCGCACACCCACCCACCCACAGACAGACATTTTTTTTAAACTACTTTTTTGAGTTACTTGAGCCCCAAAACGTGCATTTCCGTTAAAATATAGATTTCGAATTTTCATGAAATCAATACCTACGTAAATAACGGTTGGATTTAGAATCTATTTCAGAGAAAGCTCTTTCTTTGTTATTCAGTGATACACCATTCATCAGCAAGCAAATAGACGTGCTTAGTTTATGGGATACGTTATTGGCAATTTTTTTTGGAAATATAATTTATCGGGTCGTTGTTATCCGAGTAATGGTTCTACTTAAAGATCTTTTTATTGGGTTTATTTTTCGAACGGTATTTGTCGGCTGTTGTTTCTTCCATCGACGTTTTGCACAGGGAAGTTGTTCTGGGTCTACTTTCCGAGACGTTTTCTTTGTGCACCAAAATTTGCCCATTTAAACAAAAGCAAATTTAGGCGCCACCAATGGTATGAATAAGATTAATAGTTTGGCGGCAAATTATAAATGAACAAGTGGTGTTTTGTAGAAACAAAGCTTGATAATTTGATCTTGGTTATCTATATTTGCAGAAGATTTGATTTCTTATCTAAAACTTCTAACAATGACGAATTAAAAAGATTAATTTGCTCATTCATTAAAGGTATAGGTTTTAAATATTTGTGAAATGCTTGCAGTATATCTAATTTACGTTTATTATCATAAAAGTATCTGAGGCTACAACAAATACCTATTAAAACCAATAATTATTTTATATCTAAGATGGTATTAATAAGAGTTTAAAAACTAAAATAAGCTTTCGATAAACAGAAACACAAAAAGCAAAATGAAAATGATATTCTACAAAAAATGCCGACATTATTCTGTGCGCGCACATTTAGTTTTGACGAGACAGCTCGAGGGGGAGGGGGGCATGACCCTTATAGCCATCCCCCTTATGACAGCTCCTGCCATCAGGCAAAATTTTAAATAATGCGATCATGGCTTTATTATAATTATATTATATTATATTTTAATTATTATAATTTAATTTTCACTAAATAAATAAAGACAGTTAGAGACAATAACAATAAATACCCAAGTAATAAATAATCTACTTTGGTGTTTAATTGTTAGTACTTTTAATTTAAAATATAAATAACTATTAGGCGATTTGAAATGCACAGTACTTACAACGGATGTAATTCTTTGAAAGTCGGCTTTATTTCTTCGTCTTTTTTCCGCCGGCTTTTTCACCGTTTTTTTGGACTTTCTTTCGCCGCCGTTTTCCTCGGTTTTCTTTTTCTGGGGATAGAAACCGGTAACGTTCCCGAGTAAGTTTCCAGGTACTGCAAAATTTGTGGGAAAGTTAGGTTAAATATTTATTAGTGACTATTTTCTTCCTCTTCTTTTCTTTTTCTATTTTCTTTTTCATATTATTTTTCTTTTTCTGCTTCTTCTTTTACTTCTTATTTATCTTCTTTTTCTTTTTCGCCTTTTTACATTTCTATACCTCGGGTATAGGGAAGTATTGATTTTACAAAATTTTCGAAATCGAGTTTGGAAATCATGGAACCCAAATGTACGTTTTTGAAAAATGGCTGTTTGTTGGTGGGTGTGATTTTGATGAAATTTCAATTCAAGAAATATATCGAAAATTCTAGTTAATTCTAGTTAATGTTTTCAAAAATATCAGAAACCAGAAGCGGAAGTTAGACATGTTTTTTATTAGCGTTTTTTTCAAACTAAATTTTGTTTCTGTGAGTCTAAGATCTGAGAAAAAAACGTAAAACAAATTGAAAACTTTTGTACTGAACTCTCTAGCTTTAAAATGGCGGCCGCTACGATTTTTTGAAAATCTTCTTTTTATCGCCCATGTGCTCAAAAAGATGTTGTCTAATCCGGATCAATTACAACTTGCTTAGGAGACATTTGTAGGTACTATACGATAAAACTTGATACATTTTAATAATCTGAAAGCGATCGCGATGGCGCTTCACCGAAGTTGAAAATATTCAAAACATTATTTTTCCAAAACCGTTTACATTTTGTTTTAACTTTGTAGACTCCTAGAACCAAAAATTGGCTACAATTTGGTTTTTTTGCTGAAAGTTATAATTTTACTGTGGCGCCTTCTATGAATTTTTGAAAATCAAAAAAGTGTACCTCTTTGTTTATTAAACGGGATCTGATAATTAATTTTTTCTTGATCAAAATTGCTCAAAATAATCAGTAGAACCAAAATATTAAATTGATTATTAAATACTTTAATACTTGGTGGAGCGACTGTAGAACATGTAAATTCAAAATATTTAAAACTTTCAAAATAATATTTCTCAAACACTGGCCATACGTTTTTGCTTAAACTTTGTAGTTCTGTAGAGCTGGATATGGGCTACAATTTAGTTGTTTGCTGAATACCATTATTCCACTGTGGTACCCTCTAATAATTTAAGAAAATCAAAAATTGGTACCTTTTTATTTATTAAACGGGAAACAATAAATGACTTTTGTTTAAGAAGAATTAATCTTATTTACTAGTAGAGCCAAAATCGAACGCTAGTCTTTTAAAAATTTTATATTTGGTAGGGCTACACGTCCCCCCTTTTCTAATTTTTAGCTGCCGATTTTAAAATTCCAAATATTAGTAATTTAAATAAAAATTTTTACCCAAAAAATGTTTTTGTTTAAAAATTCCTTTGCAGGATCCTCGACCTACTTTCGGCATTCTCTCCTCTCTAGGTCCTTGTTCTAAGCTCTCCGATGTTTTCCCATTTTTTCTCTGCCATGCTTTCTATTTCTTCTTCCAACTACCTTTTCGGTCTTCCCTGCTTTTTTTGCTCGGTGCCTAAAAATTTTTGAAAAATTATAAACCAATGCCTTTATATTAAATAAACGAGGGTATTTTAATTACTTAATTTTTTAGCCTTTAGCCTTAGCACTGCATCATTATTACAAAACGTCAAGGAAAGCAAAAATGGAAGAACACACCGTCCATAATTATTTTTAAACAAGACCGGTTAAATTGTGATTAAGAATTAATGCATCCTGTACAAGTACAACCCAAAATTAAATGCGCTTAACTGTTCTGAATACCAACCACATCATAAATATTTATCACGGTAATGCTTAACTACCACAGTTTCCTAATTACATTTTTTTCTTCAAAATTTATTACACGCTCCAAATAATTAGCACCCAACGTTCCAGACAACCACCTTTATAATAATTATCCATTTATTGATAAAGACGTTAGTTGTGGCCGAGCGACTTCCTTTGGGTAGTGGGAGCTAAAGGCGTGGTATGTGATAGGAGAGACTGAATTTAAATTTTCAAACTCGCCTAAAATAGGTACGCGATATCTCAATTCAAGTTGAGAGAAAGAAACGCAGGTATTTCTGTGGCCACGATAACGCCAGGTGAAAGGTATCTTTTATACACATGTTTGAGGTTTAACACCTGAATTTGTCGTGTTCTCAAGTCGGTTTTCGTTAATTTCAGTGGTTTTCGCATGGTTGTGCAGGATTTTAATCGAACTCGGGTGTTAGTTTGGTTTTTAAGTGCGGTTTTTGTGTTTACTCGGATAGATTGCTTCATTACAAGCAAATAACAGGTTTTGTTGGTAAGATTTTCAATATTATTATTATTGTCCTTAGTTTAATAATTTTTGAAAAATTTTTATTATTTCACTGTTAGTTAAATTATTGTTTTCCTTTTTTAATTCATCCCTTCAAACAGAAGTAATTTAAGTTGACATCGTGAAAGCCCCCGAGGCATTATTTTGGCTCGAATCAAATCAGATCACGTTAATTCACACCAAAGGGCGCGAACAATCAATTTTAAAATAAATTAAAAGACTTTAGGTTTTTGGTTTTACCAGCAGACAAAAATAATAGCAAACTCAGCATGATTTACTGGTTGTTTCAATGATCAAAAATCAGTGAAGCGCGAAAACGTATTTAAATGTTGTGAATATGCACAGGAAAAGAAAGGGTTAAATGATTGAAGCACGAGGAACCGCCCTGTGCATTTAATCTTTTGCATAATTCTTTACAAAACATTATAATTGTGAGTGCAAACAACAGCAGGCTTTGTTTCTGTAAAGCAGCACGTTCCTATGCATTCAAAATCGGTTAGTTTGAAGGTAATGGGTTAGTCTGTATGCAATAACGTATAGATTCTGGCTAGGGGTTTATTTTTGTTGCGGTTTTAGTTATGAGGCTAATCACCCAGAAGAAGTAACAATATATTTGTAAAAGTTAAATTTTGTAAATATTTACAAAACCGTCTTATTTACTGATTTGGATTTTGTTAATAATAATATTGCAGTAAAAAGCAACATTTATTTATTTATTGTGATAACAATAATATTATATATTGTAGATTGTGTTTATATTTGAAGAACAGCTGTTCATACTTATACTTTTGCAACTATTCTACGCTTCTTTTACAGTCGGTTAATTTAGATCCGCACAAAACTTCGGCCATTTCGCTTATTACGGGAAAGCTAGAGTTTTTTTTAAACGCTGTTAAATTTGTCTTGGGCTAACCGCACCTGATGGAAATTGTTTGTTCTTTTTCATTTATTTCGAATTCTACCTTCTGTGTTCAGAGCTTGAATTAATTGTACAATTATTGCAGATGAACTTAAAAGTTTACACTTTACTTGCCAATCAGAGTGAACCGTATATTGGTCCCACGAATCGACATTTCCAGGAAAATCGGCTATAAGCCCGTATAGTGTGAAAATATCTAAATCATAAGCGGTCCTACAACTGTTGCGTTGGCACACTTATTCTGAGGTAATTGATAAAAGAAAATTAAAAATTGTTTTTTTGGCCAATCTTCGCTTTAGTGTATTGCGTCAGAAGTCACGCCGATCTACTGGGAAGACAAAATACAATCTACCATGTCGCCAAAAACGTCTTGCAAAAAATTATGCGCATAGAACATGAATTAAACAAAAGCGTTTCAGACGTAGAATAATAACAAAATCTAAATCTAAGATCCTAAAAAAAACCAAATAGTTTGTACAAATTTTGAGGAAAAGTTCTACACGTTAAGACAATAAAAAAAGTTCTATAAACATAGGAAACGTTTCGTTACGGAGTTACAGGCTCCGAAAAATTGAACAGTTTAGACTGTTGCGACTGGACTTTTTTGTTTTATTCAGGGAATAAGATTTATTAATCGAAAGTTTAAACAAGCACAGAAAAAGAGTTATTCGATAAAGAATACTAGGAAGTTCCTGAAAAAATTTACAAACGTAAACTATTGTGAACTTTGATAGGTGGTTTTTTTAATAATAATAAATAAAGCAGTTTTGAGCGTCACTCTTAAAAATAACGAAGTATGAGAGGACAAATGTGTAAACATACTTTTGTCATATTTTCAGTTCAGGAATGCATTGTATGAATTATGCCACAAATTTCTGGGTATGCTGTACTAGAAAACGAATAGAACAGGTCTATTAACTTTTTAGATTTAAACATAAAAGTTAAAAATAATAAACTTGAACTAGTGTTACCCCAGCACACAATGCACTGACATACAGCGTTGACAGAACCGGCGAAATGTCAAGTCACGTGATGCATTAGTTCCAATAATGACAAGCGACGTTATTGTAGATGGCGCCCCAAGTGACGCGCGTCTAGCCGACCTTCATATATATTATAAATTAAAATAATTATTATTAAAAAATATACGTAGAATAAAAATATAAAAATGTTTCATGTTCCATCTGTGGATAGAGACCTTTCATTTAAAAAAAAAATGGTCCAAATTGGTGAAGCGGTAGCCGCTGGAGGAACCGGAGAAAGAAACCCTTTGTGCTTTTATATATGTATGGATATTCTGTTTACAGAAAACCTACACAAACAGACATTACAATACCACACGATTCTTGTCATTATAAACACATAAATTAGCAGCATACAGGTCCATGATACATAGGGCTTTAACGGTTCCTTTAGGTGAAACTAGTTATAATAGATACAATAATGGTTATAATGCTCAACTTATTGATATATTGACTAAAGAGAAATAATTCAAATTAGCTATTCAGAAAATGTAACCAACTACTTTATGAGACATAATGAAATACGCTTCGAATCCATATTTTGGCGATAATTCGGAAAAAATTTCCAAAAGTATAAGCAAAAAGAAATGCAAAGTAATTTTTAAAACAACTAAAAGCATTTTAAACAGTCAATTTAAGGCATTAACGAATTAACTTGCTCTCACTGTAATTTGGTTTATATAGGCCAGACAGTTAGACATGTTGATATTAGGTATAAAGAACACGTACATGGTTACAAATATAAACATCGACGTAAATCCAATTAAGCTGAAAACTTGTTAGAACAGAATCATTTAACGACTTTAAAATTTTTACATTTTTGTAATGATAAACGTGAATCAGCTAAATTCCAAGCATTTGAAATTCACAAACATCTAAAAACGGTACCTTTAATGAATGAGCAAATAGATCTCTTAAATTCACCATTATTGGACGTTTTTGAATAAGAAATCAAGTCATCTGTAGACAGACAACCAAAACAAGTCTTCAAGTTTTATTGTTCCTATAGCAACATCAATTGTTTACTTTGAATATTACCATGTAAACACGTGGAAAAACGTATAAGGCTAAAAAACATGATGTAGTAAATAATTGTTTTATTTACAATATATTAAGTTCGTTGATAAATTCTAGTTTTACTTCGTTGGTGTCCGTATTTATTGAGTATACATAAAATACTTTATTACTTCAACAATATTTATTTATTTTAACCTTATACGTATTCCGACATGGTTAGATACCATTATCAAAGATTATTATAAAAAGTAAACATTTAGTATTGTTATAGCCACAACAGAACTTGGAGACTTGATCCTGGTAATCGTCTGCAGATGACATGATTACTTATTCCAAAATATCCAATAAAGGTGAATTTAAGAAATCAATTTGCTCATCCATTAACGGTACAGTTTTTAGATGTTTATAAATTTCGAAAGCTTCTAGTATATTTAATTTACGTTTATCATCACAAAAGTGTAAACATTTTATAATGTTAGTAGGTGTCATTAAATGATTGTATTTAGGGTAATTGGATTTATGTGGGTGTTTGTATTTGTAATAGCGTACCTGTTCTTTATACCTAATATCAGAATTTCTAATTTTCTGGTCTTTATAAACCGAATTACAATGCAAACAATTTAATTTGTTACTTCCTGATTTTAGCATATCATCTGTTTTTGATTTTGCATTAAACAAAGTGTTTAAAATGTTTTTAGTTGTTTTACAACTTACTTTATATTTGTTTTGTTTATAATTTTAGCAGTTTTTTACAATTTTCGCCAAAATATGGGATCTAAGCATATTCAGTTGTAACGGATGAAGTTAGGGTATTTGTATAAATTTTTTGAATGGCTAATGTACAATCTTTTTTTAATTAATGTATCAACAAGCTTAGTATTATAACCATTACTATATGCAATTTGTTAAGTAAATGAAGTTTTTCTATCATAATTAATTTCATATAAAGGGACTGTTAAAGCCTATATGTACCATGGACATGTATGCTGCTAATTTATGTGTTTTATCGTGTGGTATTATAATGTCTGTTTGTCTAAGTTTTGTATAGAGTATTCAAGTTTCTTAGTTAAATTAATTTTTATGTTTAAATTTAAAAAGTTAATGGACTTATTTTGTCCAGTTTCTAGTGTAAATTTTATGTTCAGATGTAAAGTTGTTAATAAAAGTTAAAATTTCATTAATTAAATCAAATGAACTATTAAAACATGCTAAAATGTCATCAACATAACGAAACCAAAATATAACTTTCTCAGATTGATTTGATTCGAATATTTGATCTTCTAGATTTTCCATAAATATGTTAGCTAAAAGAGGTGAAATTGGACTTCCCATGGGTAAACCATCTTTTTGGAAATAAATTTTATTATTAAAAGTAAAATAAGTTTGATTGATACAAAGTTCAAATAATTGATCAACTCAATCCATTTTAATAATTCAACATATTTGTTAATAAGAATGTTATTTAACAAAAGAATCCACTCCTGAGAAGGTATTTCTGAAAACATGTTTCTAACATCGAAACTAACTTGCTTTGTGGTGGTACACGTAAATTAGATCATTTATTGAATAACTCGGAAGAATATTTAACTGAATATTTTGGTTTATAGTCAAAACTGGTGACTATATTATTTAGTATTTTTGCTAGCATGAGTATTGGTGCATGTATGTATGATACCACTGGTCTAATTGACACGTTGGGTTTGTGTATTTTTAATACAATGTATAGTTTTGGTGGTTGTGGATTTGGATTTATTATTTGTCTTTTTGATAATCCGTCAAATAAATCTGTCAATTTTCTAATATTTGTTTTTATTTTTTCTGATCATTTGATTGGTGGGAGTACTAGTTAATGTTTTAAAATTTGAATTGGCTAAGAAATCATTATTTGTTTTTTAAGTAAATGTCATTGGGTAATATCATAATAATAACATAAATTAGCAACTTGAAATTTTGCTTAATTCAAACGTCTTTCTTTAAGAACCATTTCAGAATTGACTGCTAAAATTTCTTTAATGTTATTAGTAAATTAAAAAAAAAATTTTGCAACATAGATCAAGTCACCAAGATCTATTGTTGCTATAACAACACTAACTGTTTACTTTTTATATAACTTTTGACGATGGCATGTAAACATGTCAAAATACGTACCTATAAGGTTAAAATAAATAAATATTGTTAATGTAATAAAGTCTTTTATTCATAAATATGAACTTCAACGAAGTAAACCTAGAACTTAAAAATACGTTGTTTTGTTTATTTCATCAAATTGTGTTAACAAACTTTTGTAGGTACCAATATGCCTTGTTGTTAATTTGTATTTAATTATGATCCTCTAAAGAAGCCTTAAAAACAAAGTTGGAAAGTTTAACAAAAAAGAATTAGTGAATTTGAACAGCATTTTTTACAAGTAATATAACAATTTTACAATTCATTGATATAAGAACCACATAGTTTTTATTTGTTTTTAAATCAATGGTTAGAGAGGTTGCTAAAAGAATGAGTTAAAATTAATACTTTCACAAGAACGCAAAAACTGACGAAAATCTCGATATTTTGCTGATGTAAGCCTAAACAAATTGATACTACCATAAAAAATGCCATAAGGAACTCAACAACGAAATTAAAAGAATATAGGGGCAGGCGTAATTTGCGCCGAACTATACCTGCGTAAGCGTCTCATTAGTTCGCGAGCCCTAAGTATACCCGTAATTTGCGCCGACGTAACTTTCGAATGCCTAAATCCTACCTGTAAAATGCGCTGGATTGTTTGTTGTTAGCTTATAGATTATTTACCACCACATAATAAATATATTGATAATTTCAAATAAAACAAAGATTCAGAAAATAAAATATTGGTATATTAAAAACCATAAAGCGAAAAGTAAGTTATAATTACAATTAAGAATATAAAATATTATAATATTACATGTTGTACACAAAATACATGCATTTGACATAATTAAATGTTTTTTGAGACAAATAATCGGCCAACTAACTATTCTTGGATCATCTGGTTGGATGCTTGCAAAATCAAAGACAAAGCAATCGCCCACTTCGTCTGGATTTAAAAATGGTATACCAAATAAGTATCGAATCCATTTACCCATGTCGCTTTCTTTATCTTTATATTGTACCACAAGCCCAAGTTCTTGAACTTTTCTAAACCAGGCCTGGGCCAAGTGAAATCTGCAGCCAATAATTTTTGCTTCCGACCAAACAGCTGTTACTCTATTATGAATTCCCTTCTCAAAATCGGATACTATAATTTTCCGATTTAAATTGAATCCTAGTTCCAACGATTTGGTACACAAAAGCACAAATAATTTTTCGTAAGTAAGTAAACTTAAAGGAATCTATAACGAGCAATTGTACTCCACGGTTACTTGTGATAGCTTCCATTTTTGTGCTAATGGGGCTGCCTACGAACACCTACTAAGTTTTGTTTTATAATAAACATTATGATTTGTTATCATTTTTAATCCCCCTTTTACACAGTTTCTAAAATTTTAGAAATGTGGATTGGTCTATGTCATTAAGGGTTGATAACGATGCTTATCGCTAATCTTCAGCAGTCGGCGCAAACTACGTTAGGGATTACTAAAGTTACAAAAGTCTTCGGCGCTACTTACGTATCAGATTAAAGAGCAAGTAAAATTTCTGCGCAAATTACCATCGCCGGAATATAGTGCCGTTTAAAAAAACCTTGATGACGTCGCTACTTTAAAGGGGGAGGAGGAAATTTTTTTTCAAGTACACCAAAGAGGCCCAAGAGTAAATTGCTTTTTGACGTGACCGACGGTTTTTTCGAAAACCCTAAAACTATCGAAATATAAGCTTGTATCTATACCATACTAACACTCTGTATAGGTTTTGTAAGATACTAACACAACATGTTACCCTTATCAAACAATCAATTATATTAACTTTACAAATATGCATATGCATTAACACCCTCAATAGAACCAAATGGTTAATTTAAATTATCGACAAAAAAATAGTTTACAAAAGTAAATATTACTATTAGTACGATTGACGGCAGAAAGTGGCAAGTGTTAATTTACCAATATTTAGCAAATTGATTTTTTATTTGGAGTTTCAACTGACTAAATACAATTTCATCCCCCATTTATCAGACGTACTTAAAGTATTTCAAGAAATCTGAAAAAATAGGTTGTACCTATTTTGATGCGGATGTTAAAAATATCTACTAAAAATTGTATTTTATCCCATTTAAAGTTTCTACGTTACCCCATTCCTTAAAATATGGGAATTTTTCAAAACTATTAGCCTAGTAAACGGCCCCTTCCTTACAATAAAACCGTAAAAAATGTGTTGCTCAACATTTTTTAGATTTGGAGATATTCAGCTTGTAACACTTTAGTTTCCGCACCCTGTATATAAAACCATAACTCTGAGTCTAAATTAAATTGGTTTCGTTAAAAAATCGGCAAAAAATCTTCAATTTTGACGAATTTTTAACGTTTCTGGCTTCAATAAACAATTTATTACTATTCATTGTATGAAAAATCTTAACGTTTAAATTTTGGGTAGAATACTTTGCCTCTTTCGTACTATTTTAACTAAGAGGCTAATCACCAACGTTCAAAACGGGTTAATTTCATGTCTAAAAAAATTCTCTATTTTTTCCAAAAGATTTATTTATTGCGCACTGCTCAATTCCCCAAAAGTTGCAATAATGCACCCAAGGGAATGAAATACGAGAAGGGTCGTTGATGAAGCCGTTAAATGATGGTTTGACCGCGTTTACCACTAATACCTTAATCCGACGTGTACCAGACCGACTTTGCTTGTTGTTCTCCACACGCAGGAGCATTTTCAAGCTCAGAAATACGGGTGACCCATATCGACACTCATGTAATATATAATAATCTTTTGCTGACAGCTGCATGGACACTGACAATAAAATCCGCTCCGCTAGTCACATCACCTGGGGAGGATACGGCTTATAATCTGCTTTATAATATTGGCTTATTTGGTTACTTGGTGGGTTACATGGGAGTGCTTTATTGAAGAGAAGCCCCGTGTGTTTGATTTTGCGATTTGAACCACTGATATTATTAGCGAGGATTAATGAAAGTTCGGGGTGATGTGAATGTGACGGACATTATATAAATTTATAAAATGGACTTGCTGTTATATGTTAATACAAAGACGGATTTTGGTGATGTAACAAAGTACGGAGAAACAGACAATTTTATGGTTAAATACCACTTATACACAGGGTGAGAGAACACTTATGTTATTCCCGTTTATTTTGAAAATAATGTTTTAATAAAATGGTTATAATACTCAACTTATCAATACACTAATTAACGAAAAAAATTATAAGTTAGCTATTCAGAAAATTTATCTAACTACTTCATTCGATACTATGAAATACGCCTCAATTCCATATTTTGGTAATAAATCAGAAAAATTACTAAAATTATAAACAAAACAAATAAATGTAAAATAACTTTTAAAACAACATTTTAAACACTTTGTTTATTGCTAAAGAAAAAACAGACAATTTAGTAAAATCAGGCATCTACAAATTAAATTGCTCGCACTGTAATTCGGTTTATGTAGGACAAACAATTAGAAATTTTGATATTAGGTACAAGGAATGATGCCAGATTTGCTGCATTTTAATAAGAAAATTTTCCTGTTTAGTTTGTTTGCCAATTTGTTGGAATAGGACGCCCATAATTTGAGTTGGTTTGTGGTTTCCAGCCTGTAGGTTCTGGTAATATCTTGAAAGAAACCCATCTGTAATTTTAAAGAATAGGGGAAGTAACGACCGTCACAACGTTAAGGATAAGTTTTAATTGGGTTATCGGTCTGGGCTAATAAGTTCAACTATTTATTCTTATCCAAGCTTTCGAAATAGTTTATTTCTTCTTCAGGGAACTACAAAATTGTAAACAACAGTAAATAAGATCATGCTCTAACCTTCAAATTTTTACAAGTATAAACACCCTCATAAATCCAATTACGCTAAACACTTGTTACAACACAATCATTCAATGACATCTAATAACACTATAACACTTTTGTGATGACAAACGTAAGTTGGATATAGGTACTAGAAGCATTTGAAATTCATAAACATTTAAAATCTGTATCTTTAGTGAATGAACAAATTGATCTTTTAAATTCACCGTAATTAGACGTTTTGGAATGAGAACTCAAGTCATCTGGACGCAGATATAGAAAACCAAGATCAAGTTATGAAGATTTATTGTTCCTATAGCAACACCAACTGTGTACTTTTAATCTTGCTTTTGATAATGACGTGTAAACACGTTGAAATACGTATAAAGCTAAAATAAAACACCTGTTGAAGTTAAGAATTGTTTTATATACAATAAGTTTTGATAAAAGTTAATTGAGGCGCGATTGCTACACAATCTTCTTCAATCAAATGTGTTTCCCTTTTTTTTGTAAAATCAAACGCGATATATCTGATTAGCCCTTATACAAGTTTTACAGAAAAACGCTCTCGTACTAAATATAGCAAGCGATATGTTTTAACAATTTTTTGTTTTTTTTTTAAAGAATCATGAAGCCGTGCGTGAATACGACCCCATGATTCCCATCCCACCCCCTTACCCGAGCTCAGCACACTAAGTGCTCTTCACCGGTCTAACATACCCCACCCCTGAAGACATGCAACCCAACATACACACCTACATACACCATCCATGGACCCGTCGGATTTAACTTATTCAGAAAAATTACCGACAGGCAGTGGACTCGAACCAACTGCCATTGGGAGTCTAGTTTCAAAGCCTGTGACTTTAACCACTAGACCACCCGCCGCGCCGGCCCTGTTTTAACAATTGAATATTTACAAAGTTTTAGTCAGCAGTGGCGGAACAAAAAGCGACAGGCTCTCCCCGCAAAAAACTCTCGCTTATGTCAAAAGTATTATAACAATTTTTAGTTACTCTTACCAGCTTTATTTGTATTTTTATATTAGTAGTCTAGTAGGTATTTATACACTTATCAACATAAAATGAATCAACCTTGGTTGAATCAGAAACTACCATATAGTTGTTAACTGCAAATTCTTTTTTAGATTTTTACACATAACTTATGTACACATACTTATAAAACATTATAAATGTTTTGTTGGTTATTGCACTTAATTAATGTCACATATTTGTAAATTATAAACAGCGAAAATAAAAATATTATAAAAAGCGCACCGTTCTTCGAGAGTTTTTTGTGGCAATGTTAATGTTTCATTTAATACCAAGATTCGCACCTGAACTCGCACTCAGTCATTAACTATAGTTTATAGGGTTCTGATCCACGTTTAATATGCAAATAAAAATTCAAATATTGTTCGCCTTAAAGCGCTCAAATGCAACTAATGTGTAATGTCGTATAAAATAAGCCGAAGTGATGAAGCAAATGAGCCTCTAATTTTGGACAATAGACAAAATATCGCTAGAAAACTTAAAACATACACCCTAGTATCAATTCAGAATTAACTTTGTTTGGGTACTGATTACGCTTTGTTTTTATTATGGCCTTTTAAAGAAGTCGACCAGCATTTCACACCGTAGATTAAACAAATATTTGTGCCGCCATCAGTTTACGTCTCTTACTAGCTAATGAATATTATAAGAAACTAAATTGTGTAACAAAATATTTTTTCGCGTTGAGAAATGTGAAAAATTATTTTTCCGTTTTGCTTATTGGTTTCTTAGCCGTCGAGGCCCACTAACTGGCTAAGTCCCCCCTCCCCAAAGCGGGGGTTGCAAAGACGTTTGTTCCACCACTGATTATTGCTTTAGACACAACATAGACAGAACAAACTGGCGTTTCTCTAAAAGTTTTTAACTATACAACTCGGGAATTATTATTTTGTATATTAAACAAATCAAACAGTAAAGACGCGAATGCCGTTTACTACTCAATATGACATTGTAGCTTTAAAAAAATTATTCGACTGCCAAAGATTGTGAAAAAAAAATCGCAAATAACACTTGCGGAGCCATTTTATAGTTATTATATAGTTTATAGACTTTGGTTTGAGAATAGACGTATGGTATAGGTTAGCGCTGTGCAGAATAATCGATCAAATAATTATAATCAATTATTTGGTTTCTTCTGCAATTGATTATTTTTTTGTAATTAAATATCTATTACGCATTTTGATAACCGCAAAGCCATAGCATTGATGTTTCTGTATTGATCGTTTACAACCTATATACTAAACGCCCCTTCTTTTCATCCTTTCACTTCCCTCCCTTTGCTCAACTCTCCGACTGACCTGCGCGCTGACCAGACGCTCAGTTCCGAAACCGCTTTTGCGGAGAAACATAGGTAAGACCGGCAGTGAAATACCGGTCATCACTATTTTATTTCCCATCAAAAATTTCACGTGTACACATCGCAGCAGAGTATACCTGCGAACTTGGGACTTCTGCGACTAAACAGTCTGACATTTATATCCCACCAGCCTACTTCGTTTAATACTACATTCATAATATCTAACTAAATCTGTACTTGCATTAAAGGAATATTCATGCTGTCAAATTCATTAAATACAGAAGGTCATCGAAAACAAACCATCCGTTCAAGAATTATAAAGCATAACCACCCCACATACAGACATTTTGTTAAAAACGTTATTGAGTTTTTGGGGAGCCAAAACATATATTTGATAAAAACCTGTAAAACGAGAATAATCATGGGGGGAGCTTGGTTTGAACCGTGATTTAAATCAAGTGATTTTTCCTAAGAATTATTATTTAAAGCTCGATATTAAAACCAGTAAATCAAGATCAAAATGTATGACGCCAGGATGCAAGGGATTATAGATTGAAATGAAACTGACCCTGTTTAGCTCATTAAAGTTTCAGATCTTATTTTCGTCTTTTAATCCATAAAAAACATCATCATTAAAAGTTTAAATGCAATGGCAGGAAAATTTTGTTATTTATTACTGATAAAGAAAAACACTTAAATTGAAAATAATGAATTTTAATTACATAAATAATGAAAATTTTTAAATAAAAAAAATTATTGAAAATGAAAAATTCATTTAAATGAAAAAATTGATTTAAATCGAGCTTTTAATCAATTTCTTCATTCCCTGTTCTATACTAAAACTGTGCGAAAGTGAAAACTGTTTTTTTTTAATAAATTTTGCTAGTTAGGGATGTGTTACGATGTGTTGCTTTTGTAAATCCCCAATTTCCCCGTGACATCATGTATAAATGTTTGAAATTTAGTTGAGCTGACTTAACTTGCTTATTAGGGCCAGCAGAATATAGTTCTACACATATTTTGCTGCCACAGTAATATTAAAGGGTTTAGTTTCTCTTCCTCGCCTAACTTTCTTGCTAAAAAATTTTGTCGTACAATTTCTGGTGTTTTCTATTCTCAAATTATGTTTTTTTCATGAACATTAAAAAAATTCGGTTTTTTTCCTTTGTCAATGTAAATTTTTAAGTGTTATAGCTACACTTGTATTCTTATAGGCGTTTTAAAATTAGCCAAGTGTTAGAAAAGCAATTTTGCGAAAAATGCAACAGGAAAAAATGTCACGAAAAGAATGTCACCGGAAAAATGTCACCCGCAAGATATGTCAACGGAAAAATGCAACCCGGTTAAAAGGCCATCGGAAATAATGTAACCCGGAAAAATGTCACTCGAAATAAATGTCAATTGCGTTAATTTTTAAGCAAATAGTTTAACCCTAGATTTCTTGATGGTAACACTAAAATCACAACATTAAATTACGCAAATACACAACTTTGTGTAATATTATTAGTTCTAGTCAGAGTTCGGGTTTTAGGCAAGAACAAAATGTTAAATAGGCTGGCAATTAAGCAGTAAAAGTCATTAAAATAGGCAAGCAATGAGCATTACTAAATAAAATAAGGCATTTGGAATTACAAAATGGTCATATTAGGAACGAAAAAACATCTAAAAATCACAAGATTAAGCGCCGTTAAAAAATTGGTAAATAGGCAAAACTATAGGCAACAAAGCAGTAAAATAGGCATCAGTAGCGAAGCAAAACAAACTATACCTAGCTTACAGGATCGGAAATTTTATGAAACAAATTTTTATTCAATTAGATGTTAGTTGCCTGCATTAACAAGAAATAGGCATTTTGCCTCAGCCTATTGCTCTCAAAAGTCCTCGGAAAACAAATCGCGGAAAAAAAAGTCCATGAAAAAACAGTCTCCTGGAAAGGAAGTCTCCGGAAAAAAAGGTTCTTGGAAAAAAAGTTCCCGAAAAAAAGTCACATAAAAGAAGTCCCCGGAATATAAACTTCTAGGGAAACAGTCTGAAAAACTTTTAAAACAAGGCAAAACTCATGAAAACAGAAATGTTCTTTATATAAAATAATTTAAGACAAATTTTTTTTTATAGTGTTCATCGTTGGCAGTGAGTTTATTAAAAAGCTTATATTTTGATAAAATATTTTTTTGGGGACTTTCTTACTGGAGACTTTTTTCCGGAGACATTTTTCCCACGGTTTTTTTTCCGGAAACTTTTTTCTATGGGACATTTTTTCCTAGAGACTTTTTCCGGAAACTTTTACACGCAGACTTTTTTCCGCCTACCAACGAACCTGTTAGAACTGCAGAGTATTAGCGTTATCTCGAGTCTTATGTTAATTTAATAATGTTCAAATTGCAATCAAAAATTTAAAAATGTTCCTTGACTACCTTGCGAACGAAAGGAGCTAACTAACTCCAAAACAGAAAAAAAAAACACTTTTAGACTGCAGAACATTGTAGTTATAATCAAATTTAAAATTTGACATCAAAACTAAATATCTAGAATTCTGAAAATAGTATTCATTTAGAGAATCATGTTTTGCAACTATAATTTTTATATTTCATTTTTACAAACAAACAACTTTTCCGGTTGACATTTATTTCGTGACTTTTTTTCCGCTTACCGCTGGGAATCTTCACGATTGCGTGCATATAATAGACTCGAATTTTGTAGACGAGATCAAGCTTTTTCTCGACTTAACAGTAGCATAGCCACTGGTTTCCTCATAGATTTTAGCAAAAAAATCATAGGAAAAAAATCCTCCGAAAAAAATTTTTGGAAAAAAATCCTTAGGAAAAAATCCTGCGGAAGAAGGTCATATAGAAAAAAAATTTTATGAATAAATGCTTGGATAATATGCCAACGAGGATTTTTTCCGGTATTTTTTTGGGGTATTTTTCAGAGAATGTTTACCGCATATCCTCGTCACGAAATGGGTAACTTTTGTCTCTTAGCTTTATCGTCTTGAATTTTTAAACAGGAAACAAGATTGAGAAGCTACATGTGTCATCGGTTTGACTAACTGAAAATTCGATATCAAAGAATTTTGATTAAATCAGGATCCTCCTTTTTTTCTAAGCAGGGTTGTGGGATGAATGTAGGAAACAAAGTTCTCGGAAAAAAAATCTCGGAAAAAAGTCTATTGGTAAAAAGTCCCCTGGAAAGAAAGTCTCCGGAAAAAAGTCCCCGGAAAAAGAGTTCCCGGGAAAAAACTCTCATGGAAAAATGTCTCAGGAAAAAAGTCAATCGGAAAAAAGTCACAGAAAAGAAGTCCCGGAAAAAAGTCTAGAGAAAATAGTCTGAAAAACTTTAAAAAGAAAGCCAAAACTAATGAAAACAGAAATATTTCTAATATAAAATTAGTTACGATAATAGTTATTATTATTATATCAGTGAGATAAACGCATTATTAACATACGAATGCGATGAGTTGCCCGACGAGGGCGTTAGCCCGAGTCGGAGGAAGAGCATGAGTATGTTAATGGCCTTTATCACATGTATATAATACAATTTTTTATCTACGTCTGCCCAAAATTGAAAAAAATATATAATTTTGACAGACCATCTTTTTTATTTAACGTCAGAGTAGCATGGTATTTTATTTAAAAACAGAGTAGCATTGTATCTACATAATTTATTATCGTCATAGCAAACAAACATTTTTTGTCAATAATTGAGTTGTTTTTAATTTTTCCTTGATTTGTGGTGAAAATTGTGTTTTTCCTTGATTTGTGTTGAAAGTTGTGAGAAAACCGGTAAATATAATTATGAGTGATTGTGACAGTATTCCGTCGGACATAGAAGAAGCTGCAACGATGGTAGTTTCTTCATTGTTACCAGAAAAATCAAAAATGAAGTATGAACAAGCTTATGTCATGTCCCACTGAGTGGGATAAGTGAAATAATAGGTTCTTATCCTAGCAGACGTAGATAAACTTGTTTTTTATAGTGTTCAACGTTGCCAATGAGTTTATTAAAAAGCTTATATTTTGGTTATGCCGATAAATGCAGGGCTAGTTGAATTGCTAGAATATTATTATTATTACTACATATAATAAAATAAACTGATGCAGTTTCTGGACACAAAAGCAAAATTACCGACTTCCGGTTTAACTGAAAAGCGGTTTCATCTTTGGCTTATAAAAAAACACTTTTTTTGTGACTTTTTTCGTGGAGACTTTTCTCCATGGGACTTTTTTTCGGGGACGACTTGTTTTTCTGGAGATTTTTTTTCCGGAGACCTTTTTCCGGAGACTTTTTTCCTGGAGACTTTTTTCCAGGGACTTTTTACCCTGAGTTTTTTCCAGAGACTTTTCTCCGCCTACCTGTGGGATTGCATGATCTTAATTAAATATGCTACTAAACAGCGATTTTTAGATACAATAGTATTTCGGGAGAAAGTTCTCGCCACATTATTTGGCTGATAGGTTTTATTATCTGACTTCTAGTGTTCTAAAACCACAAATTATAGTTTCTAACAAAAACAAAAATATATCGTATTGTTTTATGCTGTGTTGCTAAAAGTCGCAAACTGCCTACATATACGTTACAAGTGATGTTAAATAGTAACTGTTAAGGCTACAACATTTTTGGTAAAAATTTTTGCGTCTATGTAGTAGAAAAAAATTTAAATAAAACTGCAATGATAAATTAGTTACAGATTTTGGAATTCCTTTTAGTACATAGCAAAAAATGTAATTGCATCAATCGATCCCAAATAGATACAAGTTTTTCTCAAACCTCTAATCATAATAGAATTTTCGCCCAAAACTATAATCACTCACGAATACCATCAGAATCAGCTCTGATGACGCCTCATTATATGCCAAATCATCGTTTCCATTTATATCTGAACCGAGAGAACCGACCTTCTGAAGCTCTGACTTCGTATATAATTGTCTCTCCACAGGAAGTAATTATGTTTAAATATATTCCTAGACGCATATGGTCCCAACACGCGCTTTCTGCAATGTTTTATCGCCTAAACCGTTTAGGCTAAAATTGGATTATTGGAATTGAACAATAATCTACCATGTTTATTTTTTTAATGCAATGTTTATAATAATGCTAGATTTTTTTTCTTTACATTTGAACGATACAAATTTTATTTTTTAAAATTGTGTTTAAACAAGAATGAAATAAAATTAAATATGAGTTTGGTGTGTATCTTCAGGCTTATGCAGAAAAGAAACATTCTTTGGCGTGTTGTGCCACCTTAGTAAAATCCTTAAGTACCTCCCATCCATTTACCTCTTTTAGCACCGAAATTCCTTCTTGTTAGTAGCTCCTATTTTGGGCTTTTAACAACGGGGGTTCTCATTGAAGGTACCCTATAATATCTATCACCCTGCCCCATATAATCCGCTAACACGAGGGTCCTTTTTGTTTACCCAAAATGCAAATCCCCCTAATAGTACTTTGCCCATTGTTGCGGCTGAATTTTTTTTAAAAGACCACAAGATTATCGTTAGGATTTCCTTTTGTTATTTTTGTAAATACTGCTGGGCATTTGTTGTTTATGTCTAAGCCTTTTTGTAACAAATACCTACAAGCCAGAATTTTGTTTATTTAACTGCCGGAAGAAATATTCAAAATTTGCCTCATTTTAAAAGTTTTTCCCTCGTTAGTCATCACACACACGTCTAGTTAAATTGTGGAGCGATATTTATAAACTGGATCGTTTCCAACTGTCAAAACAAACATGATTTCACCGCCAACACCTCAATAACCGAAGCAATTAACAGCACTGAGAAATAAATTGTCCGGTCATTGTAACGCGGAGATTTTGCTCGATAAATGGGATAATGAAGCCAATTTTGCGATTACGGTCATCGTCTTTGTTTAATATATGTATTAAGGTATTAAAATAATTATAGGTTTTCATGGATAAACAATAATTAAATTTTTATTGCATGTTTTAACGACGGTTTTAATGAAATGTGTTATGTAGTGGAACTATTAATCATTAATTTTTAATTTATTTTTTTTTTAAGTTTATACTGTAGTGTTTGACTTAAAATTGTTTCAACCACGAGAATTAAGCAGTAGACAAATTGCTGGGGCTCTAGCAATAAACGTAAATTAGGAACTATTGTCTAGTAAAATAACCACAAACGTCAGCCTAACAAGCAAGCCGTAAAAATGTTAAATTGTTCCCAAAATTAACTTTACCACTAAAAGCTATTGGAAACTATTTTATGATGATGGGGCGGACGTATCATGGGAAGGTGATTTGTAATCACTAATCAGAAAGAATAAAAATTTTTATGGTTGAAGATTATATCTGTAAGGTTTGATTTTTCATTACACTGAAATTTATTAAAAAAAAAGTGATATTGTATGGAAATAAAACTATTTTATTTTCAGAAAAAAATTTACTTGAAATTTTGGAATCTAAAATTTTCAACAAAAGACTCGTGAATAGTCAAAAAAATTATTGTTTTAGAAAAATCGTAAAAAACAAACAAATTGTTCAAAAACCTTTCTAAAATATGGTTTTACCGGAAGCATCAAAATGAGATTCTAATCACAAAAAAAAATTATTTAGGAAAAATCTATATTTGAAAATTTAGAAAAATCAGAGAGAAAGTTTATTTAAAAAGCGAAAACAAATACAGGAAAAAAACCGAAAAAATCACAGACCTGACACAATTTCGATTAAATAGAATTATTTGTGAAAATGCGTTATTCTACTTATGACACAGAAAGTTATTATTATATTAAGTGATTTGCAAATTACGTCTAGACATAAGAGCAGCGAATTAGAAATTGCACAGTACATTTAGTAAATTATCAAATTAGGTATTTATCATAATCTGACTAATCATAGCCCTAAGCGCATTTAGAGATATGCACATCGTTATATTGATGGTGACTGGCAGATTATATTTAGAGATAGGGGCAACTAAGCTAAATAATTAAAAACGGCAATTAGGTTAGGTTAGGTTGGATAGGATGCTGTACACTGCTTAATTATGGTCCAAATGTTGGCTACAAAATTCCGATTTTTCGTGACGTCTCTGTTTTTACAAGTGAATTTTAAAAGGGGTTCATGTTTAGGTTTTTTTTTCGGTGTGTCCATGGACGATGTGTGTGGTGTGTATGTTGGGTTGCATGTCTTTCGGGGTGGGGCATATTGGACCAGTGAATAGCGCTAAGTGCGCTGAGTCCGGGTAAGGGGGTGGGATGGGAATCATGAAGTCGTGCTCACGCACGGCCTCATAATTCTTGAAACAAAAACAGTTTATTGTTAGACAAATAAAACGAGATAAAGCTGTTCTCACTCTACACTTGCACAGATTTACTTATTTTGTATTAAATGTGCGCAATTTACTATCAGATTGATAAATTTGTAACTTAGAACGAGAGTAGGTCTATACTTTTTATTTAACGCTTCACTTCTTGAATAAATTGCTACGATTTATTTTTTAAACCTAATTTTTCACAACTCAACAGCGCAAAGTTTACTGTTTATTAAAGCTGAGCTGAGCTTGGAATGTGACCTTGTCATCTCGCGGTAAGGTTTGTTTATACGACAACAAAAAACTATTATAAGGTCAGCCAGAAACGCAGCATCAATAAGCTTCTAGCTTATTTGTTTGTTTATATAGTCACGCTCTTGTTTTAAAAACAACGGTGCCATCATGGCACGCACATCTCTTAAGTTTGGTCACTTTGGTATATTTTGTAAAAACATTGCTCTCCTGTACTAAAACTTAAACGGTATTTATTTATTTATTACTTTATTTTACTTATTAGTTACAATTATAAGAGAGTACATTAAACTTTGCAAAAATACATTAAATTATTAAAAAAAAACACTGCAAAAATACAAAAACATGCGAACATGCACATAGAATATTAAATAAATAAAAAAAAACATATATGATATGGTATTATAAATTTATAAGTTCTAGAAAATAGAGTATGTTATATGTTTGCTTTGATAGGAAGGTATCGTCTATGCTTTATGTCTCACGAGCGGTCATTGATTATTAGACCAATAAAGCAAAATAAAGCTCTTCTCCACAGATTATTTTTATTGTCGGAATGACTAATTTGTAAGTTAGAACGAGAGGGGATCTAGGTATATTTTTTAAGCTCGTGAGCAAACAGTTAGGAATTATTTTTAATCTTGAAATATTCTTTCCAATTTGATCATAACCCAACAGCGCATGATCACAACCAAACAGCGCAGAAGGTACTATTTATTGAAGATGCATTGGAACCTTGCCATTTCGCGGAGATGTTTGTTTAAACTATAACATAGACATATCACATATGGTAATAACGCCAGCAAAGAGCGCAGTATTATAAAACATTTTTGATTCTGACCCACACTATTATAGCACAATTCCCCCTAAGGGAGAGGGGAGGGGGTTTGTTTGTTAGGTTTTGTTCTTTTGCATAGCAGTGTTTTTTGATGACATTTTAAATCAAGAGGTATATCGAAAATTGCTAAAAACGGAAGTTATACACGTTTTCTTTGTAGCGATTTTTTCAAAAAAACAAAATTTAAAAAATCTGAGCACGGAATCGTAGAGGAAAACTTAAGGCAAATCGAAAACTTTTTTATCGAACTTTTTAGCTTTAAAACGGCGGCCGCTACAGCTTTTTGAAAATGTCGACTGTAACGCCCATTTACTCAAAAAGTAGTTGTCTAATCGTGATCAGCTACCACTTCTTTGAAAAAAAAAATTCTCAAAAACTGTCAACACGATTTTTTTCAAACTTTCTGAGCCGATAGAGCTTGCATTGAACTACAAATTTATTTTTTGCTTACCTCCCAAATTTTACTCTGACGTCTTCCAGGAAATTATGAAGAATTTGAAATTGATTAATTATTTATTTAAAAACGCAAACGCCGATCGTTATAAACTTTTATCAGTTTATAGACTATTTAAAGTTCTTTATTAAGATTTGTTAAAAATTTTATCTATTTAAAAAAATTAAAGGAAAAAATCGATACTTTTTAATATCAACAACGCATTTTCTGGCATTTACGTAATTTTAACTACTCCTATCAATTAGCTCTAGTTAAAAAATATATTTTTTATTATTTGCAAGTTTTTGATATTTTTCCAAATAAAGCTAATATAGCTATTTTTGTCTGACGTCCGAAGCGGAATTTGTAATCCGCCAATAGTCGCGCTGCCACGGCCGGCGCTTACTTTGCTTTGGTGCAGGTAGTCACTGCTTCTATGGGTAGAGTTACGGTACGGAAACCAATTGAACAGGCTTTCGCAAATTCAAATTCCCGCTGCTTGTTTTCTTAGAAATCTAATACTCGCTGGACTGTACACCGTTATAATTATTAAATGTTACACTTTCGCAAATACAGCAACTGCAAGTATTAGTATCTAGTAGTGGCTACAATTTTTTTTGAAAGCTTTATTTTTAACGTGGCGCTTTCTATGAATTTGGATGGATAGAATGAAAGATTATAACTATAAAATTTACACTTTTGCAAATACGATAAGTTTTAGCATGGAAAAGTCCACTCGATGTCCACGCTTCAGCTTTTCCTGGTCCTACAACTACGTCCATACAATCACTCACGAGTAATTTAGCTTAAACAGATATGTTTTATTGTTTTCCGTTTATTAAATAAAGAAGCATGAACTATCGATATTAAACCAAAATCATAAAAAGCGCCACAAATAAATTAGCGTATTAAGACACTAACTAAATTGTACCTACATTATTTCAAGCTCTAACATCCAACCAATTTAAAAAAAACCGTTTTACCAGTTTCTGAGCAATATTTGTTTGAAACTGCGTGGTTTTTAATTGTTTTTTTTAATTTTTATGCATTGTAAAATATTGCATTTTTAGGGCTATTACGATGCCAAATTTGATCACGATTTGTCACGTTTTTGAGTAATAAGCGTTAAAATCAAGATTTTCAAATTTGATTGCACATTTATTTCTCTTTGCAGCTTTTAACTTTTCAAAAATGTGTGTGGACGGTTACATTGTGTCTCTATAGAGTTATTACGATAAAATATTTAAACGCGATCTGTCAACCTGTTTTTGAGCAATATTTGTTTGAAAATTTCAAAAATTTGAAACTATTTATCACTGCGTGGTTTTTAATGTTTTTTTTTTTTTTTAATTTTTATGCATTGTAAAATATTGCATTTTTAGTACTATTACGATGCCAAATTTGATCACGATTTGTCACGTTTTTGAGTAATAAGCGTTAGAATCAAGATTTTCAAATTTGGTTGCACATTTTCTTCTCTTTCCAGCTTTCAACTTTTCGAAAATTTGTATTCACAGTTACATTGTGTTTCTATAGAATTATTACGATAAAATATTTAAACGCCATCTGTTAACCTGTTTGTAAGTAATTAGGCACTAAACTTAAAATTTTCTAAAATTGGTAGCGGCCGCCATTTTAAAGCTAGAAAGTTCCGAAAAAAAAGCGTTAAATTAGCCCTAAAGTATTTAATCAGATTGCCTTTTTAAATCTATAAAATTTGGTTTCGGAAAAAATACTACCAAAGAAGCATGTCTAACTTCCGCGTTCGGTTTCGGTTTTTTTAAAGCTTATTTTGTCGGTGAATTTTTGATATAGTTCAAGATTCTAAAGCTCAGCAAAATCCGACCATCCGTCCCGTAGTTATGATGCACCACACACATACCCACATACAAACCCACCCTATTCTGAAAATATAGGAAAATAAAAATTCGGTTTTGGAAAAACCAGCTACCAAATAAGTTTGTCTAATTTCCGCTTCCGAGTTTGTATGTTTTTCAAAAGCTTATTTTGTAGACGAATTTTTGCTATGCCTCGAAGCGCATAAAAATCGGATCATTAGATCCGTTGGAGAGTTGTGGCAAGGCACGCACCCACACTCAGAGACAGACAATTTTGAAAATAACATTTTTGGGTTCCTAAATGTCCAAAACATGTTTTTCCGTCAAATTATCGATTCGAAAATTGTCATGAAATCAGTAGTTCTCTATATTGCCAGTATTAGTATTATACGAAGGTAAAAATCAAAACAAGATAATTTCAAGTAAGGTTCTTCTTTCATTGCGTGTAGAGACATGCAAATCAAAGTTGATTATTTCTTAAAATGGAATCTTTAAACAAGTATCTAATCATTATTCTCGTCTTACTAGTTAATTAGTTAATTAATACTTTCCGGCCTACTGTGTCTGAAGTAGCTTGCATGCAAATGGTATCGTTTTACTTTAAAAAATAATTAGTTAGTTATCTGAACTAATTCCAGCGAAGTACTTCATCATGCAAAGTCGTTTGCATATACTTGTTACCAGAATATTCTAATTAAAACGGTCTTGAATAATTATGATGTACATATTATACAGCAATTATTAGTGCTAATAGTTGTTTTTATTTAATTAAAAATTTAATTATTAGGTAAATTATAAGAATTGTTTGAGAAGTAGATTCTAAAAATACTGTGGGTAAATGCGCATACATAAAAACTATTTTTAAATATACAGGGGTTACAAAAAAGTGTGGCACGCTTAAGGTAATTTTTTTTAAATGGAATACCCTCAATATTTTTGCATATTTAACACTTCTCTTGGGATGTTTATTCATATATAAAATATTAGCGCCATCTAATGTCCGGTTTAGAAGTAATAAAGTTTTTTTCAAAACAATTGATTTTTACATTACTCCACTTAACAATTCACCACTTCCGCGGCCGCAGCCTTGAAGACGAAATTAAGTAAGGACCTTATATTGTAGGAGCTTGTAGGGTGCTCTGTTTAAATATCGTAAAGCCACCATGTACAGGGTGTTCAAAATTAATTTTCAAATTTTGAGAACTTCAAAGTTATTCTTCTCAACTTTTTCAAATAGAACACTTTGTATATTTTTTAACGATGTTGTGTAGAATTAAATAGCGAACATTTTTTGTATATACATCCTTATGGCTATTTGTAACCACTTTTGATTTATTGAGCAAAAAGTACAAAATTCAAATATTTATTTAAAAAAAATTAAGGTTTTTTCAAATAAAACAAAAGAAAAAAATTATATTAAGTGCTTCACATGTTGTCCATTTTGATTGACACACATTTCTATGCGCCTTTGAAATGAGGTTTCTAGTTTTCTTAAAATTGCCGGTGTGATACTTCTAAAAGCATGTATCCTTCATATTTTGAATTGTTGTTGGTGTATCTGTGTAAACAACTTCTTTCACGCATCCCCATCAAAAGAAATCCATTTTTGTAAGATCGGGAGATCTAGCAGGCCATTTGGTGGGTCCATTCTTTCCAATTCATTGATGCGGGTAGATATTATTTAGGTGGTCTCTTACTGCATTTAAATAACGTGGTAGAGCACCATCTTGCTGAAGCCACATCCTATTTCGTATCCTTTGAGGAAGATTCACCAATAATTGTGGCAGATAATTCCCCAAAAAATGAAGATAAATAGCTCCAGTTAATGTACCATCAAAAAAATGTGGCCCTATTACATGTTCTACAATAATTCTCCCCAAACGTTTATGGATCATCTGTACTGGTTATCAAATTGCCTGAAAAAGTGAGGATTTTCCGTAGCATAATAATGGAAATTGTGCCTGTTAACAAATTCATTGTTATGAAAAGTTGCCTCATGAGTGAACAAAACATTGTTGAAGAAAGTAGCATCTTCTTGCAGTTTACCTCTGGCCCAAGTACAAAACTGTAAACGCTTTAGAAACTCGTCATCACTTAATTCCTGGTGCAATTGAATGTGATATGCATGAAACTTATTTTTTTTTTAAGATTAGACCAACAGAACGTCTACTGATTCCTACTGATGAGCTCACTTCTCTCTGACTAATATGGGGATCCTCAATCGTTGCCAGCACAACAGATAACTCATTTTCTTCGTTCACAACATTTTTAATTCGTTCACGTTTTTCATATTGTATCTATATTGCCGGTTTCCACAAATCTATCAACCAGGTTTTGGAAGCTATCAGCTTTAGGGAGCCTTCGTTCAGGACACCGTTGGTGGTAAATTCTATTGGCAAGCAAACAATTTCATTCCGACTCGCCCAAAACAAAAATCATGTCTACAAGTTCTTCTTTATTAAAATTCATTTTGAAAAACTCAAATTCTAAAAATAAAAACTGATGGTCAATAACTGCGAGAAATGTACGTTTGGTGTATGTGCAAAACAATTGCTAGCGAAAAGATGCTTTATTGTTCTATCGAACATAAACAACCAAAATAATTTACAACCAATAATAATTAATAAATATTGTTGAATTTTGTATTTTCTGCTCAATAAATCAAAAGTGGTTACAAATAGCCATAATGATGTACGTACAAAAAATGTTCGCTATTTAATTCTACATAACATCGTTAAAAAATATACAGGGTGTTCTATTTGAAAAAGTTGAGAAGAATAACTTTGAAGTTCTCAAAATTTAAAAATTAATTTTGAACACCCTGTACATGGTGGCTCTACGATATTTAAACAACAGCACCCTACAACCTCCTACAATAAGGTACTTACTTAATTTCGTCTTCAAAGCTGCGGCCGCGGAAGTGGTGAATTGTTAAGTGGAGTAATGTAAAAATCAATTTTTTTGGAAAAAATATTTTACTTCTAAACCGGACATTAGATGGCGCTAATATTTTATATATGAATAAACATCCCAAAAGAAGTGTTAAATATGCAAAAATATTCAAAGCATTCCATTAAAAAAAATTACCTTAAGCGTGCCACACTGTTTTGTAACACCCTGTATATTTGAAAATAATGTCGATGTATGAGCATTTACCTACAGCTTACATTATCTGTTACGGTGTACGAGCTATCGAACTCCCACGCACTATTGCCCCAGCCGGTATATCGTAAGATTTTTTCTGATTTAACCCTCAATTTTTATTACTATAAAGCATTTTGGACAAAAGCCTGTAAAATCACGCCAAGAAGGTTAGAGAAGAAGTCAGAAAATAAATGTTTCTGGTTCGTTTAACTTTCTGCATCCAATTTGTGAAAATAAGTTGCACCGAAGAAAAAGTTTATAAAGAAGTTTTAAATTACAAGCTTTGGCAAAATTAATTTCCCCAGTTTCGCTTAGCCATTATTAAATATTTCCATTACATCCATTGGTAATATCTGGATTCTCATCCAGACATTATCCTTTCAACACATGCAACATACGGAGAGCAAACGTTACTGTTACTGGTCACATTCTGCGTGTGAGACCAAGCGAGAAACGCGGCCACCGTAAGAGATTAACAGCTAATATGTGCAAAGCGGATTATGTCAAAAGTTCGCAAATTTGAGCTTTAAGTGCATTTGGTTTTGAGCTTGTTTTGTTAAGAAGAAGCGGCCGACCTTTGTAAGCTACACATGATCGCCAATGGCGTCCGTGATAAACAATTCAGATGCTATGCTTTTCAAAAATTTTGTTCTTCATCCGACTGAATGACTTATTAGTGTTGGTGTTTGGTCTGGTGGATTTTAGAGTTTCAGTTCTTTTGTCAGATCCGGATTTTAAATTTCATTTGTCCAAAGAAGTGTGGAAATATATCTTAAGAGAAAGAAAATGAAGATTTAATATACCGTCTGTCTACAAAGTAACCCCCCCCCCCTACCAACTAACTTTTGAACGACATGATATTTTATAACAATATTCGGTGTGCTTTAATGGGAAATTAAATACTACTTTTAAGCCAATAATTAAATTATGTATCATTCAAAATGGCGGCTGTGCGCCAAGAAAGAAACATATTTAGCCATAACAAAATGGCGGGTTTTACACAAATGAACTTACTCAATTCAAAATTGTTTTGATTATTTTTATCCAGTAGTCCACTTTTTCATTTGCAAGATAAAATTTTTCAAGAAATATCTCAGGTGGCTGGAAATAATATTGAAAACGTTATGTTCCAACAAGACGGTGCGCCGCGTCATTATTATATGCCTGCTTCTGAGTTTCTCAACAAACATTTTCTTGGAAGATGGATTGGTAGGCAGGGGTCTGTACATAGCCGGCTCGCTCCCCAGATTTAACCCCCTTAGATTTTTTTCAAAGCAGGAATTTCATAACCGATTTTTTATGTGTCAACAAGTGAATTGTGAACATTTCGAACACTTAATTTAAATTCTTTTTGCTTTAATTGTTAGTTTTTTTAAATAGACTTTAAACATTCGTTATGGCTGAATATTTTTCTTTGAAACTCTAGGTACAGGCGCATAACTAAAAGACCTTTCAAATGAGGTATCATTTGACTCCCCCTTCTATTTAAAAAAAAAATTTAAATGGCTCCCAGCCACCATTCTGAATGATACAAAATTTAATTATTGGCTAAAAAATAGTATGTAATTTCCCATTACAGCACACCAAATTTTATAGTAAAATATCAAGTCGTTCAAAAGTTAGTTGGGGGGGGGGGGGTTAGTTTATAGACACAGTGTATATGCTATGATATGAGCCGCAAAGCACTTACCTGACGACAATTTTTAAATGCTTTTATCTCGCAATTGACAATTAATTTTAATCAATTTTTTTAAATCACGGGGTTGTTATTAAGAAAAATAGCATAAGATAAATAAAACAGAAACACAACGAAGTATCACGTTACAAAGGTCTTTATTAAATACGTATTTAAAGTTATACTAATTTATAGGAGACCAAGAATAATTAAAACTCTGCCTTTCTTAAAACAGACACTTATCTTAGTTTTTTCACAAATACTGTTGTGGTCCTTGTCTTGATAACTGTTGTATGATATACTCATCCTTCTCTGGTTAGATTATTTAAAAAAAACAACACCACTCGGCTCCAAATAACAATCTTATTACCATTTATTTATTCAACATCGTTAATGTAATTTCGCAGCTTCTTCCACTGTAGCCTCAAACAGGTATTGGATTGCTTTTGCATTATCTTACTTTTGAATACTTTTTATATGATTCAAAGTACTTCTATCCGTTTTGTTATAGATTTTGTTTAAATAGATAACACTATTTTCATTTAATAAGACTGGCTTTCCTTCTCTTTTGTTTTAGGATTCTAAAATTCAGCGTTTCTGGGGGGGGGGAGACCGAAAAACGTCGACAAATGTAAAAGCCCGAAAAATTAAGGTGAATAATTCAAGAGTAAAAAGGGAAAACTCAAAAGAAAACAGAATTTTATTTATAAATATCTTAAGTTTTGTACGTTTTTCCCTATAGATTTTTTCGATGACCTTCAATTTTTTCATTAAAAGCAGTTTTGGCTTTCTTATGATTTTCACCGATTCTTCTGAGGTACGTTCTCGTATTGGTATTTTTACTATGGTATGTATGTATGGTAATAATGTATCAAAACAAGTGTATGTTTATTATACCTGTATTATACTTGCGCAAGTTCTACGAGATCAATAAATAATTTCTAATATCTTTCCATAACTGTTCAGAAGTTGCCTAGACCTGACCAGCAGCTGCGGTAATCTCATAAATTTAGATGTTGCATGTTGTCTGTCAATAATTATTAAATGTGCATAAATTTTCAGCTTCTGATAGGTATCTACTTCTGTATAAAATTGTATCGCAGATGGTGAGAGCGGAAAACGATCAATTTTCTACTAATTACTTAATTAAGAGAAAAAATATAAGAAGTTTTTTGCATAGACTTTTTTATATTAGTTTTTATATTTCTAAAAACATTAACTTTATAATGTTCTGGCTCCAACAGTTACTTTAAGACCGGAATAAGCCTGACATGCACAAACAACGCTGTGTGTAGGCAATTGGTAACTCGTCGTAGCACTCTTAGACTTAAAACGTTTATTAAAATATAAGTGAAGTTTAAATGAAAATTTTCAACATGCTCACAAAATAAATACAAAGAATGAGCAAACATTTTCGCTTGGACTTTGTTATATTTCGCAAATGGTTTGCTTATCATAGTTTAAACAGTATTTTTATACAAATGCTACTCCAAGAGGTACTATAAAAACATATAGTAAGTAAGAAACTCTTAAAAACCGATTTACTTTACCATGCAATTTTCAAATAGAACAGACGCATAACGTAAATATATTAAATAATATTCATTCACCGAGAACAATTGTCTAAAATCATCAGTATTAACGTGAAAAGCAGGTAGACATACAATGCTACATTAACAAGGTCTGGACGTATTTACCGTGTTACAACATTATCTTCAGTGCACTTAATGGTAGTTTATAAAAACCTGTAAAAAAGAATAGCACGCTTATCACGTCGAATATCAGTTTGCTAATCGAAAGCTCGTTTTCACCGAAAATACACGCTGTCATAAGAAATGTAATAAAAACAAAAGCAGTTCTTTAGTTAACTAGTTTGAATAATCTAATAGCCGCGCCTTATTACTGAACTCTAAGAACACAGCTAGCTGTATCGACGGCCTTAATTAATTTTCAACCATAACGAGAAAAAACAGCAACATTATCAACACATCAACCATAATATTAAACACATCAGCAATTGCATAATCAATAGATCATTAACATAGTCACAACACTACTTCTTTATATTTACCAATACTTTTACACAGGTATCAACAATAAACAATTAAATACAGCAAACACCACCTTGTTATTTACATACTAGCAAATTTCTTAAATCCAGAAATTCACCCACTATCCATGATTATGTCTTAAGTACTGAATGACGTATCTTAAGCATCTTGCTTCTCAACCTAGTCTATTCGCCCGCACGGAGCATGTAATTCTCACCAATAGACGTACCACTTTTGTATTTGGCATGTAGCATTCCATTTAAGAAAAGTATTATCTTATAAATATTTATTTATGGAACACTTTGTGTGAGATTTTTATATGTCAGTTTATAATAGATGTCGGTCCGCACAACTTTTACTAATAACTTTTTCACCTATATTCTCAAATAGCTGAAATATTTAAAAATCCGTATCTTTTGACTCGGGCAGTACGAATAAATAATAATCAAATCTGGTTTCACACGACACATAGAAAATAATAATGTCAGTTCAACGATAAGGTTGGCACGTGCGGGAAATGTTACTGGCAACGGAAACTCGTTCAAAGCTTCGCCGTAGTCGAAGTGTTAATCTTAATTATAAACAAATAAAGTGCCATTAAATAAACAGATGTTTTAAAAATACGAATTCCAGAGATTTCAAATATATTTTAAAACGATTTAAAATAAGCAGATACAAAACAATGTTAAATAGTTGCAATCATGTCACAGCTGTGATGCGTGCAAGTACCTGATAACTAAATCTGTTGCCTTCATTTAAATTCGAGTGCGTTTTAATAAAAATGCGGCATCGGGGGCTGTTCACCTTAATTAAAATATTTATGTTTTATTCAATTTGATTGTTTCTTCAATATTATCTACGTATGAAATTTTGTAACTGACAGGCAAAGGTTTCGCCTTTCAGAACTCTAAATTTAATGTGCTTGGCGGGTCTTTGGGGACATACTACAAACGTGTGAAAGCTTGTAATTTAGGGGTGAGCGGTAAGAGTTTATGCTTGATGCGCCTTGGGGAAAAATATTACAAACGTATAAAACTGACAGGGTTTGACAGGTTTTCAGACAAAAATTATTACAAACACATAAAGGGTTGTAATTTACGAGCATGCAGTAGCATTTTTGCCTTTGATGTAGATAGAAACTTAAGAGGAATTTTAAAATGGCTCAAGAACGTTTAAAAATATTAATGTGCTTAACGGGTTCTCGGAGTTATATTACAAACGTATGAAAGTTTGAAGTCTTACATTCTGTTTAAATCTAAATTCACGGAGATTGACGCGCCTTAATAAAAAATAATACAAACATATAAATGTTTGTAATTCACGGACGGGTGGTAAGGTTTAACTTTAGGATTGAACAAAATTGAAAGAGTTTGACGAGTTCTCTGAGAAAACTATTACAAAGATTTAAAGGTTTGTAAGTTACGGGCAGGTGGTAAAGTTTTTGATTTTCAGTTTAAATAAAAATTTAGAGAGATTTTAGAATATCTCGGGAACTTGAAATTCAATTAGTTTGACGGGTCCTCGGAGTCATATTAGGCGTATGAAAGTTTGTAAATTACGGGTAGGCGGTTAGAGTCTTACGTTCTGTTTAAGTAAATTCAGAGAGTTTGTGGCGCCATGGGGAAAAACATTACAAACGTATAAAAGTTTGTAGTTCACGGGCTGGCGGTAAACTTTAGGTTTCAGATTGAACACAAATTGAAAGGGTTTGACTAGTTCTCGGAGAAAAGTATTAGAAACGTAATAAAAGTTTGTAATTAACCGGCGGGAAAAACAGTTTAACTTTCAAATTGAATGCAAATTTAAAGGGTTTGTCGGGTTCTCGGGGAAAGTTGGTACAAGCGTATAAAAGTTGTAATTCACGGGCGTACAGTAAAGTCTAACTTTCGAATTGAATTTAAAAATTTAAAGTTTTTGAGGTGTTCTCCGGAATTATTACAAACAGACTTCGTTTTCACAATGTTCGAATTTGTGATAAGACCAAAGCGGGACGTTACTAGAGTTCAGGCAAAGAATTTTTGCTTTCTGACTGCGAACCGAATCTTTTTTCGATTTCATGGACGTTCAAACCATGCATTGACGTCAAAACCTTGAATTCGAACGTTTTCTCCAAATTAATACTTCTTTACGGTGAAATAACAGGATACAAATAAAAAAGATAAAAGATTGTTTGGAATAAAAAAAAACCAAAGACCAGATAATATTATTTATCACCACTATTATTGATGAAGCAATTCAGCTTGATTAGAAATAATGTATCGAACTCTTATATTCAAAAGAAAATTAATTTGAAACTTCACAAATATATAGAGGGTTTAATAGAGAAATTAGATTTGAGTGAAAATACTTCTTTCGGCTGACAAAATAAAAAAGTTTGTTAAAAATATTCATTATTTTTAATTTTGACGTTTTATTTGAAGACAATTTTTACTGCAACATTTCATTCTCCCAGGACTGTTGCGATTATAATCGCTATAGCAAATTTGATGTCGATGTACCAACTCATGTTTGACTACACACTAAATAGGTTTAAAACTGAAATATTTAAAAACTTGTGGCAGTCGCCATTTTAAAGCTAGAGAGTTTGGAAAAAATCGGGTGATATCCAAACATTTTAATAATATTTATTTTGTATACAAAGAAATTTAAATGTAGATAAATATATGTATATTTTTATTTCTTGAAAAATAGTCGCCTAAAAACACAAAAAAACTCCAAGACATTTAAGAAACCACATTTATTCGGAAAACATTTAAAAGAAATATTTTTCCAAATAAGGTGTTGATTTATACCAACAATCATATCAATCTAAAATTTACGCTCCTATAATTCACAAGCAAAACTCCCATATTCCATAAACCACAACCGCAAATAAAAATTTCACGTAATATTACCTGTTTCCGAAACGATAAAGCACACCTAAAGCACCATCAAATTCTTTCGATTTGCCGCTTTGGACATATTCTTAGAACCTGCGACATAAGCCTCCTACTAGTTCGTAACGCCATAAATCTGCGCAACCCACCGTGTATTTCGAAGAATTTTGCGTGCTAGTTTGGAAGCCAAAATGAGAAATGGTAGCGCGGATTTGTTAGCCCGGAAAAGGGACTTAACACATGTCGCCGACAGTAAATAAGATTCCTGTCTTCATAAACGTAGACGATGCTATTATTTTCATTTTAATAATTCTAGAAAGCACTTAATTTTGAAAGTCTTTTATGACATTTAACAAAATTACTGTCATTTGTTTTTATATTGTAGAATAAAACCACATTTAAAAATTTATTATAAATAAACTATTTTCTAGTGTTTGGCCTGCTAGATCGCCAGGTTTTAATCTAACGAACATAAGCGAAAAAATTACCTCAAAGAAACGATTGGCTTGTACACATAAAGCTGTTTTTATTTTCAATCAAATATTATTCTTTTAATTGCACAGATTAAGAAAACTACGGAAAACCTTCGCAGGAAAATCGATTAGTTTTAAGTTTTAACTGTAAATATACAGTCATTTTTAATATATAATGTTTTAGATGTTTAAATAATGTGCTTTGGCAAATTTCATCTGAGACGCCACTGGTAATCATTAACTAGGACTAGGTTAAGGGTGTGGAATATGTCGGCCAGTCGTCACTAGTGTTACCAAACATTTGACTGATCACCTCCGAATCCATGTGCTTCGGAAACTCGAGCTTTGTTATTTGATACCGTACAATTTGGTTCGATTTCGGTTTACCGTTTCCTTTTCGCTTCTGAATGAATATTAGAACGCGTTTAGAAAATATAATGCGTATTTTTTATTTGTTGTCGGCGAACGGTATTAGTAAAGTTTGATATTCACAGTAGACAAAGAAAATCTTAAATAAATAGATATTCATATAGAAATGATTTTATTTCAAAATTCCATGGATGCAAAAAGAAATCTTGGTTTTATTCTTAAATAACAGTACCTCCCTTTCCTATACTCCGTATAGCGAGGAAGGTAAAAGTGGGAACTGAAGTAGAGTAGGTATATAGTGTTTTTTTATTCGGACCTCACTATACAATCTCGTTTATTTTCCAGCCCGATTGAGGCAAATTTGTGCAACTTTATGCAACCTTATAACAGCTCTCAAAACAGCATGCAGTAAGTAGATATAAATACGACGTTGTAAAACCATCATCAGGTATATTTTCCAATTTTCAATTTTACACCAATGGTATATTAAAAACTATCACAGCTACAAATTTGGTTAAATAGAGTAAAAATAAAGATAAAATGTGCAAAGAAACAATTGAATGCCGACTTTTCGAGTTATTGCACAAAATAGTTATTTGAAGTGAAACTTCTTTGGCGGCGAGTGAAATATGCGATCGTCCGTAACGGATGCGTGGCCATTTTTCCCGCAAGTAAGCTTCTAGATTCTAGCATCGGTGTGTCAGTAGCTTAGTGCGAAATTGCTCACGAAGTGGGTTGCACGCGGATCGCACAACTCTTAAACGAGTGTATTAGGTTATTTTGCTTATAAAGCCAGCTTACGAGCAGCACATATAGGGAGAGATATAATTTATTATATATTTGATTAAAGATTGAATTGCTTCCGAATAATATTTCTTTTCTACTAAAACAAAAAAATAATAATTTTCCATTTAAATATTGACATTGGAAACATTAATTACTTTTGTATACGAAAATAAATTAAAATATGATGATATTTTCATGTAAAGTCGCTAAACGATAAAAGTCGCTTTCTTCGTAAAAACTTATTCTGCGTACAACTAGATCATACCGACATAGTCCTAGTACGGCATTTGTGATTCAAAATGTCACTTTACGACATTTTTAACCGGTACCGAACTTTTTTATAAAATAAAAATACCCAGATTGCCAATTTTTAGGTTTCTTAAGACATACAACGTAATATTTCGAAAAGTACTTAACATATCAATTTAATTTGTTTTGTTTGTAAAGCAGATGCATTAGCGCTGTCAATGATCATATTTTATTTTAGGAAAAAAACCTTTTTGCTCAAAGAAATTACAAATTACAAATACGACTACTAAACAAAAAACTTTTCTATTTGTAGATTTTAACATACACGTGCAGCAAACAAAATTAAGAATAAACGTTGGGAAATATTTTAATGAAAAAATTATATATCATACGGCCATGATTTTGATGGTATGAATTTTTAATCAAAACGCTGCTGCGCACACACTACTCACTACTATTACGCTCAGTCTGCGTTAAATTACTATGCATTTATACATCTGGTGACACGTTTGTATGGCGATTTCTACAGCCAACTGAAACATGCCTTAACCATTTTCGTTTTCGGTTAAATCATAGAATTCAAAGCACACTTTCAGTGAACACACATTCAGAAGTTCCACTTAGAACTTGCGTGCTCGGTACACATTTTCTTTAATTTATATTTGAACACCCTGTATATTTTAAACGAAAATTTACTTTTGAATGAAAATGTTTCCATGCAATAGTAGCGTAAAGTGAATAATAAAAAAGTTACTCATGATTGTTTATTTCGTTTAACAACAAAGTAGCAGAACCCGTAGGCTACGCCTCATGATTCTGTTGTTTGAATATTTTGGCTTTTTTTTTTAGGTTTTTTTGGCTACAATTTAGGTTGTCACGCTTAATGTTTTATACCTATTTTGGTACTGTTTTTATTAAATTTTTCATTGAAGTAAATAATTAATTTTACTCCCATCCGGAATACTACCTCAATTAATGTTTGTCTATAAACCGGTGTTTTCGAGATCGGTAAAGTAGGTTTTTAATTTCATAAGAGCTACATTTTTGTTGTAACGTATAGTATAAAATTATATTATTCAACATCACTGCTAGTGAATTAGCCAATGTTAAATACATTCCAGTTACTCCCTTTAAAATGAAAAAATCTTTTTCATTTTTTACAATACATTAACTGACAATTGTAGCAGCTCGTCCCTCAGACAGTATTGAAAAACGCATTGTTTGTTATAGCCGCAGCAAACATTAAATTATTGAAGAACCGTTGGCACCACAGCTTTCTCTTTTTTGTTATATTTTGGGGTTGCAATTTTTGTTCTAGTTGTTAATTTTTTTTTCGAGTGCATTTAATTTTACCAGAAATTATAACTTTTGGTTTCTAAAATGTAATTTTTTTATACGTTTTTGCTTCCTCAGCTATTGATGCTCTTTCTAATAAAACTGTAATAATGTTTTATGAGCATGCTTTTTTATTACATTATATTAGTTTTCTGTTATTAAAATAAATAGTTGAACCCGTGGTCTATGCCTCACGCTTTATTTGGTAACATTTTTAAAATCATAAATAAACCGTGTCGAGGTGCAAGACATTTTCGGAATGCGTCCCGCCATTTTGTATGTTAATCGAGTCAATTTATGCCAAAAATGGGCATAAGCTCGAAAAAATTGTAAAATATTTGAAACCAACAGGAATCGATAGCTCTCAGTGTTCTAAATGACTTATCACGTCTTTTAAAATCCCACCAAACCCCACTAAAACGCTCCATTTCGTCTCCTGTCTGTTTTCCCATAAAAAAACTGTAAAAATTTGTCTATACTCGTATCAATAAAAACGTTTATTATCATTCATTTTACATTCGTAGCTGCTTTCATAAATTAAATAGTTATTTTACTAAGTAATAATGCGAATTAATAATATAATACAGTACATTAATAATAATTATGTTCTTTGCGGGTAAACTATTTTATAGAATAACTTAGAAAGGAGACAATTAATGGTTTTATTATAAACGGCATCTTAATCAGCATAAAAAGTTACATTTATTTCTTTATTTAAAAATTTTGAAGTTCTTATGGTTTCCAAGATACCAATGTTGTGCATCATGAAAAATACACCCTGTATATTGTGTGTACGAAGCCTAGTATTTTTGTGTTATATTAGAAACAGTTTTTATTCCAATTTCAACAATGCGTCACCATTTACGATTTAGTTTCGATTATATGCAGAAAAATTACCTGATGATGGTTTCGCAAAATTCGAAACGTCAAATTAAATATGTAGGTACCGTGAGATAATCAACACAAAAGCTGCTTTAAAGTAATTTTCGCTTCAAATTGTATGCTTGATATTGCAATTTAATATAATAATATGCATTCTTTGAACAAGTAACTTGGAATAAAGGAATCTTCCTTGTCAAACAAGTTTTCTTATTCTGACAAACGAACAAGCTCTAGATTACCACATTATATATAAAAACAGCGCACGTTTAACGCATCTCAAGTTTTAAAAAAATCCAAACTATGTTGTACAACAACCACTTATTATCCAACTATATTCATATTTACGTACTCGTTTTCATCTAACAATCTCGAAGATAGCAGCAGGGAGGTTCGTATAAGTGTAGCTGCGTTTCCTGAGGCTCTGAAATAAGACACAGGAACGTGGGTAGATGACGTAGCTACGTACATATTATCTTGATAATAGTGTTGCTATACAAACATGTCTTAAAAGCGCCGCGCCGATCATTATAAGGGAAACTAGAACCGGCCAACTTGATGTCTCACTCGTTTGATGTTCGAGATGCGAGCATCAATCTGTTCTTCGTCTCTTATTCCACTCACCTGACGAGTCATCTTCTTTAATCTTACCCTCCCAAGGCAGCTTTGTTATTCGAAATCGGCCTCCTTTTGAAATCTCTTTAAGCGTTTCAGATATGCTTGAAAAGGATGGGCCTGTCTAAAGATTATTGGACAGGACGATACCTTACAACTTGCACATTACGTTAACCGCATTGTAACTTTTATTAGTAAATTTCAATTTTTTTGTGAGATAAAATACAGCGCAATGTAAATAAAATAATAATTTATTGTAAATTAAACAATCCTTAACTTCAACAGGTCTTTATTTTAGCCTTATACGTATTTCAACGTGTTTACACGTCATTATCAAAGGCAAGATTAAAACTAAACAGTTGTGGTTGCTATATGAACAATAAATTTTAATAACTTGATCTTGGTTTTCTATATCTGCGTCTAGATGACTTGATTTCTCATTCCAAATCGTCCAATAATGGCGAATTCAAGAGATCAAGTTGCTCATTCATTAAAGGTACAGCTGTTTCTGAATTTTAAATGCTTCTAGTATATCCAACTTACGTTTATCATCACAAAAATGTAAAAATTGTATAGTGCTATTAGTGATGTCATTGAATGAATTGTGTTATAATAAGTGTTTAGCGTAATTGGATATATATTGGTGTTTATATTTGTAACCACGTAAGTGTTCCTTGTACTTAATATCAAAGTTTCTAATTGTTTGTCCTATATAAACCAAATTACAGTGCAAGCAATTTAATTTGTAAATGCCTGATTTTAGTAAATTGTCTGTTTTTTCTTTAGCATTAAACAAAGTGTTTAAAATGTTTTTTGTTGTTTTAAAAGTCGAAAACTGTAGCACGCCGCCGCGCGACATACCAACAAATATGTGCCTAATAAAATGATAAATATGTGGTTTCTAGTAGTGGGGGCCTCTTCGCCAGTAAACGTTGAGGGAAAGAATCTCGATTAAACCCGTGGGCTATGCTTGCGGTTTTTTTGTTAACAATAAATAAGCGCATAAAGTAGGTAGCGTAGCGGGTTTAGACTAAATTCACATTCCCGTGACGACGTATTTAATAACATTTTCGACGCACCTTATTTATTATGTTTTAATGTTTATGTAACAGTCAAGCAGTGAAATTGGTGCCATGATACAACAATATATCTTTTGTAATAAATTTGCTAGTAATTATTTGTAAAGAGAATCGTGTAGCGTAGCTCACGGGTTTTGCTATGTTGTTGTAAAGTTTAAGACGCGCTTAACAAAGAAATATCATATAAACAATAAAATCAGCCGCAGTTAGCAATTGTTTATAAAGAAAAGCTTGTGGCGTAGTCCACAGGTCTTGCTATGTTACTGTAAATTTTAAGACACCTTTAACAAAGAAATGTCGTATTAACAATAAAATCAGCCGCAGTTAGCAATTGTTTGTAAAAAAAAGCGTGTGGCGCATTCCACGCGTTCTGCTATGTTATTGTAAAAGTTTAAGACGCGCTTAACAACGAAATATTATATCAGCAATAAAATTACACACATCCTACATCATACATTGACGTAGATGTATACAATTAATTTCATCGCTTAAAAGTATTTACAGTCATTGTTTTATAAAAGAATTTCAGGCATAATCGAAAACTACACTGTTATTTTTTAAGGTTGAAAAAAGGTATAATTCAAACATTGAGGTATTTGTATCTACCTTTAAAGGTATAGTACGGAATTAAAGGATGAAAGAAATACCCCAAGAGATTTATTTAAACCTTGCAACTTAAGGTGTTTTATTCTACCTCAAATATCGAAATAAACGTAGAAAAATAAACGTCTTCAACGATAATAAAATACCTTAACCGATACTTAGTACTTTCTACCTTTGTGGAATAAAAAAAATACCTTTTAAGCAGAAATTTTCTATCGTCACCAGCCGGATTGTATACAGTATATATATATATATATATATATATATATATATATATATATATATATATATATTTTCTATACAAGTCGAGATCATTTTATTATATATAATGTATAAGTCGAGATCCGTTTTGCAAGTCGAGATCCGATTTCGGACCTCGACTTGAATTTGTGTGTATATCGGGTTCTTTGACCTTATCAGTATGGTAGGAGTCTAAATTTAGATTTTTTGCTGGACCTCATTTTGCCGGTTTTTATCAATTTATATACAGAAATAGTTCCAAGTAGCTCGCTGAAGGGGGCGCTTAAGTGCCTGGTTTGTATATAATCACAATAGATATGCTATGGTTAATCCGAGATCCTGCATTGTCGGCAACGTCGCGGATCTCAACTTTGTTAAATTGTATTTAAATATTATTCGTTTATTTACATTTATTTAATATATTGTGTATACTGTGTCCCTTTTAACGTTATAACATTTTAACTCAATATATCAGCCGAACTATAAGACATAGAAGACTGATTCGATCGGAAGGTTATAGGGTTTTCTTCAAAGTTTTGTTTAACCTATTTGAAATTGTATGTGAAAACGAAAAGCAAGTGAATGAAAATATCAGTTAGGCTAAAGATGAGTAACAAACAAAATTGAATTTATCCAAAAAGTGTTTTTATTCAGAGAATTAGTTATATCACAATTAATAAATGAAGAGGCGGTATTATGACATTCACTTATTTTTACTTTCCCATACTTCTACTGAAGTAAAGAAAGTTATAATTTCATGCAAACTTTCGAATTTCAGATTTTAACGGAAATACGCGTTCTGGGGTCCAAGAAACCCAAAAAAGTGGTTTAAAAAAGTCTGTCTGTGGGTGGGTGCGTTTGTTTCCTTATATCTCTGGAACCCCTTTCCTGATTTTTATAAGATTTAGTACGTGGAAGTTTTCTAGTTGCAGGTAATTTTTTGTAAGGTCGTTAATCGGAATCGGAACCGAAAACGGAAATTAGACCTGTTTTTTCTATAGATTATTTTCTAAACACTTTTTTCAAAATATGCCCACACCAATTTTCTAAAACTTTCTGAGCCGATAGACCTTGCAATGAACTACACATTTGTTTTTTTACTAATTTCTCAAATTTTACTCTAACACCCTACACTAATTGTCAAAAAATTTGAAATCGATTAATTTGTTATTTGAAACTTTAAACTTTAAACAGTTCAATAGACCATTTAAGTAGTTTATTAGCATTAACAATAATTTTTAAATATATGAAAAATTAAGAAAAGAAAAGATACTTTTTATTATCAACAACGCGTTTTCCGAAAGTTACGTGATCAATTAGCTGTAATAAAAATTTTTTTTTCATTCTGTTCCGTGCATATTTTTGATAACTTTAGGTGGGTAGTTCCGATAAACAGAACAGGAACCGAAAACGGAAAATAGACCTGTTTTTTGGTATAGATTAGTTTCTAAACACTTTTTAGAAATTTTGAATACATAACGTTGTAGTGCATCTAAAGACAAGTCAAATCCTTTTTCCAAATGCTTTATTTCCAAAATGAAGACCGCTACGAATTTTTGAAAATTTTAACTTTTAATGACCGATTACTTAACAACAAAATATCCAATCAACACAAATTGTCATATTATTTGATAGCATTTAATAAGTATAATCAACTGATGTAATAGTTATTTATATCCTCTTGACTTATTAAAAGCTCCTTTACTGTCGTCTGAACTGACTCAGTAAATGAGTCTTTACAGGCCAGGTGCCTGTAAAATGTTGCCATGGCGAACGTCCTTTATTAACCACTAACATTACATTTCGGCCGCGTTTGTTTCAAACAATAACAACTCAACATTCCATAGTTACCACAACACACTATATTTCTATGACTGTAATTTCAAATAAAATTTCTGAAGTTAATTTTTAGGATTTTCAGCAAGAGGAAATAGAACGTTGTACGCGGCTCGCTTGCAATTAGCCTTTATTGGGGCTCACCGGATTGCAAACTTTCCGGCTTGCCCATAAAGACTAATTTTCAAGGCTTGCCACGTAAATAACTATTATGTTACTAGTGGGATAAAGGCATTATTATAAACACGAGTTTGAAAGTTGCATGAGGAGGTCGTAGACCGAGTTGTGTAATCAAACGAGTGCCATAATAATGCATTATCCCACGTGTGACATACAAAATTTTATCAACGACTGATTACAATTTGTTAAAAATAGAATTTTTTTGCTTGAAATGATATTTGACATCTAGTATTAATTTATTTGCAAATGTCAAGTCACTTTTAAAATACTTTTGTTTTAAAATTAAAGGAACGAGATAGATTCGATTTGTTCAATACTGTAATCAAAGCTTCAGTTTTGTTTGTGTAAATAAAATGCGTTAGGTAATGAATCCATTATCTCACTAGTGAGATAATAAACTTCATTACCTAACGCAAATGAATGACATAATAAATCCATATCCAAGCAGTCGTAGATAAAAATATTTTGAGAAATACGTTAATTGTAAATATAATAATTTATAAAAATTTTGGACTTTGGATTTTTCAAAAAATTACTCTATAAAAACTGCCCACACCATTTTCTTTAACTTCTTGAGCCGATAAAGCTTGCAATGAACTACAAATTTGCTTGTTACTAATCTCCCAAATTTTGCTCTGACGTTCTTCAGGAATTTTTGAAAATTTTGAAATCTACGTGTTTTCCGGAAGTTGCATGATTTTAACAGCGCATATCAATTAGCTCTAATAAAAAATAATATTTTTCTTTTCAGTCTTTGCATATTTTTGATAACTCTATAAATAAAGTTGTTACAACCACTTTTAATCCGAGGTCGTGAGCGCATTACCAAAACCTATAGCCTTTACGTAGTCGACGAGCGCGTCACGATGTAACGTAACCAACGCCAACGTCTTGGGTATGAAGCGGGCGGCTTGTACCGGCTGGAGATGACTAGATGAAAATTTCAATAATTTCTTGACGCGAGAATATTTAAAACGTAAAAAGTTTGGGAAAGCATCAGCGACCTGTTTCGCCCATTTTTACGTATAGCTAAAGGTATTGTAATCGTCTTCCATATTTTGGAGCAAACTTGACTCTTCATCGAAGTTTTTGTCGATTTGGACTTATTCACGGATGTACGAGATACGCTTAATAGAATGTATGACAAACACTTTGCACCAAACGTTTTTAATAATAAGCACGTTTTAGGGCTTTGGAAGACCAATAAATCGTGCTGCAGTGATGTGTATGTGTGTGTATCCACTTTACAACCCTTAACCCATGCTACCTATTGTAGTTTTAACGAATAGGCCACGCTGGGATGAAACCGCAACAAAACGAGGTTCCGTCAAAAAAAGGGAGGGGAGTGCTGCACTTCATTGTAGGCCTATTAAAAAATAAAGCTCATATTCGTATTTTATGCATGTCAAATAGCCGATCTGCGCAAGCGCGATCTTTATTTACACAAATTTTCGAATTTTGGTTTGTTAAATGGCACTGAAAACAACTTCAACCTGTCATTGAAAAAAATCTTCTATGAGATTTCCTTTTGGTCGTTTACCTGAACAGTTCCGTTCGGTAACCACCAAAAAAAACAACCTTAAAATTAATAAATTAATATCGAGACTTCAACAGATAAACATTGTTTGCAAGTAGAAAATACCAGATATCATAAAACCAGATGACTGAATCAAAAATGGAGAGGGGTGCTCCAATATAAGCGCATTAAAAAGAAAGGTCAGATTCGTTTTCTACACCTGTCAACAGTCTATATGTGCAAGCACCCCTTCCACCCCCAGTAGCTCTCCTCGATTTTTGGTTAGTTCAAAAATGTTCGAATTTTAGTTTCAAAAACGACAAGAACGTGTTAAATGCTACAAAAAATAACTTTCCGTTGAGAAAATGCCCCTAGGAGATTTACTTTTGGTCTTTCACCTAAGCAGTTTCTGAGTGCCCAAAGAAAACCACTACTTTGTCAAAATAAATTATCAAATTTTTCAAAATTTTTAATATTGTTTAAATTTTTAAAATTTGCATATTGATCAAATTTTCAAGATATTCAAAATCTAAAAAATTTTAAAATTTTAGGAATCTTTAAAATTTTCAATTTTTTTAATTTTTGACATGATCCTTTACACCGAGTGTTTATTTAACTTTCAGCTCTAGTTATATATGGAAATTTAAGTCATGACTTTGATTAATTTACACAAACAGAATTAATTGAAATGTCAAATTTATGTACTGTCAGTAGTAAACATTGATTATCTTAGTATTTTTATTAAAAATGGTTTATACTACAGCACAAAAAGCTTTTATTGTTGAGGCATGCTTTTGTACATGTCAAATAGTTAATGCCGAAAACCAATTTTCAATTCCGGAGTGTATGGCAGCATTTCACGAGAGATTTCCACAGAAGTGGCGTCAAGTACAAACAGTTTGTAAATATTTTGAACCATTCTGTGGATTTATTCAGAGAAACTGGTTGTGTAACTAAAAGTTAAGGTAGTGGGTCGACCTAGAATGAGAACCGCTGAAAATATTACCAATATTCAAGAAATAATTATAAACGCATCTATGACATCAATCCGTAGGGTAGGTTAACCCAGCAAACAGACCTCTCCTATGGTACATGCCACAGCATTTTAAAAAAGGATCTAGATATGCATGCATATCGTTTAACTGCAGTACAAGAGCTGCGGGCCCCAGATTTTGCAAAACGAGTAGAATTTTGCCGCTGGTTTTTCGCAAACATCAATGATAACGACATGCTAAATAAAACCTTCTTGTGATTGCAAAGTTTTAGTTACTAATAATTCGTAGTTTCGTTGAACTGTTTTGCACATTCAATAATAATAATAAAGTTGCTTTTTGTTCCCATATACACAACATTTTATTTAACATAACATTTAATAACAATATTTTAGTGTTACCTAACCTAAAAAATATATCTTTATTTTTACTGATCTTGCGTATGATGTTTTCAGGTTTAAAACTTTTAAGTAGAATTCTGGGGCGCAGATTTGAAATTGAAATGCAAAACATTGTTTGTGTGAATGAATCAGTCATGGCTTAAATTTCCATAGATAACTAGAGCTGAAATTTAAATGATCACTTTGTAGTAGGGTTGATATGTATAAGATAATCAATTTTAGATTTTTTACATTTCAAAACTTTTTTAAATTTCTAAATTTTTCTAGAAATTCAAAATTTCCAAAATTATAAATTTTTAACAATTCCAATTATTTTTAAGTTTTTCAAAATTTTTTAATTTCAAAATTTTCAAATTTTTTAAATCTTGAAAAACGTTTAAAAATTTTGATGCCAAGATTTTAAAAATGTGCACATTTTAAATTTTTGAAATTTTTCGATATTTTGAAATTTTTCGCAATTCTTTTATATTTCACATGTCAAATGCATTTCGTGGATACCCGATATTTTAATTTTTATAATATTAGATAGATATTTAAATTAAAGATTTTGATTATCTGGTAAACATCTTTATTTCAATGCTGAATCTAAGTGAATATTTGAACAAAGAAATATAAAATATTAATACAAAAATATGATCCATTAATATAAATATATGCCACTTTACTTCATTTAAATCAGAAACAGTAAGCAATTACGAAAAAGAACAATATAGTTATGACAAAAAAAACTTATTATTTGATTAGCTGGTAAACGTGTTTATTTCAATGTTGTATCTAGGTGAATATTTGATCAAAGAAATATAAAAATAATACAAGAATAAAATATCGGTAGATCGAGCTGGCTAGTCGAGGAGGAGCAATCGACTGGCCAGCTCGATCTCCCGATTTGACACGTTTAGACTTCTTTCTATCGTGATACCCGGAGAACAAAGTCTACACTCGAAGGCCAAACAATGTAAAAGATCTACAAAACGGAATCCAGCAAGAGGTGGCGCAAATAGATATAAATACTGCTATCAGAGAATTTGCTAAACGCATCGGTAGAAGGGGAATAATGTCTGAACTCGAGAAATTTTGCACGGGAATTACATGAGCCTCGTTACTGTTTTTAACGTATACATTTGGAAGGATTATCTATTTCTTAAATACCATACCGTTTTTGTGTTCGTAATTATACAATAATTAAATAGTTATTTAGAATTACATGGTTATTTAGTACAGGGTGCAAATAAACCGATTTATCTCATTAAAGTAGGATTTATTGGATTTAAATCGATTTTTTAATTTAAACTGTTTTCTTTTCATGTAACGAAAATGAAAGTAGCTGGTTACTTGCAAAAACTAATAATGTATAGTAATAATGTGTCTTTGTTTAAATGATTTAATAACAAGAGTAATGTAATGTTTGACATACACATATTATGTATCTTATTTTTTTATTTCGAATTATTTTTTTCACAAGAAATCATAGTCACATTTAAGCAACTCTAAGGTTTTTTCTACTGATGATGACTGCTTAGCAGTCGAAATGTACATTTAGAGTACAAAAGTTCTTGTGAGAACTAAAGGGTTTTGAATTTTCTCACAGTTGCTCATTTATATTTATTTAAATAAAGAGGTACCAATTTTAAATTTTCAAAATTTCATAGAGAATGTCACAGTGGAATAATTATGGCATTCAGCAAAACAAAAACATAATTGTAGTTCATGTTCGGCTCTATAAGACTAAAAGGTTTTAAAAAAATTGAATGGCCAGTTTTCGAGAAATATTATTTTGAAAGTTTCTAAAATGTGGAATTTACTTTTTGTACAGTATCCCCACCAAATAGAAAATTTTCTAAAAACTAACACAATATTTTGGTTCTACTAGTCATGATGAGTAATTATTCTGCTCAAGCAGAAGTTACTTATCATTTCCCGTTTAATAAATAAAGGGCCATTTTCGATTTTCAAAACAAATAAATTGTAGCTCATCCTTAGCTTTACAAGCCCACGCAGTTTAAAAAAAGTTTTAGAGAAATTTTTTAATTTTTAAAATCTTCTTGCACGTAGTAATACTAAACTTCCTTAGGACTATTACCATGAAAAATACCAACCTGATGAATTTTTTTAGTCTTCTAATCGATACTATCAATATAATTCCTTTTAAATTCTTGAAATTGTGCGTAATTATCAATATAAGTCTGTTTTTAGTCTCGGTGTTCTTTTTCTGTTTCAAAATGATGCACATTATTTACAGTGCAGTTTATGATGAAATAAAATTACCTGTTAGGTACCATGCCATCAATATGACAAAATAATCGAATGGGTGTTTTTTAAATCACAAATTTAAGTAATAACACTCAGTATATTACATAAGTAGAATGTTATAAACTAATCTAAATAAATATTTTACAATGAGAAAATCACATTAAAAATAAAATTAATACAAGTGTCCAGTTTTTGGTCTCCGATTTTCCACGTCATGCAGAAAACAATAATATCTATTGTAGGAGGCTTGGCAACATCGGCGGATCTCATCTGTACTAAATGTTACCTATATACAACCTAAGGATCTCATCTTACCACGTTTTATAAAAGATCTCTACTTGTTAGGAATATTGTATGTATATGCAAAACGAAAAATTTGTTACCCCTCTTTTGATGCCTTTGATAAGAATGCATTTTCAAAGCTTTTCTTTAAATTATTTTTCTAAAATACTGATTCCTTCAAGTGGATCTCGGGTTGTCCATAAAATAAACGGATCTCGACTTGTTTAAAAAACGTATATATATATATATATATATATATATATATATATATATATATATATATATACACTGTAATCTGTAAACTAAAAGGTATAAAGTTCCACCTCAAAAGGTGTATCATTCTACCTAGAAAAAAACACGTTAAGATATTTTGTAACACTTCTACTGATTTTTATATACGTTATTTTTAAGAATAATGTTCTTCCTCTAAGGTACTCGTACAACTTTAAACCTGGAAGCATTTTTTCTAATTCTACAAATTTTGATACTTGATGCTAAAAAGTGTGGCCAATATAGTGCATAAATAATATATACTTTTTACTTGAATTTTAATCTTCTAAATCTTTTACCATCCTGACAGTTTCTACCGTATTTTAATTTTTATTAGCAGTGTGAAGACCTTCCAACACATTAATTTATTTTCGCTTAAAAAGACAATGAAATAAATCAGATGTAAAAGTGTATACATAATTATATTTGTTTATTTAATTTAGTCAAAATTTAATACTTAAAATATAAACAATAAAATTAAACAAAGACAAAAAGAGTTACAAAAAGAATTATAAATAAACATTAAATAAAATGATTACAACATTTTATTAAGGACTAACGCAATCTGTGCCTTGTATATTGACGTAACGGCTATTATTTGAACTTTTTTTCGCTATGCTGAAAACAATCGGGTATTAAAAAAAACATACCAAACATATCTAATCAGAATTTAATTTTTTATATGTCGAGTAAGAATATTTATTTATTAATTATTCTATCTTAACAGTAAAAGTTGCCATCGTTTTTTAAAGGCTTTTTGTTTGGCAACTGGACCTTCGCCACTGCGTTATAGCTATGACGAAAGCATGACGCATAGATAAGTTGTTCTTTGGAATGTTGGGTTTACCTGCCATTGTATCAGGGTAGTGGAAGTACGGTAAAATAGCTCGAGGGTAGGTAACAATTGCACTTCGGGTTGTATTTATATCTATGGACTAGCATCAAAGTTGACGAGCCGAGTCAAAGTGTTTAGAACGTTAAAAGTGTTAAACTTAAATGGACGTTGTTTCCTGCAGTGGTAAGTTAAATTTCTTATTTATATTATTTTACAAACTAAATATGTACGATTGTTATATCGGTGGTAAAACTTTTTTCATTTGCAATTGATGTTGCAACATACGAAGTTTGCCCATTATTATTTAACGCAATGCACTATAGTATGTTACATTGATGGCTGTTTAAAAGCATACCAGCGTGTATCTTCTTATATTGTCCATTGTAAGAAGGACCACAAGTATGTTATTAAATGCTACCGAAACGTGACTGTATTATAAATATAAAATTTAAATCAGAAGTCTTCATTAGTATCAATGAGTATCCTTCACATGCAAATATTGATAGTTTCGATAATGCTGATCAGATTGTTGGAGATGAAATGAACTACAACTTTGCAAAGGAGTTTATAAAACAAATTTTAATGTTCAAATAACAATTGCCAGCTGTTTTTCAAAGAGAGTATTTCCAATAGAATGGAATTGTTTTTCAACGAGGCAAAAAGAACAAAAATCTTAAGTTTATTAAAACACCCGAACTATGATGAAAATTAAGACCATCGACAAAGTCTGCAATTTAAATTTATCTGGCAAGCATACGAAATATCGACAGTACAGGTGTTGAACTAATTATTATTGTGTGTACTTTCAGATACCGAAGGGGAATCATTTCTAATACTATTGCCACTCTTATTCAAGGAAAATCCTCTCCAACTAATTAAAAAAGTTAGTTTATAAAAATATTATGCAAAAAAGGAGTTTATTCTAAATGCACATTTTCTTTCAATTGCAGGAGCCTGGAATACTATCTTCTAATTGTGCCGGTAGCGGCAGAGGAAGCATCGTGATTCGGCCCAAATAATTCCACATCCTATGTGTGTGCGGATCATACAAAAGTATACGAGGTGAAGTCCAGAGAGGCACTAAAAGCTACTGTAGCCATTATTTTTTTATTAAACATGCAGTACCCAAAAAGTACAGCAAAACCTTAAAGTTTTTTGTCGGCCAATGTTTGTGAGCTGGAAGAGCCGCTACGTCAATACAAGGCACAGATTGCGTTGGTCCTTAATAAAATGTTTAATTATTTTTGTATATCGTTTTGTTTTTGTTTAATATTATTTTTAATATGTTAAGTATTATATTTCGACTAAACTAAATCAATAAATATAATTATGTATTCACTTTTACATCTGATTTATTTCATTGTCTTTCTGAAGCGAAAATAATTTAATGTGTTGGAAGATCTTTACACTGCTAATAAAAATTAAAATACAGTAGAAAAAGTAAGGATTTTAAAAGGTTTGTAAGATTAAAATTCAATTAAAAATTAAATTTATTTTTGCACTATATTTGGCTTAACGAATAATGTTATACTAAGGAGGTAAAATTTTATTCCTTATAATGAGGTATATTAAAATCGCTAGAGGTTTAAAAAAATGATCCAAGGTTTTTTCTTCTACCTCTGGATTAGTAACGGTTTAGGCGTTGAGGTAAAAATTTATACCTAGACGTGGAATTATCTACCTCAACGTGAGATAAATTAAAGTCGGTTGAGGTTAAAAAATGTACCCCATGGTTTTTTCTTATACCTCCGCATTAAACACCAATTTGACCTCCAGGTAGAACGATATACCTTTGGAGGTAGAATTTTATACCTTTAACTAAGGTACAATAATATCGGTTAAGGTAAAATGACTGCATTATACCTTACTACAAGGTATTTATATTATACCTTAAGGTTGGATATAGGTAATACCTTTAAAGGTAGAGTTATCAACCTTTTCAGGTTACAGTGTAATGAACCATGCAGCTTATACGAGACAATTTGAAGACTAATACTCATCTTGGAAACATCGCCTTCGTATTGGATAGGTAAATTCACCAAATTACACGAAGACCAATCCGAACCAATCGCGAATTAGAACAATTATTACGTTTTCCTACAGATTCTTATTGCGTCTAGTAAGCGAAATATTTTATTACGATTTATTACGATCTACATATTATGAGTTATTGTAAACAGAACTAAAAAAAGGTAATAGTTAAAGCAGTAAATGCACCCACATTAAATTTTCATGTCAATTGTTAAATTGTCTAGTTACTTAACAATAAAATGGTTATTTGTATAACAAGGGAAGAAAGTGGTACTTTTTTCCACACGTGTGCCATTTGTAAATAAACAAATAAACCACACAAGGGAAAGAAAGACACTTTCTTCCCGAGCTTCACATATGATCTTTTCGTAGATCTGAGAAATTTATCGAAAAACATTCATTTTTAAATTATTTAAATTAAATTATTTAGTTTGGCAGTTGTGTACAAATTCATCATTCGCATTTAAAAGCGGGAGCAAAATCGCTTTTTCGTCCCTTTGACCAAAATGGATTTTTGCTCCCGCTAAGCGGCAACTGTCAAGTTTCGACCACCAAATGAGGGTCGAAAGCCTATTTTCCAACAAGGTCTACGAAAAAGTATATGTATTTGCATCTACTTGCAAATTGTAGTAAGTATCTACATCGTGTGTCACGTGAAGTTAAGCTGAAAGCGTATAAAACGGTTATTCGGCCGGTAGTAACCTATGCTAGTGAGGTGTGGACAGTTTGTAAAAAAGACAGAGAAAATTTAGAGGTGTAGGAAAGGAAGGTGTTACGAGCGATTTACGGGGGAAAGAAAGTAGGGGACGAGTGGATAAGAAGAACAAATGCGGAGATTTACGAATTGTATGGTGAACTACTGATAAGCGATGTAGCCAAATCCCAACGTATTAGATGGTTAGGACACGTGGCGAGGCTCCCAGAGAACAGGACCACAAGGAAGGTGATGGAAGAAAGACTCGTGGGTGTAAAAAGAAGAGGGCGGCCTAAGAACAGATGGCTAGATGCAGTTGAGGATGATTTAAGAACCTTCGGCATAGGAAGATGGAAAGAAACGGCACAAGATAGAGGGAGATGGAGAACCATAGTACAACAAGCCTTGGGCCTACACGGCCTGTAGAGCTTGTAAAATGTAACTGTTACAACACTAGTTTCCAGGTTTATGAATGTACCAATATTTGTAAAAGGATCTACTGAAGGAATTGATCTAGAATTTCTCTTACTGAATCCAAAGCCCTACTTTTTACAGAGAAAACTAGAGGAACCTATCGCCTCAATATTTTTCTAGCCCTCCTAAAAAGCTCAAATACTTACAATTTGTCTGATTTATGATAAACTATTTGCCTGGTTGCACGCTTGCTTCTCTATCAATATGCTTCAAGTTATACGAAGTTTTAAAGTTAGAATAAGTATTTCATTTTATCTGATGAAGTAGTTGGATAAATTTTCACTAATTTATGATGAATGTGCAAATTGATTTCTTAAATTCACCGTAATTGGACGTTTTGAAATGAGAAATCAAGTCATCTGTACGCAGATAGAGAAAACCAAGATCAAGTTATGAAGATTTATTGTTCCTATAGCAACACCAACGGTTTACTTTTAATCTTGTCTTTGAAAATTACAGATCAACATGTCGAAATACGGCTAAAATGTAGACCTGTTGAAATTAAGAATTGTTTTATTTACAATAAAGTAAATGAACTTCAACGAAGTAAAGCTTAAACTTCTAAATAATAGTTATTTGTGTACCAAGGCCAAAAAGTGGATTTTTTTCGGCCGAGTCTGAGTTTAATGGCCGAGGCGAAGCCGAGGCCAGAAAGCAGACGAGGACGAAATAACACTTTTTGGCAGTGGTGCACACAAATGTTTTTAGGCGACCTTCATTATAAAATTTACAAATTTGTTAGATTTTTATTTATGATTTATTGATATAATTATTTATAACAACTGAACAATTGTACATATTTGTGGCTCCTTCAGAAACGTATATATTTTATTACAAATTTGTTAGATTTTTATTTATGATTTATTGATATAATTATTTATAACAACTGAACAATTGTACATAATTATTAGAAAATTCGACTACCAACACGTATTTATTACAGTTTACAGCAAGATTCACGGCTTGTTTAATCTGTTTTATTCAGAGATATTATGACATTGTCGGTAATGTCGGTATCATGATGTAAGGTAGAAAATTATCGATAGATGGCGCCACCCTTAAACGGATAATAATGAAAGCGGCCAAAAAACGGTTACTTTTTGGCCGCTTTTGAGTACTAAAAATTCAATTTTTTGTTAAGGTCGCCTAAAAAATATTAATTAATAACTTCAACAGCTATTTATTTATTTTATCCGTATTTCAACATGTTTACGCATCATTATTAAAGGCAAAATAAAAGTAAACAGTTCGTGTTGCTATAGGAACAATGAAACTTGATGAATTGATCGTGGTTAACTATGCCTGCGAATGACTTGTTTCCTTATTCCAAAACGTTTACAGCGTTTACCGTTTTTGATTGTTTGTGAATTATAAATTAATGCTTCCAGTATATCTAATTAACGTTTATCATCACAAAAGTGTACACATTTTATGGTGTTATTAGATGTCATTGAATGATTGTGTTCTACTAAGTGTTTAGCGTAATTGAATTTATGTAAGTGTTTATATTTTTAACAACCTGTGTGTTGTTTGTACTTAATATCAAAATTTTGACGTTCAATTAGAGAAAATTGCTAACATTATAAATAAAACAAATAAAAGGCTTTTAATTTTTAAAACAACTAAACCCATTTTAAACGCTTTGTCTAATAATACAATTACAAAAACGAATGGTTTACTAAAATCAAGCATTTACAAAACAAACTGCTCCTATCTATTGTAATTCGGTTTATATAGGACAGATAATTATAAATTTTGATATTAGGTATGCAGAACACGTACGTTGTTACAAATACAAACACCCCCATAAATCCAATTACGCTAAACACTTACTAGAACGGGCGCCAAATCATACTCTTACAATTGGAATAATAAAATTAATAAATTACCTATAAAGTACAATCTCAACAAAATCTGATAGTTTTTGCTAGTTTATTTCAAGTTCTATTTTATTTTATTTAACTTTCCAAACAAAATCAAACGTCTTTATTGATCTTTTACTGCTGAGTTGAAAAAATAGAACAATTTGTTCATTGTGCAGAACGTGCAAACATGCCTTGAAATTCGATACTGACGACCTTTTAGAATAATATTATTCGCACTACCTTGTCTTGATATTTTATTTGGTTTTATTTTTTAACTGCATACTTTAAACAAACTGCGAGCTGGCACTCCACTATTTGTGAGCATTAAAGGAATTTTGCTATAAATTGAAAAAAATGAGTGACTGTGAGAAAATTATAACAATAATGTGCAAAATCTAGTTATATTCTTTGAGGCTTTCGCGGTTTCTCGAATTGTCAATATTACAATTTACTTTCGGCTTAGACGGCGTCGTCATTTGGGAACTACGCCCAGCATAATCAGGTAAGGACCGACCTGTAGTTTGTCTGCCTTTACAAGCATTTGCTCTAGAAGTTTGAGCAATATTTGTTCGTAGGCCCTGCCTGCCTAAACAGGGCCGTGTGCTTAGGTTATTTAAACCTTGGGGCGGACAAGGATTTGATCTTAATGTATTTTGTTTGCCAGGACAATAATACTTAATCGGCTTATGCCTGTTAGCTGTTTGTGAACCCATACAATTTAACGTTGACGCAATACATTGCAACTTGCATCTTCAGAGTGAATAAAAACACTGATTTAAAATCCGAGAAGCGGAGGTATTTAAACCTCTTTGAACCAGTTGGACAGAACGGCGGAGTTCTGATTGGCTGTCACCGTTGGGCAAAGACGGATCCGCTGGAGCGTGATCGTGAGATCAATGATGCTTATGAGTCCTTAGAGGATAAACTACTGGAGTCCAAGCTTCACGGAGTCTAATACCATCCTGTCTGTTTATGTTGTTAGGTTGTTTCTCAATTTTAATTGCTTCACGTATGATACGAGGGAAGTAATGAGGTACTCTGGCGAGTACCCGCGCATTATCAAAGTCCATCTTAAGCCCAGTTAAACCAGTATGTTCAGCCACCGCAGGTTTTGTGATGCGCTAGTGTTTACAATCACCTTTGTGCTCTCGCAATCTTAACTCAATGGAACGACCAGTTTGTCTGATGTAGTTTGAGCCACAAGAGCAAGGGTTGTTGTAGATCCCGGCTGATTTTAAATTTGATATTTGATCCTTTGCGGATCTGAAACCGTTTCCCAAAGTTTCATTAGTCCTAAAGACTGTCTTTATGCTGTACCTTCTAAGAACATGCCCAGTATTATCAGTAATTCCTTTACTGTAAGGTAGAAAAGCTAAACTTTCCGAAGATGCCAGTTCTTTCTTAGCCTTGGGCTGTTCCGCACTGCCGATTGCTCTATAAATTTCTGTGTCTGTATAACCGTTTCGTGACGGCTGTGTGAAGAAGACATTCTAGTTTCGACGTTGTTTCCCTCTTCACAAAAGTACCGGTAGATGTTGTGTTAGAGATCCTAAGAGATAAACTACCTACAGATATAAACCAATTAGTCGAAATATGTTTGAAAATCACCTTTTTTAGTTGGAATGGCAACAATAATTATTTATTTCAACCGTATACGTATTTCGACATGTTTACATGTCATTATCAAAGGTTATAATAAAAAGAAAACAGTTGGTGTTGCTATAGAAGAAACAGAACATAGTGACTTGATCTTGGTAATCTATGTCTGCAGATGATTTGATTTCTTATTCGAAAATGTTTAATAGGGTCGAATTTCAGAGAATAATTTGCTCGTACATTAACGGCACCGTTTTTAAATGTTTATGAATTTTAAAAGCTTTGAGTATATCTAATTTATTATCACAAAAATGTAAACATTTTATAGTGTTATCAGACATCATTAAATGATTGCGTTCTAATAAGTATTTAGCTTAATTTATATGGGTGTTTATATTTGTAACAACGTACGTGTTCTTTTGTACCTAATGTCAAACTTTCTAATTGTCTTATATAAACCAAATTGAAGTATAATTTAGAGAAAAATATGTATAAACCAGGATACTTACACTTAAAGCATATTCATAATACTTTGCTAAATTCCATAACAGTAAACAATGGAAATAAAACAATTTTGTCTAATTTCACTAATTTTATTTTGTTATTTTTGCCTTTGTGACTATATGCGACCATGACATTCAGTTGCTTGAAAATGCTGTAAAAGGCGCAACTATATAGTCACAAAGATAAAATAAAAACTAGTAAAATTAAATAAAATTGTTTTATTTCCATTGTTTGCATATTCATAATACTGCTTCATCTATTAGCGCATGAAATTTTTCATATTGGTGGTTTATTAACAAGAAATGGGAGGTAGTCTAAGCAAGCACCATTACAGCAGCTGTCAAGAAAATGTTTATTTAATAATACTAAAATACAATGTAAACTTTAATGTCCTTGCTAGATGTCACTTAAGAATTCACTTTTAATTCATTGTTTATAAAAGCAAGTGGCTGTCTTTTCAGTGTTGCCAATAAACTCCCACTTTTGAGGACATAAAACCACCATTTTCATCGTAAATCAAAAACTAAAAGTTTAAGGTGCACACACATTACAACATTAGGTATGTGTTATGGTTATACCAACATATTTTCCCATAACACAAAACGCCACTGTTAACATGTAGCAGTAACAAAAACCAAACATTTTTTCACACTAAAAAGTTTATATTTCTGAGCGACACGTACAGAAAATTAAAGTTCAAACTTATTACTTGATAAATTATGTTCGTTCAGTAAGTAGGGTTTTTAAAGGTACTGCTTCTAAATTTATTTTTTGCTTCGAATATTATTATTCACTTCTACACTTGATACGTTGTGTAGTAGCGTAAGTATTTTAAGTGTACCTACAGTACAATACTATAAAGCTACTATGATTTTTCATTGCAAATTATCGATATTATATACATTTAAAAAAATAAAAAATGTTTGGAAAACTTTGTGCAGGCCTAAACATGTTATTCTAACATTGACCAGAGTCAGGTAACCACTGATGATTATAGCTTAGCTATCGAAATACGTATCGAAATCTGTTTTAAATGTAATATTAAGATACATAAAACATTCAGCACTCAGAATATAACCAGTATTAACATGAAACGCAAGTAGATATACAGGGTGTTCCAATTTTATTGTTGGTAAATTTGAGGGTACGTTCCACACCGAAAATTAAGATTTTTTTGTTTTCTCTAATTTTGATTTTCAATGGGCATACTGCCTTTCAAAAGGTGCCCCGTAAATATAGTTTTTGTGAATCACCTTTGGCCGATTTGGATGAAATTTGGCATGCATACTAACCAAGCAAATTTACGAGTATGGCAAGCAATAATTTTTTTAATTCGCTGGAGAGCGTCAGTTACGGGCAGATGCTTTTAGTTTTTCTACATTAAATGTTTTGTGTAAAAAAAAATAATTCGAATTCAAATAGCAACATAAATAAACAACAAAGAATGCTAACCAATCTCCAGGTAAATGATATGACGTCACATCATAGCCTACTATGTAAGATGAATCAAAATCAAAATGCTGCTTCCTAGCTATATTCTTCTTATTTTCTAGATTATGATGCAGGTATAATAAAAAAATAGCGTATAATACACGTGTATAAGAGCCTTTAAAGCACTGCTCCGTTAAAAGGCACTCGGCTTCGCCTCGTGCTTTTAAACCCGTCGCGCGTGCTTTAAAGGCTTGCTTATACACTTGTACTATAATATGCTATTATGGCATAGTTACTGTACAAAAATTACAAAAAAACACTAAAGTACAATTATTATATTAAACATAATTTAGGAAGAAATAATTTAATAGGCAAAACATCTAAAAATAAATAAAAGTCACAGCACACTCAGTAACTTTTTTCAAATTAAAACTTAAGGCGACTCAGTGTTTTACAAAAGTCGCGGAATATCTCGTAAATGGTGCACCGTACGGAGAAAACAGTTTTTTAGAGAAACAAATACTGCATCTGATTCTGCCATAAAAAGTTTTAAAGCATTATTGTTTGGTATGTTAATTAACTTGGTTAGCATGCATATCAAATTTCATCCAAATCGGTCTAAAGTGTTATTAAGTATTCACAAAAAACTATTTAAACAAGCCACATTTTGAGGGCCAGTACACCCATTAAAAATCAAAATTGGGGAAAACATTTGGTGCGCAACGTACCAACAATAAAATTGGAACACCCTGTATACTACGTTAGCGAAACGTTTTCAAATTATCCATATTATACAGTAAATCCGGATCCCTTCCACCTATCTCAACTTTTATTGACGACCGGCCCCTCTACTAGAAGCCAGTTACTTACGCGTCCGTTATATAAGGCGCATATTCTTATGTACTCGTGTACTATGAACCACTACAGTCCTCGGTGCAAAAAAGAAAAGTAGGTTTACATTGTATGTTTGTATGAAGGGAAGCAATCCGATGCTACCTCTCATTGCCAGCCCAAACTCCGTAGACAACACATGCTGTCGAGCTTCGGCGGAAGTGATGAGATCATCGCGAGCACTTAAACAAAACGGCGCGCTGCAGGTTTATAATTGGAGCATCTTAGCGGAGGGATTAATTAGCAGTTAGGTAGTTCCCCATTTATTTTATAATTGCTGACTCCTTGCATATTTAAGAATATACAATATTGCTAGACACACATGTGTTACATCTCCGCACAGCTTTTTTACTTTTTTTTTACTTTTTTTTAAAGATGTTACCAAAAAGAAGCGTGGAGCGTAGCCTACAGGTTTAGCTAGTATTACTTACGAGCAGATACCTGAACCGAAATAAAATAAAATTAGGGTTTGCGGTTCAGGCACGGCTATTCCAGTGTAAACATCGTAGAGATCATAACTGGTAGCTTTTCACCATCTACTAAAAACAAATATAAAAATCCATGTACGTCACTAATAGGAAAATTCATTTTCATCACATTTCAGTTGTCCGCTGACGTCGCAGCGCTACCGGAGAAACCGCCATGAACCAATTGTGAGGTCAACAACAATTGTGTACGCTTTTAAAGAATTTCAAGTACGTTTTCAAGAATCATTTCAGACCTAAAATTCTTTTTTAATATGACCTATAGACTATCCCTCTCCCCATTGTTATTAAATTTTTGGGGGTTTTCCAGGCTGTTCATCTACATATTTACCAAAATAAATCAAGCAACGATTGAACTGCTTAGTATAATTCCATTCACAACTTATCATCACATAATATCAACAAACTTTTTAGAAGGAAGCAGGCACTTTTAATTTATTAAATATCTAAATAATTTTTATACCTAACTAATTTATGTACAAGGTTTCAGTTTTCTTCTTCTCATTTGGCTAACTCAAATTAGTACAAATTACTGTCGCTGATTCTGATACACTCACTCAACTTAAGCTAAAAATTTTGGTCTACTTTCTAGTAGTCAAATAACTATGGAGTTTCTGATAATTGTTACTTATAGTTGCATTTATTACAATAAATATTTACGAGTTCGACATATCCGGAAGAAAAAATAGCAGTAAATGCCGTTAATAATTAGAAGTACAGTTTACTAAAACTTACTTTGGTTACTTCGTTTTCGTTTCGATTCTGATAAAGACAATTTTGCGGCTTTCGATTACGTTTCGGTGCACGTCTCTGCTTACGGGGGATGTATTTTGTGAAAATTCTACTTAGCATCTAGTAGATAACTCTACGACCGACATGACGTGCTTAAAAACCTGTTAAACAACAATAAAACTCTTATCACGCCAGATAACGTTTAATCGACTGTAAACCCGATCAGTGGAGATTACTACATTTAATTTTGCACACCAATCGGAGGTTTTCTCACACGAAAGTGCCTAAGCCTCTTTCAATTAGGCAGGTTGTAGAACCTCGATAGCTGTATGCCCAGTTACTATGTTCCAAGACAACAGCTAGGTGTATCAACGGGTTTAATCAGTTTTCAACACCAAGAAGAACAATCGATAATATCAACACGTCAACCATTGCACAATTAATAAATAATAAACGGTAATCAAACTATCAGTGTATTATTTAACAATTCAATATACCAAACACAACATTGTTATTTACATACCATGGCAACAAATCACGTTTACCCGCTGTCTCGATTCATTCTTAATTACTCACAGACTTTCCTTTAAGTATTTCTTTTCTCACTATCTAAACTTAGTCCCGTACACAGACTATGTAAATTTGCAACACTCTCATCAATAGACCGCAAAGGTTTTGTAGTCGGTTAATTATAATTTAAAAAACATACTTATGCAACACGTGTTAAATGAGAATACAAAACTTTATGCAAACGCATTAAGAATAATAGACTGGCTGATTGTGTCTGACCTGGAGTCATTCGGCCCGATACGCTGGGCCTCGCGTAGGTAAAACGTTGTTTTAAACGCTTGTTTGTTTATTTGCGGTCGCTTTGTTTCAGAACTATTCTGCTATTGTTGCTTTAACTGTTAGTGAAATTTGATTACATGCTGGTTAATATATTTACTCCCACTTTTTGTTTGGCGGTTAATTTTTAATATTACGCGGGGGTGTTAAAAAGTAAAAATAAAAAATGTATGTAAAAGTAGCTTTTATTTTATGGAAATTTAGCATTTTATTTTTTATTTAAAAAACTATTGGTAGGCACTGCATACCCTGCCTAATAGGACGGACCGCCACTGGTAATTATTTATGCAGAAAATGTCAAGACCATGACCGTGGTTCAAAAAGTGATTTGCTCATTTTGTCTTTGGTAGTTCCGGTAAAGTATAGCGCAGCTATGGAGCCCCCCCCTCCTCTATGGATCCGCGCCTGACCTATGTGGTCATTTTCCTCCTTCATGTCACATTTAAACACAAAATTTTGTAATTTAAATAAAAAAAAAACGAAAACGACGTGTGGTAATTGTGAAATAATATTTAACAGTGCGTTTTTGTGTGTTAATCTTTAAATGGCGTTTTTATTGTTAGGAGACGTATCTCATTTTCTTGTTGTCTTGTACGAGTTGCATTTTGGATGCAGTTACATTTAGGGGTTACTACGACTCTTTTCCTTATTAAATAATTATAATATTTATATTTTGGTAGGACTGCTCACTTCAGTTCAAAAAACTTTTAACCATATGTTTATAAAATCATATATTTGAAATCTATGTATTGTAATTTTATAACTGATTAAGCGTTTCTTAAATTGGACGACCCAAATGCAGTCTATACCACTAAAACTCAAAAATTATTAAATGTGCAAAAATCGAGGGACGAAAAAATCTGCGGTTTTCAAACCCAGCTCATTTGGGGCATCGACACCCCTGTCAATTCTTGTTGTCGCCCTCAACCCAATTCGCGCCGTAATTCAATAAGTTGATCACCATTCTTGGCCACATGTTGATGTTTATAATGATGTGCAGGGGCGCACCCCATTAGCACGTGGGAATAGGCGTCACATGACAAGGAGTGGCTCCAGACAACCCCGGCGCTTATATCGGTTAATAATGAGTTCAACACTTCGTTAGGATTTTCATGTGGGATGCAGATATAATTAAGTTCTCGATAATTATACATTAAGGACTTTAAGAACGTTTTGTTGCGATAATTCTTGAAAACCTGTAATTGAAAATGCTTGTTGGTTATGAAAGATGAATGCGGGTGATGCATTCTTAATGTAGTAGTGGCTTGATGGAAATTAATAAGACTAACAAAGAAAATTCGTAATGCATTTAGTGTCAATACAACTTTTTCTTTTACATAATTACGTCACTGTAAGAAAATTACAAATAAATTGAAAAGTAACTCTAGAGATTTCAACGATCGGTTAGCAGACGAACCTTCCTATGAGTTTAATATTAGTGATGGGATATTTCGAATGAAAATATTCTAATTATTCGATTATCGAAATATCTTGAGATATCTCAAGAGGTTACAGAAAGCATTGGAATGATTATACAATTTTAAAATTTTTGGTTCATTTCGGAAGCAGGCGTTGAAGCGATACCTCGTACAGTAGCCAATTGCAAATGCTCAATGTAAATATATAACACAATGACACCGACAGTCGTGGTATTATGATGCGAATACACTAACGGATACCGAATTCCCGAAATCCAATTTTAGAAAGACGACTTTTGCCGCACAAGCATAACGAAATAAAAATGTTTTGACTTGAACATTCGGATATTATTGATATTAGGGATAGCAAACACGTTTCCACAGCACAGTTTAGTTTCTCGTTGTCATTTCAACGCAGGGTCGTATTTAAAAACTTTAATATTGCTTTACAAAGTATAAGTCATAGACAATATGAAAATATTACCAAAATTATTAATATTTAGAATAATACTGTATTACTGTTGTTAAAAACAGGTGGTACACTTAAAAAAAATTAAAATTGATTATTTATATAATAAAAAGTAATCGAATATTGTTTTTGTCTGTGGGTCATTTTAAAAAGGTAATTGATTTATAATGCAGAGGATGTATTTGCTTTCGCATAAACTCACAAAAACAAGCTGGAATTAACGGTGAAATGTGATAAAATTAATAAAAATACTATTCTAAGCTGAAGGTTAAGAGCGTTTTGCCGAAGGCTCGAGGAAAAACGATGAAAACGAAAATTCTTTCACAGGAGCGTTTGAGGAGCACGCGGAGAGCGTTTTTACTACTTTCTACCCCATAGAAGCATTCTAATGATTTTCATCGAACGCATCATTCGATTATTAAATGCATTCGAATGGCTATCATTCGATTGTGCCTATCACTATTCAAAATTACCTTAATATATGATGTTTTATAACTATAATAAATGTTATTTTCACAAAACGTAATAATAAAAAAACTGAAAAACATTATTTTACCATTATACGTCGACAGTTCTACATTTTGATGTACAAACGTTGTATTTGGATGCCAGTTATTGAAACCGACACAGTGGCGTGTACCAATGAAGGAGCGGTAAAGAGTTAATAGAGGTTATTACCTAATCCACTACTGTTTAATTTTATTTCCTAACATCTGCCTTACAAATAGTTAAAAAAAACAATTTTATATATTTATTCTTTGTTGGAGGAACAAATATAAAAATGGTCTCTTTTTAAATTTCTTCTTAGGAAGATAAACTTAACAGCAACAAAGTCTAAAATTCATGTTTTTTTTTTAATTTTAGATGTCTTATGACATAATGGAAGTGTCAAGTGTAAAAGAGCCAGGATAGAGCACTAAATGGAACCAAATTTCGGTAAGTCTGCACTTTTACTTTTTAAACAAAAATTAATAGCTAATATTTAATGACCCACAAGCTTCTTGAAATTAAAAGCTGCATACAGTAAGTAATGATCTTGCGTTCTGACATAAGATACGCTCATGCTCTTGCCGCAATGTAAAATGTGGCAGTAAACATTAAACACTAAAACCAGTGGTTGTTTATAGAACATATTGACGGCGGTTTGGTTTGTGGTTTAATAAAACGATCGATATAAGCAGTTTAAATGCGAGCAAACAAAAGAAAAGTAAAAGCGAAATATTTTTAAAGTTTTCCCGTTCATGCACACTTTTAAAAAATATTTAAATTTGTGTTATATTTAAATTTCAGTATTTAATTAAAGTGCGAGTGTTCGAAGTTTCTTATTAAAAGAAAACCACAATTTTTCTAATATAAAAATAGTTGCAAGGCTTTTCTCCAGTTGCTATTAACGATCTTTAAATTTAAATTGCAATAAGTTGAGACATCTTTTCTAGAGGTTAATAAAATGATGGGTAGCACACAACATGTCTTTAATATTGCAATGCAATAAAGAGATCAAAAATGAAAGCAGAGTTTTTACTGCAGGCTGTACCAGGACCGACTTAAGACATTTAGCAATTTATTTTTTGCATTTTGTATATTTATGTTTCTCTTTTTTGGGAAACCAAAACCCGAGTCGTTTAGGGCCAGTTGAGCATGCAACACAAAACGGTGGCGGTGATAAATATAGAGGCGCTGAAACCAGTTTAGCGTTGCCGACCGACTGCCTCGTGGAATTTGCGTAAACTTTTTTGGTTTTTAAAAAAACAAATAATGTATTCCAATAAAAACGTTCTTTAAATTATTTTTCTGTAACAACATTAAAAGCCAAACAAGTATGGAAGTTAAGTTTAATAAATTATTTGTTGCGGGAACGAATATTTTATAAATAATACTTTAGAATGCAGGATGTGAATTTGTTTAGTAAGATTAATTACTTAACCAGGATACGACTCAATCAGCTGTCAACATGCTCCACCACAGCACTTGTACAAACCTGCCAATTCTTTGCCAGATCATTATTCATACTATTAAGAGAAAGAAAACATCGATAAATCCAAAAAATTACGATCGAGAATTTAAGAAAAGTACATTTTTTGAACAATTTGGCACTTTTTATAAGATATTAATGTCGTGTTTTTCTTACTTTTATTTTGTTATAATTTAAACAAGCTTCCCTTGTTTCCTCATATTATTTAGCTTGTCTGCCAATTTTGATGTTATTGTTTCTGTCCACACGTGCCCATAATTAACATCATTGTTTGAAATTTAATGATTAATATCAAACGCCGTTGTAATTCCCATCTGTTTAAATTTAACGCCACATTACCACCCTTCCTGCTAATAAATCACTAAATAAAATTTGGATTTTTAGTTGTCTTGCACCTGCAACTCATATCAGAAATAATCAATTCGGTAATGTTAATTACCGTGAAGTTGCCGTAAAGGTGGGTACGAGTACTTGTGTAAATTGCATTAATTATTAATGGGCATTGGCAAGCCACACAAATAACATTAATTGCTTTTGACGCGCAGCACCTGATTATAATAATTAATTGAGAGAAATTACAGCTTACTTATCCAACTCGAATATTTCAGTTTTTACTTTCCAATACCTTCGGTATAAGAACGTATTGGTTTCATGAAAATTTTCAAAATTTAAATTTTAACTGAAATACACGTTTTGGCGCTCAAGAGACCCAAAAAGTGGTTTTTGAAAAATGTCTGTCTGTATGTGTGAGGGTAGATATTTGGGTGTGTGAGTGTGTGACGCCTCTAAAGGCGAATGTACTGTACCGATTTTAATAAAATTTAAAATTAAGTGGTATATCGGAAATTGTAGTTCTAGTTAAGCTTTTTAGAAAAATCCGAAACCCGAAACGGAAGTTAAACACGTTATTTTCTAAAACTAGATTTTGGAAATTTAAGCACAGGATCTGAGAGCAGAACTTAACGCAAATCGAAAACTTTTTTCTCGAACTCTCTACCTTCAAACAAAACTTTTTAAAAATCTCGACTTTAACGCCCATTTACTCAAAAAGTAGTTGTTTGGTTAAGATCAGCTATAACTTATTTAAGAGCCCTTTGTAGCTAGTGTACGATAAAAATATAAATTTTTGAAAATTTAGAAACGAACGCAGTGGCGCTGCTTCAAAGTTTTGAAAATTTTCAAAAACATATTTTTCAAAAACTGTCTACACTAGTGTTTAAATTTTTTATGTCGATAGAGCTTGCAATGAACTATAAATTTGTTTTCTCCCAAATTTTACTATGACGCCTTCCAGGAGTTTTTGAAAAATTTGAAAGTGATTAATTATTTATTCAATAAAGGCAAAAACCGATAGTTATTAATTTTTATTAGTTTAATGAACTATTTAAAGTACTTCATTTAGATAAGCAAGAATTTTTAATTATTTTAAATATTAAGAAAGAAAACGATACTTTTTAATATCAACAACGCGTTTTTCGGCAGTAACGTGATTATCAATTAGCTCTAGTTAAAAAATATATTTTTCATTTTTTGCATAGTTGTGATATCTTTAAATAAACTATTTATATCGATTTTGGGTCCGAAATCCGAAGCGTATTTAATTATCTGACAGGTAGGCGGTTTCGTTCTTAGTATTATTATACAGTATGCGACATCGTAAGAAGCTGCCTACATAAATTGTTTTCTTGGAAATCTAACACAATTAAATTACATTTTTGCAAATACAGCAAGTATTAATATCTAGTATCGGAAAGTCCATTCGAAGTTAACACACCTTTTTTAGTTTTATTCATTAAAATCCAACTAAATTATTTTAAAATTATGCTGTATTAAGAACATTTTCTGTTTAAAGTCATATAAATTTCTAAAATATATGGCTTAATTTAGAATAATCATTGTTAGCAGCCTGTAGCTGTGTGTCTCTTTATGTGACTACCTGTGACTGATTAAGTTCCATGAGTCTTTACAAATAATAATCTACGAAATAAACTGCGTACCTAAAATAGAATGATCACACTTATCAAGGTGGCATGGCGTTTATACACTTGAAAATGAACGTAAACAAAAATAAGACATTATTAAGTTGTAGCTATTTATCACGCCATTCTGGACTCGTAATTGTGCTTTTACGTCATCGAGCCTTCTTCTAAATAAACCGTCAATTTACAATCTAAATTACCTACCTGTTAGATGTTGTATGTAATTAACTGACAAAATGTTTAAATAATCCTTACTTAACAAAACCCAAGTTTCAAGTTTTTAGGTTTGCTTCATGGTTTAATGAAGTAATTTCATGCCTACTAAATAGTTTATTATGTGAAGACGGGAATTGGATGAGCCAGGTAATTTACAATTGTTCGATGATTTTTTTCGCAAATCAAGGTCAACCTGATGTTTTTGTGAAGCTTTTGCTAAAATCTTGGCGCCTTCTTTTACGTATTTTAATTCGACACTGGTGAGAAATAATTCTTCTAGAATTAGTTAAAATAAGAATGTATTTAGAAAACAATCCGTATTCGACTGAGCCAATTTGGGTTTGGATAAAAATAAGTTAGCATTTACCTTTACTGTTTTATCTCTGTTCGTGTACAAAAATTGGCCATGACGAAGTTTCTGTTATTTAGTTTATCTTATGACTAGAATATTTATAGAATAAAGTGATGGACTGGCCCATTTTGATAATTTAAAAATATTATGTATGCGTTTGAGGTTGTCATAGTAAAATATTTTCTTCAGATAAAGTGAATGCACCTCCGTGGTTCGGAGCCTTACCTAAATCTGTAGGTCCTTACTGTCTTGTGCCACCTTAAGCACCACGCAGGACAGAAGGTGAGAAGATATGCTATACCTCACAAAAGGTATGGAACCATAAGAAGTTTTTTAAGGAAAACAATTTTTTGCTCTCTAACTTCATAGATGTCAAGTGTTGTAGTTCCTAGAGCTTTGTGATTTAGAAACTCAATAATCGTTTATTGCTTGTGCATAAGATATTGATTATATCGACTAGCCAAGCACTGGAGCAATTATGAATACATCAATCAATGAATCAATCAATAAAATAGTCGAGCAGTCAATTAACAAATAAATCGAGTATTCTATATACGAATTGTGCATAAAATAGTAACCAAATAATATACTGTTTTGAAAATTTAATAGATTGATGGGCCTTGGGCACAACGGCCAATGGAAGCAACGGCCAATGAGCGCAACGGCCACTACGACACAAGAGCCACTTGGTATTTCGCGTGCTCATATGTGTTACATTGGTATAGTAGACACAACTTCCACCTTGCACCGAACATTGAACACAACGGCCACATTGGTCTAGTAGACACAACGACCATCTTGGACCCAATGGCCACACGTCTACCTGAACACAACAGGGGCCTTAGAGCCGACGACCACATTGATCTAGTGGGCCCAACGCCACACCTTTAGCTAAACACAATCACCATTTTGGACATAACAGCCACATTGGTCTAGTGATTTTGTCTTCTCTAATTTCGTAGATGTCAAGTATTGTCGTTTCTAGAGCTTTGTGATTTTGAATATCAATAATTGTGCATAATAATTGATAATAATACATCGATCATAGGAGAAATTAGCAATAGATCAATCAAGCAATTAATTTATTAATTAAGTAATCAATCAGTCGATAAATGAATTAATCGAATATTCTATAATATGCAAATTGTGGATAAAAACAGTAACCAAACAATCAACTGTTTTAAAAATTTAATAGATTCATGAGCCTAGGACACAACGGCCAATGAACACAGCGACCACTACGACACAAGGGCCACGTGGTATTTTACTTACTCTACAACGGCAACCTTTGACACAACAGTCACAGTGCTCTAGTAGACACAACAGCCACGCGTTTAAATGAACAGAACGGCCACCTTGAACACAACGGCTCTACCATCAGGTAGACACAACGGCCTCTTTGTCTACAACTGCCACACATTTAGCTGGATACAAGAGACAACTTAGTCTAGTAGACACAACAGTCAACGAAGCCTATTGTCGGTGATCTTCATGTTCACTAGGCATCGTATGCAGATGTGTCCACAAAGCCCATTTGGCTGTTATGTTTAAGGTGGCCATTGTGTCTAGCTAAAGGTATGGCTGTCGTGTACAAGTTGGCCGTTGTGTTCAGTAGCTGTTGTATCCAAGTCCCTAGATGGATTGAATATTTCGCACAGCTTTTTGCCAACTTGGTGTTTCGCGTACTCATATGAGCCACAGTGAGATAGTGGACACAACAGCCACCTTTAACACAACAGTCATATCTTCAGGTGGACACAACAGCAACCTTCGACACAATTGCCACATTGCTCTAGTAGGCACAGCGGCCACACGTTTAGCTGAACACCACGGCCATCTTGGACACAACAGCCACACATTTAGTTGGATACAATGGACAACTTGATTTAGTAAACACAATGGCCAACGACGCCTATTGTTGGTGGTCTTTATGTCCCCTAGGCGTCGTATGCAGTTGTGTTTACAAAATTGATTTGGCTGTTGTGTCCAAGGTAGTTATTGTGTCCAGTTAAAGGTATGGCCGTTGTGTCTAAGGTGGTAGTTGTGTTCAATAGCTGTTGTGTCCAAGTCCCTAGATAAAGTGATTATTTCACACAGTTCTTTGCGAAACCTAACTTTAGGGAAGTTTTAAACGGGGCTAGTTTGACACCAGAGGGTTTCCGTAGGTATATTAAATGTTACGAAAAAGGCAACTATTTTCTACTCAAATATGAAGTTTATTAAAACATATGAGCGTTTTCTGCGCCAACGGTGACTATAATATTGCACGACTCTTACCACTGTAGCGAAAGTGTACAGCACTTGAGGACTAGCCGAATTTTTTTGTGAGATCACAAAATCGACATTTGCTTTCTTGAAAACATTCTTTGGGATTATAGAGACAAACCTCGACCAAGTCGGCCAAGAACTTAGCGGAAGAAGAAAAATAAAATAAAATTAATCTAAATATTGTTGCACCTAAAAATTAAGTGGTTAATCTTATTCTACTATCACTCATCAGTAATTTAACCTAAATAAATATGTGTTATCGTCTCCCGTTTATTAAATACAAACGCATACACTCGAATTGTAGCTCATTTCCAGCTCTGTAAGCCTACAAAATGTAAAATAATTATTTTGTCAGTTTTACAACAATAAATAATTCTTGAAATTATTGTAAATTACCGAAATTTGAAAATATGTATCTCTTCACAGTTTTCATTTTTTAAACTTATGTTATTATTATTATATGTGGTACCATTGTGTGCCCCTACAATAACAATTTTTGAAATTACTGTCAGTTTACAAAATTTTGAAAATATGTATCTCTTCACAGTTTGCATGTTTTTTAAATTTTGGTGAATCATACCATTGTGTTCCTCAGCAATAAATAATGTTTGAAATTATTGTAAATTTCCAAAAATTTTGTAATATTTATTTCTTCGCAGTTTTCAGTATTTTAAAACTTTTTATATACTATAGTAACATTGTATTCCTCGACAATAAATAATTTTTGAAATTATTGTAAACATCCTAAACTTTGAAAATATTTATTTCTTCACAGTTTGTATTCTTACAAAAATTCTCGTATAAAGTACCATGCGTTCCCCTAACGCAATTATAGTAGAGTGCTAAGCGGTTTCTATTTTGACTTTTGTGGGCACTTCGAGGTTAAAATGTTTGACCTAGCCAGAATTGTTGCTTATACCTCAAGGATTCCAAATCCACAATTCGTCAAAAAATCGTCCTGTGCATAAGGGCACAAAACAAAAAATTAAAACTAACAACATGCCGAGAAACCTCAGGTCCTAAAGCATATTCCTGCCAAATATCAAAATTTTTTCTGTACTAGTTATATTTAAAAAAAATATTTAATGTATGAAATTAACGCATGCCATATGGGCAACTAAAACACAAAATCGTCGTTTTCTCGATTCGAGGTACGCCAAAAATTGGTTATTTTTCCGACTTTTTTAGCTCTACAATCGATTATGTCCGTAATGGCGGCCTATAGCGGGAAAACTTACTCTTTATAAAATGTGCGTCATTCTGTCTGGAAGGCGATGGTTTTTAAATTATATTTTTAGAACGTATATTAACCGATATATTAAACTAAATGTAGAATAGTGCAAAAATTAGCAATATTTATCCGCACCCGTACTCGATCATATTATTCACGCTTCGTCGCTTATCCTCTCGACTACCCAATGCACACTCCACTACACCCCGCAATGACTATTCACAGTTTAGAATCACCATACGTAATAAATAGTTTTTATGAGGAATTATTATTAATATTAGAGAAAACGTTGAGAATAATATTGTTATTATTGTTGTTCTAGACATGTTGTCATGAAAAATAGATATAATAATATTTAAAAAATACTTCTGTGTACAGTTGGTGAAGACAAAGCTGATACTATTTATGCTGTTAATAATTGATTTAATCACTATTATATACAAACATGACCTACATAAAATAACAAATTAATCAATCGCTTTCAGAATCCTCTTCCGGGAACCAGTTGATGATTTCCGACTACGCTTAGATGTTGTACTATTTTTACATGATTTTGCCCCATGCAATAACAGGCACCAATACAAGGCATGTTTTCTGTTTGCAGGAACATACCTTACTTGTACAGTCTGAAACATTATTTATTTTTTAATAGTCATTAGTTGAGGTAAATACATTAAAAGTTAATCAATTCGTACCTTTTTTGCAACCACAAGTAGCTAATATGCTGAGATCTTCAGGAAGCGCGGATTGAGTCTGTAAAACAGGTAAGATTTGATCCTGCTCAATCTTCCATCCATACTCTAAAATGTTAGGCAGTATGGGCTGTGGTTCCAAGCTGCTAAGCCAAATTTTGGTTTGATAATGTGCTCTCAAACAATGCTGTTTTAAACTATTTTCTGTAGGAGGCAATTTATCTATTATTTTGGACACTGCAAGCGTTGATCTTAGAACATCGATGGAAGATATATCGCTGTTGTTAGTGTACAATTTTAAAACAAAATTGTGCATATTCTTAAACAAATTATCATTAAAATCTTCAACACCAACATCTTCAAGTAATTTGTAGTAAGACAAGAATATCTTCCAGCAAAACTTTTTTCCTATTCCATGAAATTGGCTTGTCGTATCACATCCAGTTAATGCATGAAAAGCAGGTAGAGTTTTTGTAAGTGAAGGGTTTAAACTTATATCGTGAATCGGAATAAAACGAATTGCATCTCGACTACCAATTTTCATCCAAACTTCAGGTGTTAGCTGGTCTTTGAAATGGGCTAAAAGTATTAATACATCCGTATCTTTACAGTCAATTATGCATCTCGTATATCCAGCTTTTTTAGCAGACAAAATATGTAGAAGAATCCTCGTATCTGCTTCTTCGTGGTTAGAACTTAATAAGTTATCTTCAAGTTGAAAATTTGTTTTATAGTCTAAAACAGAAGCGAATCCCCCACTTGTAGCAAACTCTATAGCAATAGTGTTCGAATAAGCTATCAGCTGGTTCGATAAGAAATTTGTTAACTGCTTTTTATTAAATATGGAGTGAATAAATAAATTCCACTATTGCGGCAACGGTGTATCAGTCGTATCTATTATTCTATTAATTGTTGGGCCAGAGCTTCTTTTAATACGAGTGGAATTTTTGATTGATCTCTCTATGTATTGATCAAATACTACATCTATTCTTTGCGCATTGTACTTGTTTCTTAATATTACCGCATTAAACACATTAGCATAATCATTAAACGTTTTGGTCTCTGCAGGCTTACCTAGACTCTGTACTATAGACATTGCATCAAAAATTTGGCACGTTCTTGACTCGCTTTCTGGTAACATTTTTACAGTTGTCGAAAAAGTTTCTATGATATTTCCAAGAATGCTTTTATTAGCAGGAGTTGACAATACCCCATTTGTTGACAACGCCATTGGGTACGATGTTAGTTCATGCTTGAAAATATTGCTATGACTGATGTTTCTTCCCATTTCCTTAGCTGTCAAAATTCGTTGTAAAAACGTGTGTCCTTCTTGTGAGTCTCTTATTTTATTTGATTTTTCTAATTTTGGTCTGGATTTCTGCATTCTCTGCACATTTTGTTTTCTAAGAGGTTTGTAAAAATAAGTTGTATTAATTATGTCCATAAATTTTCTTAGTGTTTCTTCTCCTTTTACTGGGGCGGTTAATAAAAAGTTTTCACCAATAATTTCCTTTGTAGAAATGCATATTAAATTATCTTCATCGCGAGTAAATACTTTAAATCTATTAAACTGTTCTTGTAATGTAATCACAGCCTCTTCATCTACCAAAATTCTTTGCGCTCCAATCTCTATATTTTGACTTACTGGATCAGGCGGATTTGTAATTTTGAGGGAAGATTTAAATGAATCAATCATTAAACCGATTTCATGAAAACTTAAAAACCATTCGTCAAGTCTTGTGCTATTTTTGGTTAATCCCACAATACCACCAGCATCTTTAGCAGTTTTGTTAACGTGTTCTACTGCTTGATCAACTGAAATGGTATTAAATTTTCCTGGCAAGCGTTTAATTACGAAATTCCCAGAATCGAATTCTTTTTTTACTTCAGGAGCGTTATATGGTAGATTTAGCATGTCAATTAAATACACTGTTCCCCATCGGGAATAATTTGGATGGTCGTATGAAAAGAACCAAGGAAGCATTTTTCTAAAACTATTTAAGTGAAGCTCCCAGTTAGCCGCTCTGTATAAGAATTCTAGCAAAATTTCAATTAAATTAATGTAGTCGGAAATTATCAACTGTTTCCCCTGAAGAGGATTCTGAACGCGATTGATTAATTTGTTATTTTATGTAGGTCATGTTTGTATATAATAGTGATTAAATCAATTATTAACAGCATAAATAGTATCAGCTTTGTCTTCACCAACTGTACACAGAAGTATTTTTTAAATATTATTATATCTATTTTTCATGACAACATGTCTAGAACAACAATAATAACAATATTATTCTCAACGTTTTCTCTAATATTAATAATAATTCCTCATAAAAACTATTTATTACGTATGGTGATTCTAAACTGGGAATAGTCATTGCGGGGTGTAGTGGAGTGTGCATTAGGTAGTCGAGAGGAGTGGGATAAGCGACGAAGCGTGAATCATATGATCGAGTACGGGTGCGGATAAATATTGCTAATTTTTGCACTATTCTACATTTAGTTTAATATATCGGTTAATATACGTTCTAAAAATATAATTTAAAAACCATCGCCTTCCAGACAGAATGACGCACATTTTATAAAGAGTAAGTTTTCCCGCTATAGGCCGCCATTACGGACATAATCGATTGTAGAGCTAAAAAAGTCGGAAAAATAACCAATTTTTGGCGTACCTCGAATCGAGAAAATGACGATTTTGTGTTTTAGTTGCCCTTATGGCATGCGTTAATTTCATACATTAAATATTTTTTTTAAATATAACTAGTACAGAAAAAATTTTGATATTTGGCAGGAATATGCTTTAGGACCTGAGGTTTCTCGGCATGTTGTTAGTTTTAATTTTTTGTTTTGTGCCCTTATGCACAGGACGATTTTTTGACGAATTGTGGATTTGGAATCCTTGAGGTATAAGCAACAATTCTGGCTAGGTCAAACATTTTAACCTCGAAGTGCCCACTAACTCCTTAATTAAGCGACTTTTGGTTCTGCGAGCACCCTACTATTATAATAACTAAAGTTTATGCCGATTCAGCAACTATTTTTGGAGTAATTATGTCAAAATCAAACTAAAATTATTTAAAACCACTTTTTGAGTTTCTGAAGACCGAAAACATGTATTTCCGTCAAAATATCAATCGAAAATTTTCATTAATTAATACTTCCCCCTACTGAGCCCTAATGGCATAACTAACTAAACACGATAAAAAAAAATAAGAAGCCAGCACTCGATGAAGTATGAGATTAAATAAGATTTTTAGGTTCCTTTAATTTTATTTTCTAAATTTTTCTTTTTTTTTTTTCATTATGCAAAAAAGAAATACTAATTCGGGTTAAATAATTTTACGAAACAAAACATTTCTTTTGCTGTTTTCCCTTATTAAATCTCGAACGACGTGCATAAAATGCAATTATTTTAAATCAGTACTTAAATAAACCTTATAATATGTAAAATACCTGAAGGAAATCCCGCAACAGGTCGATAAAAGCTCTACAAGCTTTTTGTAACCGGATTCGTTGGACAAGGATCGGATTCCACCTGTCGATTCAATCTAGCAAGACCGCGGGGCCACTTCTTGTTTGGCAACTCTTATTTCGCAACTTGAATATGAATTTTGTCGCTCAGTTGATCGCGGGCAAAAAACCGATCGATTTTGGTAGCGATAAATTTTTTATGTCCATGCATTTCATTAAATTATATCGAATTGATGCTGTTATAAATTTAATATTATGTGGACGACTTTATTATTTTATTACATTGGAAGTTGTAAAAATCGCGTGTTGGTATGTAAAACATCCAGGACCGTAATGACTTTTTTTTTATAATTACAAGTCCGTCAAAGCTATGACTAATTCCTTTGATGTTGTTCGAAGAAGCGTAATAAAAAAGTGATTTCTGTAACAGAAAGGCGGTAATTATGACATCACATAGGACCGGAATATTTAACGAAGACAATAAACCCGAAGGCACAGTGCTTAAAACTGGCAAACAATACAGCGTTGACGGCTCACTTTTGACGGGCCATTGTGAGTGAACTTCGCGGCACACAATAACGAATATAAATAAAATCCAATAATATAAAGTTGTAAGGAGTTTTCAAAGCCCATTATCACTGCAATCAGCCAAGTGTAACGTCCGCTTAACACCTTTGGAATGGAAGGTCGCGAATTTCTTGGTTGGCCACGTTTTACAGTTCATACGCAGTAGGTAAGCATAATCAAGTTGCAAGTATTTACTTGTATTTTTTTCGCTACGTTTGTCGGCGTGTTAGCGTCGCCCATGGTTCAATCGTAAAGGTAATGTAGTTATTATTGTCGAGCCAAGTTCACCATTCGATGGCCAGACGATGATGGTGACGTTTGATGGCTGTTCCCTGCCGGCTTACTTTATGCAAGGACATGACATGTGATGTGTTGAGTAGTTATTCAAATGCCGATGGTTTAGCAAGAATTTATTACAGGGATTTTATTTCCTTTCATTCCAGTTTATATGCCTGCATTTCTACAGCTCATTGTTCGTTATTCGTTCCTCTTTTATTCATATGTTCATTTACTTGTATGATTTTTAAGTCATATTCGACGAAGTTATAACAACATTAAAATTAAAATGAGTTAGTATACTACTAAAGGTAATTATTTATATCCTCCATCATCAACATAAGTAATAAAAAAATATGACACTTTCACTAAACGTTACGAACAGGATTGATTTTATAGATTTGTCTTCTTCTTCTTCAACGGCCACGGAACCTTCCTCACATCTTTTAAAATGTATGAAAATTTTTAAAATATCTCCAAACTTTTCACGATTTTAGAGAAATTTGAAAAACTGCTAAAATTTTCAAAATGCTCACTTTATTTCACTAATTTAAGTTAGGTAATGAACTCTATTGTTACACTCAGTGATGAGATTTGGTTTAAACTGGCGTAGGCAATCTGGATTTTTCGGTTTGATTTATGAGTGCCATGAAAAAGTTAAAAAAAACTATAATTTCAAATGTTCTTTTGTATTTATTTGAACGGCAGTAGAAAAAATATTGTATGCAAGACGTAAGGAAGACGGGTGATTTTTTCATACATGTGATTACAACACTCGCCTAGCGGCTGTTTCTTTTAAATTATTATAAGTTTTGAAATTACTTTAAAGTTATAAAATTTTGTAAATGTTTGAATACTTTGAAAAGTTTGAAATTGTTTTGATGAATTTAACAAATTGTGAGCATTTATGAAATTTGGAGAAAGTTTAGTTTTTAAATATTAACAAAATTTTTAAAATTGAAAAAAATTGAGATCACGAAAGTTTTGAAATTGTTAAAAATTTTAACAAACTCTAAAAACAATTAAAAGTTTTTGAACAAATTTAAAACATTTTGAGTATTATTGAAAATTTAAAACTTAAATTTATACAATAGTAATATAATTTAAAAAATTTAAGTAAATTTTAAAAATGTTTAAGAACTTGATAAACTTAAAAAAAAATTTTAAAGTTTTTAATGCAGAATACGAATCTAAGATTTGTTTTCTGGGCGCATCTATTTTGAAGTAGGCACCTTCTCCTCTCCCCCATGTTTTGAAGCAGTCGAGTGGGCTTATGATATTTTGTGTTTTTTAGTCGCAACTAATGTTTATCTCTTGAAATCTCAAAATCAATTTTATAATTTAGCGATAGCAGTTTTTTAGCAATCCATCAATTAAACTGTTCAGGTAAATGACCAAAAAGAAAACTCTTAGTGATGTTTTTTAATGAAAAGTTGTTCCTATTATCATGTTACATGTTCGTACCGATTTTGAAGCCAATATTCGTTAATTTTAGAAAAAACAAAAACAAAATTAATGGTAGGGAAAGTGGTGAGTGATAGGAAAATCGCGTTTGCGCAGATCGACTATTCGACATCTTTAGAATGCTAAACTAAAGTTCTTTTCCGAGCGGATCTATATTGAAGTAGCCCCCCCCCCCCCATTCTAATTTTGAAACCGAAATCCATAATTGTTTTTAAAAACAAATAATCAGTGGTGGGAGGCATGGGGAGTGATAGGAAGATCGCGTTTGCTCAAATCGGCTATTCGACATGCGTAAAATACGAATTTAGGTTTTTTTTCGAGCGCGTCTATTTTGACATAAAGCAACCTACTCCTTCCCGTTTTTTTGGCAAAACAACCCTATTTTTTGCGGTGTCATCCTATTGCAATTAGCAATCTTTGAGCCAAACTTGGGTTTTCTGCGCTAAATCGCCTGGACTGTAAAGTATATACAGACACACAGACACCTCTGCAGCGTCCGCTTTATCGGTGTCCCAGGCCCTAAAACCTGCTTTTTAGTCAAAATGTCTAGGTTAAAAATGTTCGTTTTAGAAATACCTTTCTTTTAGCATAGATTAATAACTTCTCTATGCTTTTAGGTATAACTCGTATATCGGCCAGGAATCTTAAAGCGAAAATAACTTCGCTGAATAAACACATTTAATTTTGTCCATCATTATTAGTTGTAACATTTTGTATTTACATATTTCCCTTTCTTTCTGACTGCAGTAATATTAGCCAGTGTTCCACCAAATGTCGCGGAAAGAATTTAAGACATATTTGTCTGCAGCTTGCAAGATATTTCAAAAACGAATTTTTTTAAACCATGAAAGATAATCAGATATGTGTATGATATTTGTTGTATGGCGGCTCGCTGCTACAGTAGCTTTAAATACCTAGACTACGAAGTCTGCAAAATAGCGAGAAGTTTCGGCCCACTGCTTTCGTTCACAGCCAATCAGCGTCTACGAGGATGAGTAGGGGGAGGGGAGGCGTGTGCTTGCACAAATACGAATTATACGTCATGGATAAGCATACTGTTTCTTATTTCTCCTCTCTCTGCCTAAATCACAACCGCGGTCTGTCTCACTCTCTTTCTCTCACGTAGAATTTCGTGAGATTGCATAATAAAAAAATTTAAAAATCCACCTCGAGGTTTGCCAAAACGCGAAAACGTTGTGTGTGAGTTGTTAGGCATTTCTTTGTTGCTTAACAACGAAATTGTATCTACGCCGAGCGTTTACGCAAAAGAAGCAAATTGGTTTTCAAGTTAGAGCACAAACTTCCGGTCATAAATTAACCCTTAGATTGAGCACTAGCTTCCAATCTCGGGAAAACCAACCACTCCACCAACTCTTATCTGAGCTTCTAAACCGCTATTATTCATTTCATTCATCAGGATTATTTTCACTAAAACAACCAAGAACCACTTTCTTCAATTATATTTTTAGAGTCCCCAGGTAAAGCCACGCCGGAATCCACCATTCCTCTTGAGAAACGAAAATCTACTCAACGCCAGCAGGCTGAGACCCCAGATCTTTGAGGAGGATAAGCAACCGTGGACCTGAGGTGCTCATACCGTAAGGAAGGACCTATTCTTGTTTCAAACCTAGACTTCGTGTAACTTTAAGTCGCCATCCACGAGTCCAGAAGCTTCGATACCTTCGGGAACTCCGGTACACAAACTGTTTTGGTAGGCTTCCTCCGACGCTACCTCACTGGCCTGGAGAAAAACAGACCAAACCACTAGGATCTAGCATCCCCTAGCCCGATGCCTACCTCTTGGCAGTACACTGGAACAACGAAATGAAAAAGAGTTAGGGGCAAAATGGTCTCTCAGACCCATCTTGCGAGCACAGCCATGGAAAACTGGGTGTAAATCTCACAAACTTTAAATATCATTCAAATAACTTTTTTTTATTGCTTTTGGTAAATATTTCTGATTTCTTGTTTGTACCTATTCATTGTTCAAATGCTACAAAAAGAATTTTTTTCTTTTTTTCCTTAAGGGCAAAATTGTACTAATTCAAAACGCACTAGCATTAATTGGAAAACGGTAGGGTGACGTTACTCTAAATGTCTTAAGACAATTTCATCTCACATGTGCATGGTTCTGAGAAGAGTAAACCAAAGCTAAATGAAAATTTAGTAAGCTTGACATCTGGTTTATACCAAATGCCACAAAATTACCTAATATCAACATGAAAAAACAAACAGTATGTTTCAAAAGCCAATAATGTTAAAACGAGAAAGTACCAAAATTAGTTCATGGTGCTCCACCAAATGTCACGAAGAAAATTCCAGCACATAACTGTTTCTCTAAGTACATGAAACGATAAGTTGTATAGCAGACAGGAAGCATAACGTATACCTAAGTTTCTACCAAATATCACGAGTATAACTTCGACAACATTAATTTATCTACAATATGAGGACCCTTAAAAGACAAACAGCATATTTTAACTAATACTCTTAATCTGTATTGAAAAGTGGTAAGATTTATACTCTATGCCCCTCCAAATGTCACCTAAAGAAACTTTTTAATAAATTTACGAGTATATATTATCCGTTATATATAAATTCTAGCTTTACCTCGTTAAAGTCCATATTTTTTGTTGATAATAGGTATATAAAATACTTAATTACTTCAACCATATTTATTTATGTTAACCTTATACGTATTTCGGCATGTTTACATACCATTGTCAAAGGTAACAGTTAGTGTTGTTATAGCAATAGAACTTGGTGACTTGATCTCGTTAATCGTCTGCAGATGACTTGATTTCTTATTCAAAAATATCCAATAGAGGAGAGTTTAAGAAATCAATTTGCTCATTCATTAACGGTACAATTTTTAAATGTTTGTGAATTTTAAAACCTTCTAGTGTCTAATTTACGTTTATCATTACAAAGTGTAAAAATTTTATAGTGTTATTAGATATCATCGAATGATTGTGTTCTAGTAAGTGTTTAGCGTAATTGGATTTATGTGGGTGTTTGTATTTGTAACAACGTACGAGTTCTTTACACCTAATATCAAAATTTCTAATGGTCTGGCCTATATAAGCCGAATTACAATGCGAGCAATTTAATTTGTAAATGCCCGATCATCTGTTTTTGATTTTGCATTAAACAAAGTGTTTAAGATGTTTCTAGTTGTTTTAAAACTTACTTTATATTTATTTGTTTGGTTTATAATTTTAGCAATTTTTTTTTTGATTTGTCACCAAAATATGGGATCGAGGCATATTTAATTGTATCGAATGAAGATGGAGTATTCGGATAAATTTTTTGAAAGGCTAATTTATAATCTTTTTCTTTAATTAATGTATCAATAAGTTTAGTATTATAACCATTACTATATGCAATTTGCTTACTAATTGAAATTTCTCTATTATAATTAATTTCATCTAAAGGGACCCTCAAAGCGCTATGTATCAGGAACCTGTATGTTGCACATTTATGCGTTTTATGATGACAAGAATCTTGTGGTATTGTAATGTCTGTATCTGTAGGTTTTTTATAAACTGATTATTTTCATCATAAAACACATAAATTAGCAGCATACAGGTCCCTGATACATAGCGCTTTGTCGGTCCCTTTAAATGAAATTAATTATAATAGATAAATTTCAATAATTAAGTAAATTGCATATAGTAATGGTTACAATACTCAACCCTTTGATACATTAATTAAAGAAAAAGATAAATTAACTATTCAAAAAATTTATCCGAATACTCCAACTTCATCGGATACAATTAAATATGCCTCGATCCCATATTTTGGTGACAAATCAGAAAAAATTGCTAAAATTATAAACCAAAGAAATAAATATAAAGTAAGTTTTAAAACAACTAGAACCGTCTTAAACACTTTGTTTAATCTAAAATCAAAAACAGACGATTTGCTAAAATCAGGCATTTACAAATTAAATTGTTCGCATTGTAAGTTGGTTTATATAGGCCAGACAATTAGAAATTTTGATATTAGGTATAAAGAACACGTACGTTGTTACAAATACAAACACCCACATAAATCCAATTACGCTAAACACTTACTAGAACACAATCATTCGATGACATCTTATAACACTATGAAATGTTGACACTTTTGTGATGACAAACGTAAATTAGATATACTAGAAGCTTTTGAAATTCACAAACATTTAAAAACTGTACCTTTAATAAATGAACAAATCGATCTCTTAAATTCTCCTCTATTGGACATTTTGGAATACGAAATCAAGTCATCTGCAGACGATTACCGAGATCAAGTCACCAAGTGTATTGCTATAACAACACTAACTGTTTACTTTCTAATATAACCTTTGACAATGGCATGTAAACATGCCGAAATACGTAAGGTTAAAATAAATAAAAATTGTTGAAGTAATTAAGTATTTTATATACTTATAATCAATATATATTATCCGTAATCGTACCTGATTTAAAGTAATTGAAACGCTTCTAAAACACGTCGTTTAAATGTAAATTTTCAAATGTTGGCCGTTGAGTGACAACTTCGAATTATTATTATTTTTTTTTCTATTGGAATTGAGTGCGTTGTTTGCAGAAATCTTTAGAAGACTTAAGTTCATTCTTAGCCTTATTTGTGAATTACCCTAATTTAGTAATATTAAATTAAGGTGGTTATCGAGACAAATACAAATTAAAAAGTTAAATAAAGTGGAATCTAAGTTCGTTAAGGTATTCCGAAGGTATTTGCACAAAATTATCACTCTTAACTACCCTAAAGAAACCGTAAATTATAATAAAGGTAATTAGCAATTATTCTCCGGTTCCGATAATGTCGGAGATAAGGCGGTGTTTAATCAGTGTTAATGTTGAACGTTATTCCTATTATTACGTCGCAAGTGGCCGGACTGGTTCGTTAGTTCGATTCCAGATAGCTTAATTAAGCAGTTCTTTAAGAAAAATTGCAGACCCTAGCTCTTTATATAACTACATACGCAGAGCCATAAGCTGAGAAGATATCTCAGAAAATTACAGTGATTAATTTAATGCATTGTTAATCTGGTTTACGATTTCCATGAAATATTTATATTGTGAATTCAACTAGTAATTCCAGGTTTCGTTCTGATTAATTCTAACCACATTTCAGGCAATTACCATTCGCCAAATTAGTCTAGCGTACCTTGTTAGTATTTAATTACTTCAAAAAGTATTGGAAGATATTTTTATATCTACAGAAATTTTAGTTTAAACTGTTGCTTTTTAGAACCGCTTACATAGCGTAAAAGATATTATGAACGTGATATTGCATTTTTAAGGTTTTACAACTACAACTGTAATATTTGAGATACATGGTTTCGTTCAGTGTTACTTTATTGTTGAGCTCAGCCAGAGGTTTTGCACTCAAAAATATTTTTGCAAAGTTTCATAAAATTGTTTCGGGTATTACTTTTAAAACCCCCGACCATTCATATTCTACGCTTATCAACTCTTTTATCAAATAGCTGGAGTTAATAAACCAGCTGGCCAAATAAATAATACATATCTAAACAAGCTCTGTGGATAATTCGTTTAAACTTGCATATATGCGCCAACTATATATTTAAATGAATTATGCCAGGATTTATTATTTATTGATTGCCCCATAATTTAAATACTAACTAAATACTAGACTAGAAATCCGGACTAGGGTTGCTAAATGTCGATCAATATAATAGATGTAGAACAGTAGGTAAAGGATTAGTCAAAATTATGGGAGGTCACATTTTTAGCAGTAGATAAATTTCACAATTCCCTTTTTATTAAATTGCCCTATCGATGGATTAAATGGGATTAGATTGTATATAGAGTCGTTTTGACTAGAGAGCCTCTCATAACTTCGACGTAAAGAGGTCTTTTGTGAGTACCGTACCAAGTTAAATCTTCTAAATTTCTAAACCTTTTGTAAAGTTTTTTGGGGTATATTTTTCCTATATCTTGAAGCAAAACTGTTACTTCCTCTAGAAACTTTAGATTTTTGTGGGCTAGTGCATCGCACACATATGTTCTGCAGTTTAGTTTGCTAGCGCGCAGCATCTACAGTTGTCATTGTCAACTTTACCCTTTTTTTTTGAGATGGTATCTCGAAAAGCAATTTTCGATCAACAGGCCTGTTATTTGCCTTAAGACGTTCTTGCTTAGTTTGAGAAGCCCTTTGGCATTCTTAGGCGAGCTGGTAATAAACTTCTTCGCTTGAAGTTGGCCTGGAGTGTTGTTCCAGTGAGACTTTTTCTGTCCATTTTCTCATTTACAGACCTCGTCCATAACGTGTCTTTTTAAAAGTCCACAAAAGGGTTCTGGCACATAAAAGGCAGCTGCTGCTTTTTCTTGTGCAAGGTGATCAGCTGCTTCGTTTCCTGCTATTCCCTCATGCCCCAACACCCACATTAGTCAAACGCAATCTTTGACTCAAAAATTTAGGAACTTAGAGTTTTTAGAGCGCTTGCTGTCAGATAGTTGTATATTCGTGTTTCATGCAATCCTTTGCTAATGCACTCTTGTTCGCATAGGCTAATCGCGTAAATTTCAGCTTGGAAGATGGTTACAGTCTTTTGTAGTGGTATAGATAGCCTGCATCTATGTCCTACTACGCAACACATACTCCAACCCCTTCCTTCATCTTTGAGCCATCCGATACCATATACTAGCTCCAACTGCAATCCGTGACGGTATGGCTGTACTCTCCGCGCGGCATTTGATGACCACTTCTAAGAGACAATCAAAGTCACATTTTTCTAGCAGTTTTATCTGTGGGTTTAGTCAGGGATTTCAGGTGGATTATATCCACAATCTTTAGATGACCAATTAAATCTACTAGTTTAAAAGTTGTTGCCTGTTCCAGTCTCGAAGGGCTCATTCTTGCTTTCCTCCTCACATGCATCGCCTCCATAGCGGCCGTGGGACAAGACTGCATCTTCCCTATAACACATAGGCAAGCAAATATTTGTATTTTTGTTTAGAGCTTTCTTATTACAGTAATCGGTTTTTTTGGCCACCATACAAATCCAGCATAGGTAACCAGGGGTCTTAAGACCATTTTGAATGCCAATAGATATTTTTAGATTTTAGCCCCCTAAGTCTTACCAAAAAGCTTTTGGCTTATGATGCCATTTGTGCTTTGGCGAGAGTTTTTTCGATATGTGAATTCCTTGAAAGTTTTTATTTATGATAATTCCTCAATATTTGACCTCTTTTAAGAATTCTAACCGGGTGCCATTCAGCTCGGGTGCCGTAAGATTTAGTTTCCGTTTTAGAGTGAATGGAACAATAGTTGTTTTGCTGGGATTTATGCTTAATTGTTAATCCGAGCACCAGTTCTTGACTAGATTTAGGACGATTTGCATGAGGCTTGAAATAGCCTTTTCATGTTTTCCCCTTATTGTAGTGACAAGGTCATCAGCGTACCCTAGTACATCGAAGCCACTGTTACTCAGCTTCTCTAGGAGGCCATCGCCAACCAGTGACCACAACAGGGGCGATAATACTCAGCCCTGCGAACAGTGCGAACAGCCCTTGACACCAATGGTAGTCAAGATCTTTCTTCTTCTTAGCATGGATTTTATTCAATTTGTAGTTGAGGCTTCTATTCTTCTCTACTTTTTAATTAAAATGGATACGTGAATTCCTATTTAACATGCCTATTATCTTCTATCCTTGTTGTATTCATTGCTTTCCTATATTTTCAGCAAAATGGCAAAAATTTGTATACATATATATTAGGCAAATAAAGTAACTTTAATTTTTATAATTTCTGGCCGCAATTTAACAGTTTAGTAAGAGCACGAAGATTTGATTTTTTATAATCAATGTTATGGCAAATGTACCCTCACTTTAACAACATAAAAATTTCTTAGGTTGTCTTGTTTTACAAAATATTAAGCTCCCGAGAACTGGAAAGAAAATTCCACGTTCCGGTCTAGTGCTTCCCGCCCAATAAATATATATTTTTTTACATGAAATATGTATCTTCTTTTTTATTATCGCCTTTTAAATGACAAGTTAATGTATTTCAATGTTTTCAAAGTTAAAAATATCTATCATATGTACAAATTGTTTTTGAAGGTTGTGATTTCCCCCCCAAGAACATTCAAAAATACCAAAAGAAAAATGATTTTTAAATTTTAACGAAAAAGAGAATTTGGTTTAAGTATTGCTAAAGACTATAAACTATAATTCGACAATCAAAATGTGGGAGAAGGGAAGCTATAGCACTCCCAATATTTGACAGTGCATGCTATTAACACGTAGCCTCGCACGTGACTGTAGTCGACGTTTAGAGTGAAGCTTAGAACTTTATGCTACTGTTACTACAGTGCCAGTTAGCTAAATAATTTTTTTTAAGTGAAACATCTTTGCCGATGACACGGAAGTAATGTGGCGGAACTGAGATCACCTAGATGCAAACTGAAGCGATCAATGTTCAGTTGTGCCATCACACACAAACAACTCTAAAAGGAGTGTAATGTGTTGCTTTGCTTATATAGACAGCTTAAGAACAGCACATCTAGTGAGAGATTTAAAATATATTTGATTGAAGATTGAATTACTTTCGTATAATATTTCCTTTGTACCAAAACAAAAAAGTAACCATTTTCAATTTAATTATTGACATTTAAAACATTAATAACATTTGTTAATGAAAATAAATTCAGACATTGCATTGATGAAATTTTCATCTAAATTGGGCAAACTTTAAAAGTCGCAATTTACATACAAAATTTGTTTTCTTTGTACAACTAGATCATACTGACACATTATTCTTAAGTACGTTATTTGCTATACAAAATTACTATTTACGATCTTTTTCAGCAGTACCAAACTTTTTTATTAATAATAAAAGGCCCAATACGTCATTTTTCAAATTAAGCTCTTTTTAACACATATAACATATCTCGAGAAGTACTTGGATATCAACTTAATTCTTTTTTGTTTAAAAGCAGACTCAGCAGCACTGTCTATTTCTTTTCAATTTCCGGAAAAAGTTATTTTTTGCCCAGTGAAATTACGAAGCAAAAAAATATATGGCCATGATGTTGATGGTATAAATTTTTAAAGTGGTACTGCATTAAAGACAGGGCTAAGTTTAGTACTTCAAGACAGATGTACACGTTCGCCCTATGCATTCAGTGGCACTGAGAAAGAGCTGATAGATTGCTTGCTTAGGTACTATGGCTGCTTATCTATCTATCTTTTATAAAACCAATATTATCAACACGGTCTTCTAATTAACAAAAAGAACAACAACATAATATTAACACATTTAGGAAAGAAGAATTAAGCACCAAAACAAAATTACATCTATACAAAACCATTTACACACCTACACTCAACTACGGGTCAGAAACGTGGACGATGCTGGATAAGCATAAATTCAAAATAACAGCTGCAGAAATGAGGTACCTCCGGAAGATAATGGGAAGACCCAGAAGAGATAGGGTACGTAACAGAAGCGTTAGAGACGAACTAGACTTAAAACCTCTAGTAGAAGAAATAGAAGAAAAACAAGTAAGCTGATACGGTCATTTGATTCGTATGGAGGAGGAAAGATTACCCAAGAAAATATTTAATATATGACCCAAAGGAAGAAGAAAACGGGGCGGAACGAGAATCCAGTGGGAAGAAACAATAGATGAAATGGTAAAGAAAAGAGGAAACCCACCACAGAGATACAGAGAATGGCAAGAGAAAGGAACACTTTTAAGAGATGGATCAAAGACCCAACACCGTGAGGTATAAATGGGGACAAAAAGCAAGAAGAAAAAGAGAACAACATTTTAAAATAAAAGTATTAGAACAAAGGTGATAAATGATTGTTTAATAAAAAATAACAGTATTTGTAACTGAAATCGTTTTCGTTTTCTGTTAAATCATAGAATTTAACACTTTTAGTGAGAATACGTTAAAACGTTTTTCTTAGAACTTGCGTGCTTGGCACACATTTCTTTTTTTTTGTTCCCTGTTTGTTGAATAACAAAACCATGAACTTTCAAACTTCTTAAATTTATAACGAGCGTCGTCGGCGTCGTAACTAATATCAAATGACAACCTATTCACAGGGCTATTAGCTCAAAATAAAACATGTCTGACCAATTTTGGAAAATACTGTATGAGCATTCTCAACTTTTTAAAAATTGGTTGCTCCTAGTTTCCAAAAAACTAAAAGTTAAATTGTTTAAAATATGTATTTTAATATTATAAAATTTACCTTCGCAATACTATTACGAATACAATTTTACTAATTCTGACGAAAAAACGTATTTCTGGATCTAATGTCGAAACACCGTTTTTCTACTCCCATGTTTTAACTTACTTATTAAGTGTGCGCTGCCTATACTATAATGATACCCATTTCGATACAGATTTTCATTATGAAATGACCCAAACTGACCAATAGAAATAAAGCATCGTTTTTAGTAACCATGGTTACAAGAGTTGTTGACATTTCTCAGTTAACATCGCACAACAGTTCGAGTTTTTTTTAAGTATAATGTACAAATAAGTTTGTTTAATAAATGTTGTTTTAATCAACTAGTCGTAGAAGAAATATTGTATGCAACTCTTATATAACGGTTACTAATACACTCATTTGAATTACGACACTCGCTACCGCTCGTGTCGTAATCTCACTCGTGTATAGGGCCGATTTTAGACATTTGCGGGCCCTAGACAAGAGGGTTAAACACGGGCGCTAAACATAGATTTAGTGGTGGCATGATTTTAAATAATCGGCGCCCCTATTTTACCAGCAACAAACATGTATTACACGTGTATTTACAAACAAATAAAGATAAACATCAGCTAAAGGATATACATATATGTAATTATTAAAAAAAAATCATTTTAATATGGACAATCCAACAATAAGTCACAAAACGAAAATAAATCACAAGTAATAAACAATGTCTAACTAATAAAAAAAACTATATAGTTTTCTTTCATGGTTTAATCCAGCGAAATCGTCTATTATTTCGTCATAATTCAAAAACATGCGAAACTACTAGATTTTAATGAAATTTTAAATAAGGAGGTTTATCAAAAATTGTTGTTCAGTTGAGCTTTTCAAAAAAATCAGAAACCAAAAACGGAAGTTAAACAAGTTTTGGAAATTTAAGCACTGAAACTTAAGGCAAATCGAAAACTTTTTACTGAACTCTATATAGCTTTAAAATGGCAGCTGTACACCTTTTTGAAAATCTCCACTTTAACACTCATTTACTCAAACAGTAGTTGTCTGATCTGAATCAGCTACAACTGGTTTGAAAGCCCTTCATGGGTAGTATACGCTGATGTAAAATTAATTTCGAAAATTCGAAAACGATTGCAATGGCGTTGTTTCAAAATTTTGAAAATTTTCAGAAAAGTATTTTTCAAAAACTGACCCTCGCGGTTTCTTTTAAATCTTTTGATCCGATAGAACTTACAGTGAACTACAAATTTGTTTTTTACTACTATTCCAAATTTTACATTGGCGCCTTCCAGGAATTTTTGCAAAATTTGAAATTGATAATTGTTTTTTTAAAAACGCATACTCCGATCGTTATAAACTTTTATCAGTTCGATAGACTATTTGTTATAGTTTATTAGGATTAGCAGTTATTTTAAAAATTAAGAATAAAAAACGAGTTACAAAATATATTTCTGATTTTGTTTTCATATTTATAATAACTCTTTAAATAAACCTTTATATCGATTTTTAGTCTGATATTCGAAGCGCATCTAATCAGCTATAGGGCGGGCGGTTCTGTTCTTACTATTCTTATACGGTATGTGACATCGTAGGGTTGTCTACATAAATTGCTTTTTTGGAAATCTAACATCTAACTAAAATCTCTAATTTAACGACGCCTATTTACTCAAAAAGTGGTCGTCTGGCCGGCATCAGCTACAATTTGTTTGAGCGCCCTTTGTAGATGGTATACGACGAAACAAAATTAATTTCGAAAATCTGAAAACGATTGCAATGGTGCTTCTTCAAAATTTAGAAAAATAAAAAAAAACTTATATTTTTAAAACTTTGTAGGCTGTTAGAACGAAAGATTGGTTAAATTTATTTTTTTCTAAAAGCTGTAATTTCACTTTGGTACTTTCTATGAATTTGGATGGATGGAATGGAGGGTTGCCTATATAGCTTGCTTTCTTAGAAATCTAACAGTCGGTGAAATGTACAACGTTATAATTATTAAATGTTACATTTTTGCAAATACGGCAAGTATTAATATCTAGTATGGGAAAGTCCACTCAAAGTTCACTCTTCAGTTTTATTATATCGATGTCGCTATTATTTTAGAATTGTAAATTCCAGCAAAGCATTACTATACTTTAACTTTTTTATATATGTACACAAATAATATGGATATAACTACGGGCCCTAGACAAATGTCCTATTTGTCTAGGCCTAAGTTCGGCCCTGTCGGGTCGTGTATTAATAGCTATCATTATAGATTCGTTGCATAATATACCTTTTCTTATTGCATTTATGTATAGAACATCCACTAGAAAATTCAGACCCTAATGGATAATCGATTTTTCACATAGATATTGTATTATCTCGAAAACGATTGGATATGATGACATTCAATCAAGAACAGTACCTGTTTTGTGTATTTAGTATAAAGAAGAAAATTTATTAGGCAAAAGTTAAAATACCTAAATGGAGCAAAGGTTCAAACTACGCAAGGAAGCGCTTCCGGGCGCATACTGATATGGCCTTTTCCCAATGTTTCAAAAATGTTCCGGATACGTAGATTTGGATTTTCATCTACTTTTTTCTGAGGGTATGCGTGCCCCAATTTGAGAAACACTGACATAGAACACCTAAGGAGAATGGGTGAAGAGGTGATAGCAAAGGTAACCTGTCTTTATAAACTCAATCGAAGGCACAACGAAAAAAACAAGGGCTGAGCAAACAGAAAGCGAAACTGTTTAATATAAGGACCAAACCATAAAGCAGAAAAGTTTCTAAATTGAGTAATACTTAGTGTAAGCAGTCATCCCCATCTGAAAATGGGGAGGATTGATGTTTGTTGAGCAGACAGAGCTCGTATCCAATAGATGTGCACTAACAAGCTGTTCGCTCCTTGTTTTGGTCTGCTTACAATGTTTTTGTTAGATGGTAGATGCAAACAGACAACACAAATGACAGAAAATTCTTTTTTCATGGACTCGTAAAACTCGTATAATCCACTAGTAATGGTTTTAGAGGATAACATATTAGTCAGACACTTAGTGACCACCAAACTGTTTTTATTTTCCAACTTGACTTGCTTTTAGTAGTAGACATTTAGCCCTCAATCCAGAAGGTCGTGAGAAAACAATATTTTATTTGCCCATTACCTTAAAGATATCGTTGTTGAATCTGAAACAAAATCAATAGGTCGCCATAGTAAAATTAAATATTTACAGTTTCTAATGTTCTTAACATCTATTCTGAGGGAATAATTAAAGAAGCACTAGATGAAATTGAAGAAGGAGTAAAAATAAATGGAGTGCCAATTAACAATCTAAGGTATGAAGATGACACTGCACTCATGGCAAATAATCTGGAAGGGTTACAGATACTTTTCGACAGAATTACCGAAACTTCTGACCGATATGGTCTCCAACTCAACACTAAGAAAACAAAGTACATGATTATCAGCAAAGAACAACCGGTTGATCATGGTATATATATATTAACGGAACACCAATAGAAAGAACTGACAAAATCACATATCTTGGAAGTGTTATCAACAGTGATTGGGATCATGCAATTGAAAGCAAATGCCGCATAGAACGTGCCAGAGCAGCATTCACACGGCTAAAAAAAGTGTTGTGTGACCATGACCTCAATTTACAACTGAGAATGTGTTTAGTACGCTGCTATGTATTCACAGTCCTTCTTTACGGAGTAGAAGCTTGGACGCTAACAGAGACTTCCCTCAAACGACTAGAAGCCTTTGAATTATGGACATACAGACGTATGCTGCACATAAGTTGGATGGATCGCGTACGAAATGAGGAAGTGTTAGCAAGAATGAAAAAAGACAAAGAGACCATACGAACAATCAAAATACGAAAATTATCATACTTTGGGCACATCATGAGACAGCCAGACACATACAACATCTTACACCTGATCATACAAGGAAAGATCGAAAGCAAGCGGGGCCCTGGAAGAAAGAGAACCTCATGGTTGAAGAACCTGAGGCAATGGTTTGGACAGACAACAGGGTCACTTTTCAGAGCAGTAGTCGACAAAGTGATCATAGCCAACATGATCGCCAACATTCGCTAACGGATATGGCACCTTAAGAAGAATTTTTTTCCAAAATAATCAGTAAAATTATTCCGTGACTGAAAGATTTGTTTGGATTTTCTTCTAAATTAACGAGTGAAAAATTTAAAACGGGTTTAAAATGTGCCGTAGCCGTAGTCGCAGTAGATGCAAGAAACGCAATCGATCTTGTAAGCCAAAACGCAGACGTTCTTGTAAAAAGAGCTGCAAGAAAAAGCGCCGTTCGTGTTGCAAACCAACCTGCTGTCCTGGTAAGATGACGCGAAATCCATTCTTGAACTTCCTACGAGTATTTCGAACACGACACTGTGATTGGCCGGCTAAAAAAATAGCAGTTGAAGGAGCTCACTGTTGGTGCAGGATGTCTGCTTGCCAAAGAAAAAAGTTTGAGAAGCAGGCATGCAGAGTACCAAAACATAAAAGTAAAAGCCGTTGTTCACGGAAGAGGAGGAGAAGTAGCTGTGGCAGAAAGAGCAGGAGAAGGAGCTGCGGAAAGAAGCGCAGGAAGAGGTCTTGTTGTGCAAAGAAGAAGAGGCGTACATGTCCTCGTAAACGTCGTCGCTCTTCCGCAGAAAGTGGGGAAGCTTTGGCCTCACAAGCTCTTGAGTCTACTACCCTGTCTACTACTTCAGTATGATCTTTAAAATATTTCTTTTAGTTCCGGTAAAATCTACAGTATAAACTTTTTTGGCAAGTGTTTACAGTATCTTTTAGCTTCGGACTTGTAGAATCTTGAATAAAGTTTTAAATGTAAAATGCCTTTCTTTTGTACTTGTTTTCTGGGCTACTTTGAAAATACTACAAAAATAAAGAGGAACTTAACAAAACTGTATTTCAAGATACTCTAGTATTCTTTGCCTTTTCATAAAATCAACAGAGATTTGGTGGCCGAAATGTCCAATTTTTATTTTTTATAAATTTGAGTTCTGAAGATTCAGGATCAAATAATTCATCCAACATTCAAGCAAAATGGCTTCACGTAAAATAAAATTACGAATACTACTCTGAAATAGTAAATAATGATGTAGGTAAATGATAAACTTTCGATTGAAGGATTGAATAATCATCATCTGCGTTGGTTTGTCAAAATTGACGTTCTTTGTCTTACATAAAACTGAAAGCTGCCGTTAGATGTCACACTGTCAGTGCACTATAGGTACCTTACAACACGATTCGCTCCTGAACATACAAGGCTTGTCAAATTCTAAACTAAAATTACATTTCAAATTACTTATAAATTATGGGTTAAAGTTTGATGTGGAAAAAAATAAATCTATGCGCAAGTGCACAGAAAATGTAATAGTTAGAAAGACGTAGATTCAACTTATCTAAGATTTCTGGTAACATCGGTTTCAAAACGCCACGAAATGCTTTAGATACGGGAATTTTGTACTTATTATTAACTTATTAACTTATGGGCAGTGTATTTTTGCTGCCAAGCCACCGACTGCAAAAAATGTTGCCAAAATTGTCTCCTACATCGTAATATTCGAATTTTGAAAACGCCGAAAATTAGCAAATATTATTAATAACGTATTTTTTACTTTTATTTACCCATCGTCAGTTTATTTCTGCTAATAAGGTTTTAACATTGTGCGTTTGTGGAAACCAAATTTGGATCAATTATTTGTTAAAAGCACTGGAAATAATATCCATTAACTGCAGAAGAAGAAGGGGAAAAGAGCTGTCTTGCTAATAGACCGTATCCGCTTTGTAATCGACTAATTTTGTCTCATTTATAGGCAAATGCAACATTTATTTAATTAAATCACAAAGCTTTAACCTAATGAAAGGTAAAGAATACGATATAGAAAAAAAAGTAATGCGCCTCTACAAAGAAAAATATATTCTACATTTATTTTATTTTGATGTCTTATCAGATCTGGCTTTCATATTTAATTAGTTACAAATTGCGTTTCCGGTTTAGAAAATGGGAAACTAGTAAAGTCGTTTTGAATGCTCTCTGGATTAAGTTTTTTTCTTCTTACAATAAAAGAACGACAAGAAAACAACTTTTTATAAATCGTTACATAACCGTGCCGACATAAATACAGTGATTGAATATTCCTTTTAATAATAATGCCATTGAACCAGAAGAAAAGCCGCGAGTTATAACAGCAAGTCGTCCAATTATAAGTGAAATAATAATAAAAATTAAGTGATGCATATACATCATAAATAGCTATAATTGGCGACAACAAACACACGATTTCAGAACACTCACCTCTCTGTAATTATATTTAAAAATTTCCAAACGTAATTTATATTGATGTATTTCTGAATTGAACTAAGTTATAAAGCTGTCAGCAATGATTGATACTCTCTAACTACACGGTGAGCAACCAATCGGTCCGATGGTTTTTCTTCGCGATACGATTGCTGTACCACCGGAGTATTCCCTTGTGCAAACGCGATTTACATTGTAATCATCGGGTAATCACGATCTCCAATACGATCGGTGATTCTTTATATTTAGTAGGCCGGATTTTAACCGTGAGATTTCTGTGTTACTCTCGAATTTTGGATTTATTACCGATACGTTCACCTTTGACACTCGGTGCAATTCGCCTCGGTGATTTTCGGCTATTCAATTTTGAAATTGATAATGAAAAAATTTACATCTTCTATTACGTAACTTCCTAATACTTACATTTAGTTTAAAAATGTCCAAAGTATTTCATTGCGTTGTTTAGCGTTCAAAAGTGAAGTGCTTGTAAGACTTACTCCCTCGCAGCGCTATGGCAAGTAGTGAGTAATCACTCGTATGTCATCTGGATTGCAAAAATTTATCAGCTTTTAACGGTTTTTAATTTTTGCGGAAGATGTAAACTAAACCGAAAGAACAGCAAACAATACCTGCCTGTAGCTATACGAAGTATGCAGAGGTAAAAAGTAAAAACTTAATCCGCTAACCCAAAACATTGAGAAAGTGCTAAAAGTAGCGAAATAAGTCTTAAAATCATTGCAATCTTATTCTTATTATAAAATTGTTAATATATACATTAATGCACCATGAATGTATTAAATACGCACTTATACAGAGCGATCAAATAAAAACCAGCAGTCGCCTTTAAAACAAACACGTCATGTCGATGATTAGTCTGCAAATCGTTAAATTATTATCATAGTTGCGCGGTTTATTATTTTACTTTAACTGCTCATATTTAACATTTTTAAGCAATTAGCATGGGTAATTATTTTTAATAGATATTATTTTATTTTACAAACGTGCATGATAAATGTCAGTTGTAAACCGTAACTCATTTAACGCACATAATTAAAACAAATATTAGACAATTGTTTGGTTTAGCGGTAAAGGCGAGGGCTTGTAATCTGGTGATCCCAGTTCAAATCCCGTGACAGACCTGTATATTTTCCTTATTTTGTTTAAATAATTTATCGACAATTCGTATTATAATCTTGGTCCATGTCTATAATTTATTTTAATTTTCATCATGAATTAATTTAAGAAAAAACTGATTTTCAATTTAAATTTAAAAATGTTATATGTTGCTTTGCTAAAACCACTTAAACCATTTTTACGAACGAATAAAATCTAATACCGTTTAGAAAAGTAAGAGACCATAGCGCATTGGTAAGAGCGCGGGCTACCAGTGCAGCAGATCCGGGTTTGATCCCTGGCCCGGTCGTTCTCATTCGCAAGGCAACGGGAAACCAGCGAGGTGGTCCCCAGGAAAACCTCTGTGGACAAGAAGTGCATGCAGTTCTCGTGGTTCGGAGCCCACGTTAAACTGTAGATCCCCTATGTCTGTCTGTGCAAATTATCTATCGCCGCGCACCAATCACGGACATAGGAGAGAGGTAGCCAACACCCTGAATAGGGTATGGCACTATAAGAAGAAGAATAAAAGTAAGAAATAAACGTATGTAAAAATTGAAACGTCGCGTCGTTGCATTATTGTTTTATACATGCAGCTATTATTGCACAGGTGTTTGTTAGTATTACATTTTAAAATTTAATTTAAAAACCTTTTTAGACAATCATAGACATAGGCCAAGATAAGATAGTAGTAACAAATATTTAAAAATTTATTTAAAAACAAGTGTCTCGTGGGATTTGAACTGGGGTCACCAGATTACAAGCTATCGCCTTTATCGCTAAAACAAACAACTGTTTAATATTCTTTTCTACTATGTGAGTTAAATGGGTCACAGTTTACAACTGACATTTATCAATTTATTATGCACATTTGTGAAACAATAATTATAAATATTAAAAATAATTTATGTACCATGCTCACTTGCCAATTGTTTGAAAACGTTAAATACGAGGAATTGCAGTAAAATAATAAACCACACAACTATGATAGTAGCTCTACGATTTGCAAAATGGTCATCGACATGACGCGCTTGTTTCATAAGCGACTGCATTTAGGTTTTTATTTGATCGCTTCGCATATGCTCTTGAAATTAGCAATATATGCATTTATAAGATAAAATCGTGCCGAAATATGAACTTAACAGGTTTAATCGATAGTTGTTATAATTTTGTTAAAGAACCACTACGCACTAGGGTTATGCATTTTCGTTATTTAATTAATTCGTAATTCTTTTAATTTTTTCAAAATTGTTGGAATAATATGCCGCTGCAATGAGCCACATACCCCCATCTTCTTTGAATAAGTGAAAGCGTCTTGGAGCTTTACACAAGATTTTTTTATATTAGATACAATATTGTTTGTGTGGGGGTATATTTTTCTAATTTTTCTGCTACCCGGTGCAGCCCGTGAGCAATACAAGTTACGTGCTGTACTTTGCTATACAAAACTTGAAGTCCACTGCCACTGCCTGATGCACTGTCAGTTGCAATTAGAAAATAAATAAGAAGGTCATTTTGTTTTTCCAGCTGGTCACAATAAAGTCAGTGAATTATTAAATAATTTAGCAACAGATGCATTGTTTGTTTTTAAAAAACTATGACTTGGAGCTTTATACTAAATTTTTTTTAAATTAGATACAATGTTTTGTTTTAGTGTGGGAGTATATTTCTTTAATTTTTCTGCTACCTGGTGCAGCCCGTGAGCAATAGAAGTTACGTGTAGTATTTTGCTATACAAAACTTGAAGTCCACTGCCACTGCCTAATGCACTGTCAGTTACAAATAAAAGAAAACTGAAAAAGTCATTTTGTATTCCCACCTGGTCACAATAAAGTCATTGAATTATTAAATAATTTAGCATCAGATGCATGATTTGTTTTCAAAAACATCCGTGTTTAAAAGATAAGATTTTGAAATAGCTTCAGAATTTAGGACTTTAATTGTAACGTTGCGTTGGCAGCATATTTGACGATAATATTATCTGTTAAATTCGTAAGCTCTATGTCATTATAACTTTTACTTCTTCAGCTCAAAAACTGACTTTGTGATTTTGTCTTAAATTTTGAAGACTTACCGTCTGTCTATAAAATAACCTCCCCCCAACTAACTTTTGAACGACTTGATATTTAACCACCCAATAATTAAATTTTGTATCATTCAAAATGGCGACTGGGCGCCATTAAAATTTTTTTTTAATCCAAAAGGGGGGTTGAGTGACACCTCATTTGAAAGGTCTTTTAGTTCTGCGTCTGATCCTAGAGCGTCAAAGAAAAATATTCTGCCATAACAATATGGCGGATTTTAAACAAATGGACTTACTCAATTCAAAATTGTTTTGATTTTTTATCCAGTAGTCCACTTTTTCATTTGCAGGACAAAATTTTCCCAGAAATATCACAGGTGGCAGGAAATAATATTGAAAATGTTATGTTTCAACAAGACGGTGCGCCATCTCATTATTATAGGCCTGTTTCTGACTTTCTGAACGGACATTTTCTTGGAAGATGGATTGGTAGGCGGGGGCCTGTAGAATAGGCGGCTCGCTCTCCAGATTTAACCCTCTTATTTTTTTTTCTATGGGGATATGTGAAATCAAAAGTGTATAGAAGCCGTCCAGAAACAATTGAACGAATTACAGAAGTTTGTAGGAATATCACTCCAGAAACTTATGCAATAGTTATTTACGTCACTAGTCCGGGAAGTGACATATTAAAGTATGAGTTTAGATATTTGCGGACGAGGCGACGAAAGGAGCCGAGTCCGAAATTTCTAAACGAATGCTTTAATAATCACTTCACGGACGTGTATCGTACAAAATTTTATTTCATTACTGCCAAAACCATTTTTTATTTGAATATTTTCTTTTTATAAAAACGTCATTTTTAAAATTTATATTCTGTCAAATTAAACATTCGCTGTTGGTATTTCTCGTTGCTTAGCTACAAATAGATGTGTTTGATGAATTTTTCTCCAAGAAGTCCGGGAAGGGCTGCTAAGCAACACTTCCCGACCTTGGCCTGTAATGTGCCATTTCCCGGACTCAAATCAATGACGTAAAGTGGTATATAGCGTACAGTATGAAATAAATGTAAGACAAGAATTTCAAATTTTAAATAGACTTCTTTATCTTCAAACATTTGTCAATTTGTTATGGCTGAATATTTTTCTCAGGCGCAGAACTAAAAGATTTTGCAAATGAGGTGTCACTCGACCCCTCTTTCTATTACAAAAAATTCAAAATGGCGCCCAGTCGCTATTTTGAATGATACACAGTTTAATTATGGGCTAAAAAGTAGTACTTAATTACCCATTACAGCACACCAAATTTTGTGGTAAAATATCAAGTCGTTCAAAGTTAGTTGAGCGGAGGAGGAGGTTACTTTATAGACACGCAGTGTGTAATCAGCTACAATTTAACAAACGGGAGCCGAAACAAATTCTGTTGAGAGTAAATAAACTGCTCACGAGAAATTTTTACATGAAGCAGTATTTAGGGGGGGAGGATAATTTTTCTGTTTTTATGATTTTTTTATTCCGCGGAATCTTTTTATAAAAAATCGATTTTCGTCACAAAGACCTTGACAAAAAAAATACTGCGTACTGTCGGCCTACTTTACAATAACACTCGCTCTCTCTATGTGACTCCCATGCGTTGACCGAAGTCTTTCGGCGCGTGATTTAAGTACACACACACACTCACACAGCTACCTACCCAACCTTTGTTTTACTACTGCCTCTCTTTGTCTTTGTCGTTGAATACATAAAAAGATTCTCACTAAGTTGGTACTATTATTTTTATATGAAAGCTTTAGTATTTTGTAGTATGCTCTTACAATTTTATTATTATGCCGCTAAGCTCATAATACAGTGATAAAAACAGAGCGATGTTATTGTAGTTACAGTTGGGACGTAACACATTAGTAATAAGATACTTTTGAATATATAATACCAACTGTCCGTATTTTTGGTCTAGTATTTAGTCAGTATTTAAATTAGTGAGCAATCAAATAATAGTAATTCCTGGCATAATTTTTTTAAATATGCAGTTGCCGCATACACAAATTTGTGAACGAATTGTTTGTGTCGGTACCTATTATTTATTAGCTGGAATTGATTCTTGTGTAATAGTAAAATAAAACAGGGTTCATAAGCGTAGAATATGAATGGTCATGAGTTTTAAAAGTACGTCACGAAACAATTTATGAAACTGCAAAAATGTTATTATTAAATTGAAATGTAAAATAGCAACCACGAATTAATAAAAATAGAACCTGTAAATTCATTAATACAACGTGAAAGTTTTACGAAAAAAAGTTTGGACTATCCACTTTCATGCGGGACGGAAAACCAGCGTTGAATGAAAAATTTAAAAATTGCAGTAACACAACAACAACTTTTTCTAAATTCTCAGCCGAAAAATTAATTCTCTTGTCCTACAAAATACTTGTAAACCCTGAAAATGTCCTTACAACGTCGCAACTCATTAATGCAACAAATCTGTAAAATTTGACCGGTGAACAACTGACTAAGTTATTTGTCGACTTTAATATATTTACAATTTCTAATAGTTGTGAGTAACCAGGATTGCAATGCAATACTTGCTCAGTATATTGCGACAATCTGATGCCAAATTGCCAATAATAGAATGAAAGTGGTCAAAATATTCTAACAGCAACAAATGTTTTCCTCGCTATTAAACTATAAGTTTTTAGGAATATTACCGAAACGATTTTTAATAAGTCCCATTTTCTATCATAACAATCACATGCATATTGAAGTTCAATAAACCCCGCTTATTCATTTCTTTTGAAACGCTTATTTCTTGCAAAATCAGGTGCTTTGCAGCAATAACTTTTAGTAAATATCGCATTTGAAGAAACCTTGCAAAATCGTGCAACATGTTTCTCGTATAACTTAATGGATTCGAGTACGCCCATGGTTTTGTTTACTTATACAATTACAAAGAAATGTTTTGCTATTCTGCGACTAAAAGTTCGGTCTTTGATAATAACAATAAGTAACAATATCTAAATTATAGGAAAGTCGAGGCGCTTTGTTTATTTTTTAAGCTTTACTACCCAATACTTAATTGTCTTCATATGTTACACTACTCTCTCATTTCGCTTAGAAATAATCAACAACAAATTGCTTTTAATTTATATCTGTTATACTGTAATTATTTTTCACAACTACCTGTATGCTTCTGTTAGTTAATTGCGCTAACCTTAGATCAGAGATAATGCTAAGCAAGTAGCATTTCAATTTTATTAAATCCTCGTTGTAATTTGTCCGATGTTCAGCTCCCTGACTTTGTTTTACAACCGGTTTTCACCTGTAAAAACCTATAAGTTATTTTTATGACTTAATTCTCGTAAAAATTCAATTTTACTTGTCTTAAAACCAAAGAAGCGCTTTTTACCATTCCTTACGACATATCCATAAATTATAATTTACAAACGTTAAGCATAAGCACGAGATATTCAAATCAACAACCTCAATCGTAATATTCTAAAATCATTAATCAGTTATGAAAAAATTCGGACAAAAACACCTGCCACATACATCAAAACTAACAAGAGGCGAGCATGAAGCAAAATTAAGGCAACTCTCGATTGGATTGTAAATCTAGAGATAAAGATAAGGCCATTATTATTTCTTCATAATTAGAACATAAAAACGTTTTTGTTGGCACCGTTGTTTGGCTTTCTTTCTGCTTGTTAGTTTCTTAATCATCGGCCGGCCTTCTCGAAAAGCAGGTGATTTTAGGAGTGATATCGAGGAGGAAGTAATCGGTCACAAATAAGCGTATAACAGGTACAAAAACCTCCTGGACAGAAAAACACTTTTGGGTTTTTTCGTTATAAATGAAGGTGCAAAATTTGCGAGAATAAATTTGTCGTGCAATTATATGGGCAGGAAGTGCCAAATGTTTTATGAAAACGTGGCATATGGTGGGAGTTTTTATTTGCTTATTTTATTGGCACAATAAATATTTTTATTATAGCTAATAAATATCTGTCTTTGTTTTAACGGTTGTTCAAAAATAGCTTCTGGTTTTTATGGACAATTTGCGCCGCCTCAGCCAAAATATGGAATTTATGAATTTGTCTTTTGTGTTATTAATAGCTAACTTTTTTGATATTATTTTAACCAAGATGATGTCAACCGGCATCAAATAAATAGAACAATCTACTCGTGAAAAATGTGTCTTACTTTTGTTTTTCCTAAATATTTATAACATCGTGTTACATTGAAAGACACTTTAAGATTTGTTCTTTCGGTACAAGTGTAAGAGACAGAACCGCCTGCACATAGCAGTCAAGTAGGTTCAATTGAAATTCATGAATCAGTACTTCGACCACCTAGGTCGTCTGACCTAACTTTAGTTTAAGGTAAATGAATTAGATTAAACAAAAACTAAAATAATTCCACTACAGCTCAACAACTTGCATTAGAAAAAGAAGTATAAAATCAATAGTGAGGTGCACAATGCGCTATAATTTTAAAGTAACCTTGCCTACTAACATATACAGACTCATTTCAGAAAGATTGAGAGTATACCCACAAGTATACAACACAAAAACCTAAAACCTAAAACTGCTCGAAATTGCACATATTGTAGAAATCATCACATTCCAACAAGACTCATCATTACAGCAGACACGAAACTTCCTATATACAACATATCCTGGAGGTACATCTGCCTATAGAATTGCCTCCACGTTCACCCGATTTAACTCCCTTGACAACAGAACCTAATCGGAATTGCTTGAGCATTTGCAGCAACTGATAGCACAAACATGTAACAGCATATCACCAGGAATGTTCTACAGTGTCCGAAAAAATTTCTAGATTTTTCAATTTTGATAATTTTTAATTATTTATAGATGTTTTTCAACATTATAAATTAGGGCTGTATAGAAGGGTTTATGAACAATAGCTAGCTGTGTTAAAGTATAATGAAACAAAAATAAACATAATACATACATACATACATTGGGAATAGTGTTATGCGACGGCAGACGGCGACGAAGTCATAGCTTGCAATTTTGTTTCGAATCACATAAAACAGTAAACAAATCGAAATTACTTAGTCTAGTCAACACGCAGATGACTTCATCCCGAATATATTCTTTATTTCTCTTATATCATAGCAAATAACCTATTTGTTTATAGGTAATTGTTTAGTAATAAGTCTATGTTTTAACAATAACTTTCCTCATTATTGTTATAATTGCCTAACAGTCGCTTATTTTTTCTTAAGTCTATGTTTTAGTTCACATTGTTGTCTTATCAGTAAAAACTGAAAAAAAATATGTTAACTTTTTAGATTTAAACATAAAAATTTACTCAACTAATAAACTTGAATACTGTTTATAGAAACCCTACACAAATTACATTACAATACCACACGATTCTTGTCATCATTAAACACGTGGATTAGCAGTATATAGGTCAATGATACATAGGGCTTTAACGGTCCCTTTAGATGAAATTAGTTACAATAGAGAAATTTAATTTATTAAACAAATTGCGTATAGTAATGGCTACAATACTAAACTTCTTGATACATAATTAAAGAAAAATATTATAAATTAGCTATTCAAAAAGTTTATTTGTAGACCCCAACTTCATTCAATACAGTTAAATATGCTTCGATCTTCTCATACTTTGGTAACAAATCAGAAAAAAAAATTCTAAAATTATGAACAAAGCAAAAAAATGTAAAGTAAGTTTCAAAATAACTAAAATCATCTTAAATACTTTGTTTAATACAAAATCAACAATAGATAATTTGCTAAAATCAGGCATTTACAAATTAAATTGTTCGCATTGTAATTCGGTTTATATAGGCCAGACCATTAGAAATTATGATATTAGGTATAAAGAACACGTACGTTGTTACAAATACAAACACCCACATAAATCCAATTACGCTAAACACTTACTAGAACACAATCATTTAATGAAATCCAATAACACTATAAAATGTTTACACTTTTGTGACCATAAGCGTAAATTAAATATGCTAGAAGTATTTTAAATTCAAGACATTTGAAAATTGATCTCTTAAATTCATTTCTATTGGACATTTTGAAATAAGAAATCAAGTCATCTGCAGACGATTACCGAAATCAAGTCATCAAGTTCTATTGTTGCTATAACAACACTAACTGTTTACTTTTTAATATAACCTGTGACAATGGCATGTTAAAATACGTATAAGGTTAAAATAAATAAATAGTATTGAAGTAATAAGGTATTTTATGTATACTCAATAAGTATGGACTTCAACGAAGTAAAGCTAGAACTTATAACTAAATTTATTTAAAATTTTTAAAATTTCTGTATTGAATATAATTTACAAATTTTCATAAATTTTATTTTTTAGATTAAAAATTATGAAGATTTATAAAATTTCTAAATTTTGAAGGTTGTGAAATATGGAAATTTTTGAGAAATTTAGAGAACTTTTGAATTGTTGAAATTTTGATTAAATATAACTAATGTTACCCCAGCGCACAATGCACTGACAGACAGCTTTGACAGAACCGGCGAAATGTCACGTGATGCATTAGTTCCAATAATGACACGCGACGTTATTGTAGAGGGCGCCCCAAGTGACGCGCGTCTAGCCGACCGTCATATATATTATAAATTAAAATAATTATTATTAAAAAATCGACGTAGAATAAAAATATAAAAATGTTTCATGTTCCATCTGTGGATAGAGACCTTTCATTTAAAAAAAAATGGTCCAAATTGGTGAAGCGGTAGCCGCTGGAGGAACCGGAGAAAAAACCCTTTGTGCTTTTATATATGTATGGATAATTTTGAACATCTAAATGATTGAAAATATAGAAACTTTGAAAATTTCAAAAATCTTAAGTTTAAATTTTGAAACATTTTTGGAAATTTTGATAATTGTAAAATTTTTAAGAATTTTTAAATCCCCTTAATTTAAAAATAATTTTGAAAAATATGAATGTTTTCAAATTTCGAAATATAAAAAATTATTGAATATTTGAAGATTTTAAAAACATTGAATGTATGTTGTGTGTAAATTTGAATGATTCAAAGATTTTCAAAATTGCAAAATTTATTTAATTTCCTAAATTTTGAACTGTTACGATTCGTTCCTCCCAAGACTGGGAGTGGAGGGGAGGGGGGGGGGGGAAGTCTCGTTTGCTCAGATCGGCTATTCAGCGTACATACAATACGCATCGGCATCTTAAGTTCTTTTTTGATCACGTCTGTATAGTGAAGTACATGGAGTGTCTCTCCCACTCCTCCTTATTTTTTGAAAAAAGTATCTTTGTTTGTAATATCTGATATTTTTTAATTAAAAATTATGTTTATCCACTAAAAGCTCGATCTTAAAAAAAATTATTTTTTGTTAATTATTCAATTACACTGTTCAGGACCAAAAAAAATCTTCTATAGGAGTTTTCTTAATGGAAAGTTGTTCCTATTGTTACTTAACAAATTCGCAAATTTAGAAAAAGAACAAAACATAGTCGGAGGGGGTGACCGGAGGGTGGTAGAAAGATCGGGCTTGCGCAGATCGGCTATTCTACATGCGTCGAGTCTAAGCTTTTTTGGCGGGTGCTTCTATATTGAAACAGATAACTCCACACTCCCTAATTTTTAAAAGGGGATACCCAGTTTTATGATATTTGGTGTTTTTCATTTGTAAACAATTTGTATCCGCTGAAAGCTGAAAATCATTTTTTTAAAAGTGAATGGTGTTTGTTTACTAAATTATACTGTTCAGATAAACGACCAAAAGAAAACTACCTATAAGTGTTTTCATTGTGGGAGGTTGTTCCTATTACCATTAACATGTTCGTACCGATTTTGAAAAACCAAAACCAAAAACCAATACAAGATCGCGTTTGCACCCTTCTCCATCCACTCGTTTTTTGAAAGAAATATCTTGTTTTATGATATATGGTATTTTTTAATTACAAATAATAGTTATCGGCTGAAAGCTGAAAATCGCTTTTTTGATAGTAAATGGTTGTTTTTTGGCAATTATTCAATTTAACTATTCTTGGTAAACGACCAAAAAAAAACCCTATATAGGTCTTTACTAAATTGAAGGTTGTTCCTATTGCCATTTAACATTGTTCATGCCGATTTTGAAATCGTACATTTTTGAAAAAGAAAGATAGACTGTGGCTGTGGCCGGGGCCGGACGGGAAGATCGCGCTTGCGCAGATTGATTATTTGACATCCGTAGAATACGAATCTTAGCTTCTTTTTCGAGTTTGTCTATATTGAACTAAAACACCATTCCTCACTCTCTTTTTTGAGTGGACGAATCTCGCTACTTTACGGTTTCATACCAGTGTAAGCAGCGTTATTTTACACTTAAAATGGATTTTTGGGTTAAGGTTTCTGGCCTGTAAAGTGTTTACAGACTGACATACAGACACACAAACGCCATAGCACAACCTGTTTTTTTTTTGGTATTCTCGAAACGCAAAACATGCACGTCCGTCAAAATCTAAACTTTGGAAATATTGACGATAACAATACCTCCTTATAGTTATTTTCCGCGTAGCGATGAAGTTAGAAAGCACCTTGTTATAAACATAATAAACAGAAATTAATAATAAGATCTTCTTCTATTTATTATCAATTTTTGTTTATTATGTTTATAACAGGGTGATCTTAATTTTCCTCGCTATACGGAGTATACCTGTAGGAAAAGTATTGTTATCGTCAAAATTTTGTAAGTTTTGACGGACATGCACGTTTTGGGATTCGAGCATACCGAAAAACCAGGTTTCGCTATGGTGGCTGTATACACTTTAGAGCTCAGAAGCCTTAATCCAGAAAACTTATTAGATTTAAAATATTGCTCATTACATTGCGATTAAACCGCAAATTAGCGAGATTAGCCCACCCAAAAAGATGGTGGTAGAGATCAATAATTTTAAATAACAAAATAAGATCGTATTCCATTTTATTTTGTGGTTTAAAATTATTGCATCGGTTGGCATCGCGGCGCCGCTATAATGCCTCTTAACTTTTTTGTCTGCTCAGAGAATAGTATAATTGGAGAAATTGCTTCCATCTTTCCAAAACGATTATTCAAAAAATTAGTATAAGGAAGGTTATTTAAAAGATGCGTTGTACATATAATTTCTTCGTTACTGTTTTAATTATTACGTCTGGATATAAAAAGGTAGAGCTCGTAAAAGCCACAGGAGACTTTAATGATACATAAGGATATAAAACTACTTCTATAAAATCGTTGCTGGCTATGCTAACACTAAATGCGCATTCCTAAATTTGCATTTAAAATTAAAAATTAAGCAGTACTTCACTTGAAGTTTTCCATCCTTTCAAACTTTCCTTTTTTTCCAACTTAATTTTGCAACATAGGATGTGTCACGATTATTGCCTAGTTTTAAACCAAAAATGTTTCACTGAAGAATTACAGCTCATGAAAGTTGTAAAAGGAAGAATAGAAAAATCATCGGCATTACTTCAGAACGTTGTTAATACGTTGACTGCCGTACTACCAAAAATATTCTTTAAAATGGTGTAGGAGAATTTAGTCTACAGAGTGGCTAGGAAAACACGGGCCACTTTTCTTGCGGCGGTCAAGAGATGGCGCTTTAGTAAAGAACAATTAAATTAAAATACTGGCAACAACTCAGAATCCAAGACGTTTTAGTTATTAAATACGTCTCATATTAAATCAAAACAACTAAAACGTCTTGGATTCTGCGTTGTTGCCAGTATTTTAATTTAATTTTTCTTTACTAAAGCGCCATCTCTTGACCGCCGCAAGAAAAGTGGCCGGGGTTTTCCTAGCCTCTCCGTAGAAAAAAAAACGTGACAATTTTGATTTAGTTCCGTACTTCCGCGAACTGTTTTTCTATGCACGTAGCTGTGCAATGGATTTTGTATTTACGCCGCCCTGTGCATTAGATGTCGATTATGCCAACATATTTTGAAGTTTTACCATTGTTAAATGCAGTTTTGATTAGTTTTTATGCTTGCAAAATAAACATTTATTTCGATGCATAACTGTGGTGTATTTTCTCTACACTCAATAAAAACAGAAGGCCAGCGGGTGTTCTAGTGGTTAAAGTCCCAGGCTTTGAAACTAGACTCCCAATGGCAATAGGTTCGAGTCCTCTGTCCGTCGGAAAATCTTCTGAATAAGTTAAATCCGGCGTGTCCACGGATTGTGTGTGTGGTGTATATGTTGGGTTGCATGTCTTTCAGGGGTGGGGAATGTTAGACCGGTGTATAGCACTTAGTGTGCTGAGCCCGGGTAAGGGGGTGGGATGGGAATCATGGAGTCGTGCTCACGCACGGCCTCATGATTCGTTAAAACACAAAAAAAAAGAAAGTGTACACCATTGAAATCAACACAAAAATCTACTAAAATATTTTATAACCTTTTTTTAAGATTTTTGGAATTAAACGAGTTATGGCATCTAATAGAAATGGTAAAATTTCACTTTTTGACTGTAGCTCAAAAACAAAAAAAATGTTTCAAATTTCTGTTTTCACCATCAGATTGCATTAAATATAAACTATAGGACTAACACGACGCAATAGTTATTTTAATAACAACTTCGGAAAGCTAGTGTTTCCCATGCTAGTGTGAAAACTTACAGAACGGGCCAAAGCGAGTTCTGTAATGACGCGAGTGTGGGAATCACGCTTCCCGAACGTGTTATGAACAACGTTTTTTTCTACTGGCGTCCTTCATTAAGTCATAATTTTAGTTGAATTTTTTGGTCTCGATCTGACAATTACTATAGGCTGCCATGAAGCTTCAAACCTATGTTGCGGTTGTTTCAAAGAAACAGCAGCAATTTTATTACTTCCCGCCCTGCGTGTGGGAGGTAGTGACTTCTCACACTCGTTTTGCGTTTTGTTTTTTGGTAGCTTTAAAATTAATAAAGTTACTCATATACTGCTTCGAAAAAGAGCCACGCTGTACTGTAATACTGTAAAAAATTCAGCATTACTGGGCAAGCCAAGCTTTAAAAAAATGCTCTTAGAACTACAATCTACGAGCTCCCTATGTTACAGCGCAAATTTAGTGTCAGATTTACTCCTTTAACCGCCGAGGACTAAAGTCTAAACAATTGCCAGTAATTTGCTTATCGAAAAATGGAATAGGGTACATACGGTAAAAAATAAAAATTAAGGACAGATTAAGTCAGTGCATAGTGCCGACTACTAGCCTCCGTACCGTCACCGCTTGCAATTTGCTATTGGTGCCATTAGTGCCAGAATTTACCACCGGGGACTATAGAGTCTAAAGCCCCTTTCCCCCTAAATTCGGCATTGAGCACAATACGGCAAGTTCTGTAAAAACCACACTGCTTTATGTTTGCCCGGGCAAAACATTTAGAAAAATTAAAATTATAGTTAAAAGAGAGAAGCAGGTTAAACTATTTTATATTGCATCCAAATTATCTCGACAATCGGGCTAAAAACTCCTGCCAAGTTTAATTGCGCTAACTAACAGTTTTTAGAAATTTTAAACAATTTTGGAAAATTTCAAAATTTTAAAGTTTTTCAAAATTTTAGAAATTTTTTTGCTTTTTGAACTCTTATATTTTAGAAGAAACAAAGAAAAACGATTGTGGGAGCGACCGGGGGATGGTGGGAAGATCGCGCTTCAGCAGATCGGAAATTCGATATGCGTAGAATAGGAGTCTCAGCTTTCTTTTAAAGCGCGTTTATAATGAAGTTGAGCGCCACTTCTACTCTAATTGCTTGAAGTAGGTTTTTGGTTTTATGATATCTAGAATTTTGTAATTGAAAACGATGTTTACGCTGATCTGACAACTCATTTTTGAGAGAATACACAAAAATTTCAATCGTAGCTGTCAAACAACGTAAGTTCCGTTTCTAATTCCGGATCGTAAAAACAATTTTCGTTTATTTGCATCTAGGTATTTCAAATTAGATTAGAATTGGTCGAGCAGTTCCTAAGATTTCGCGTTACATAGCCACACACACGCACATACAGAGAGGCATTGTAAAAGAACAATTTTGTTGGTTCCTGGATGTCCAAAACATGTATTTCCGTCAAAATTCCAAAATCGAGTATTTTCAGGATGACAATACACATTCTCGTACTGTAAGTATAGGAAAATTAAAGCTAAGCCAATAAAAACTTTAAAATAACATAAAAATGAAGGAAACTTCAACGGGCGATAAAGTGCAAAACCCAACCGATGAAATTCAACTTTCAATGCAAAATTGGACTATTAAATATAAAAAATTTAATGAGCTATAAAACGCACAATAAATGAATATTGTTAGGAACACATTTTAATTTGAAACCATGCAATGAAATAATTTTGCAAACAAAAATAAAGAAACTTAAACTTGCAATGAAGAACAATTAAAGCAAAATTGGAGCTGATATTTGAAGTTTCAGGAACCTCCCTCTGAATTCCTTTTTTGTTCTGCTTTTTTCCGATTTGTCATCTTCATGTGTAATTTGATTTATTAATTAATTTTTGCTCTTTCCTAAAAATCACGAATAAAAATAATTTGATCAAGAAAAACTAAAAATTAATAGAAATCAAGGCGAAATGCGAAAAGTTACAATAATCTTGGTCACGTAATTTAAGCAATCCACATAATATTGTTTGATATTATCGGAAATAATGTGAAGCTTTCATATCTGTAATTATTACGTTTGTAATTTACAACGTTGTGTTATCTTTACAAACCAAGGGAATCATCTTTTTAGTTGAGAGTTTATGACGATCAGCGCAACGATAATTACAGCGTGCTATTTAGTATTCGGTGAACTATTTTTGAAGTTTTGTTTTTAACAAGCTTTCAATTTTTATTTTTGTTTTTAAATTAATCAGCGGACTTAAAATTATTCATACTGGAATTGTGAAAATCACATTGCTTGAATCTCATTTGCAACTAACTCAAAAAAGCACAAAAATTCCCAAAAACAGAAGATTGTCTTGGAATAAAGATAACAGGCAAATAACGCCCTAAAAATTTTCTAGAATAATTTCGTGGTTTGAAAAACTTCAAGGCAGAAAAGAAGAGAAAAAATACGATGCTTTTCGTATTTTTTTTTTTCACATTTAAGAGAAAAACATGTTGTTATTGATTTAAACAAAGTAGGCGTGTTTGCTGCAAAATAAGTTAAGATGATAGAATACAACGGTGTATATGTCGTTAATTAATATTGCTTGTTAGTCGTTTTATAATGTATTATTTGTGGTAGAAAAGCTATTTATTCCTGAGCTGTTTTAATACCCTTTTCTTTCAGCTATTTCTCTGGAAAATTTCTTCCTTAGTGCATTTTCTCAGAGTATACAGGGTGTGTGGTGGAACATAACACTGTGAGGATCTAGAAAACAACAACAAGAGAAATGTTTATCTAAGTAACGTTAATATGTATGTTAAAAAATAGCTTTATTTTAAGTTTTTTATACAGAGTGATTCATAACATGTGGAGCTCACTTTCAGTATGAATTCATAATCTGAAAACAATGTCAAAAGTTCCAATAAGCATCATCCATGTGGAGTTAAAGATGTTCCTGAAGATGGAACAACTTAATAACTTTTTGTCTATAAAATTTGCAGTAGTAGCACTAAAGTTTTGAAATTGTATAATTGAGCATCACTCATGTAGCTTAGTATTTTACTAATTTTAGTTTGACTAAGTAAACTAAAGACGTCTCAGATGGAGGCCACGTAGTATTTTTTCTGAGATATTTTTTTTTTGTAAAAATTAGGTTGCCATGAAGGTCTGAGTGTTTCCTGAAGATGTGAAAATAATTCGGATTAATTTTGACTATAAGTTCTATCATTAGTTATTTAATTTCTACGAGGTTCCGCAAAAATAGGTACAAATATTAAAACTCACAGAAGATTACAGCATATACAAACCAGGAAAAAAAAAACAATTATTTTTAAAAGCACCATTAAGGCACGACAAAATGATTATTTGAAATTTTCCTCAAACTTGTTTGAGTACTGCAGGATAATCACAAAACGTTTACTTTAAAGACATGTTATCGGTAGAATAACTAACACTGAAATGGAGAGTAAGAAATTTGTACGTACAAAAAGTTTTTCATCGCCTGCAAGGTAAATTTACATAATACTCACATAAATTACAATACAATATGCAATAACCTTATAGAGTTGAAATTCATATTTTATCAATCTCGGGCCGAAAATTATTACCAGCAGCTCTCTAATAAGAAAATTATATTTTATTTTATTTTTTATTTAAAAAAACAAATCAAACGATTCTTGCAATATGTATGGTACCACTGAATACTACTTAGGCTATTCTATCATTGATTCTGGAAGCTGTAATTTCAAAACGAACTGCTCCCGAACGCATATTTATAGAGCTTTTTGCCTTACTGTGATGTGTAGAACATACCCGCGTTTGTGGCAACTAGTAGTAGGTACTTGCCCGTATAACCAAATCTATAAAGATGTCCTAGGCGATAGAGATATTTAAAGATGCGGTAAAGATTACGTGATACAGGTGTAATATGTATCGGAGCTGTACTTTAGCCTATACCTTAACTGTATAGATTAAATATTTACCGCATCTATATGATATCTATACTTGTTTCCAGTACAGTTTTATCTTTATCACATCTGTATCACATCTTATTCTATGCTATACCGCACCGGTACTTCAAGCAGGGATTTATCTTTATCGGATCTGTAGATAATATATACTGATTGTCTTTACAGTTGTACCTTTAACAAATCTCTACAATATCTTCATGCAGGCTATATCGCACCTGTAGCGCAATTATCGATTTTGTCTTTATCGAATCTGTGCTAAATATATACTGCCTGTCTTTACAGTTTTATCTTAAGCCTAAAACCGCTGTGTATAGCGTCAATCTAAACACTATCTTTATTTGTTGGCCTTGTGTATAAAAACGTTAAAAATGGCGCATCAACAAGATCAAGAATTTAAAGTTTACGAATTTGATGGAACCTTGGATATTTGTGTGCTTCCTACAATTATAATAATAATTTATGACATAATCATTAACCAAGGCTGCTGTCTCCAATGTGAAGTTATTTTCGATAGGGGGATCATTTACCACAATATCTATAAACCACAAGTAAATAAAATGATAACCTTCATCATAAACTGTTATTACACCTATAACCAATACTATACCTTTTGATGTGCCTACAGCAGAGAGCATTTTCTCAGTTCTGCTGTACTTATAACGTCCAACCGCGGATTTACGGGGGTGGTGATGGTAGTAGGGGTAATAACCCCCCCCCCCCCCCAGAAGGCCAAAAAAATCACCTAAAGCACTAGAAGTAAAGTGTTTTTGAACATGTAATTGGAAAAACTTTGTAAATAAATATATTTCATCGGCTAAAAGTTCCAGCGAAACACCATAAGAATGACTCAATTGCAAAGAAACTTTCTTAACGGTAAAACCTAAACCAAGCCGGACGTTAAACAATGCATGGCTTAAGATTAGCTCTAAACCTTTATGGGGGTTTATAAACAGACCTGTTTGGAAAGTCCACTCACCAAAAAGATAAAGATATTTAAAGCTTATCCCAGCGCCAGCAGTACAAAGTACGAACCGACATCAATACAATGATCATATTACGTAATATTTTTTTCTTGAAATTGCAATTCTGACCTCAGAAATGGCGGGAAATTCAGAAATAATGTACTTTAAAATAGTTGGTGGTAAAATAATACAAAGACATCAATTATTTCGAAGTAAGATTCTCGAAATATCTGAACCTACTAAAACTGTTTTATATTTTATCCCCTATAATTCTTCACTGTTTATTTTTCTTAATACTTTAATCTGTTGTCTTTTTTTTTTGTTTCGGCATCAGTTTATTAAAAACTTAGCAAAGCTACAAACGATACACTTTACCAACTATTTATAAAATGATTTTACTCTACATTAAAATTAATGTAAAAAACAAAATTAGAAAATGAGAAACATGAAACACATTTAACTTTAAAAATTTCAAGAGCCCACAAAAATGTCTAACTTTATTATTAAGCGTCCAATGCGTTTTCTACGTAGTCCCTGTTAATCACGTTTTATCCAAGCATACTATACGCCCTTAACGAGATATTATGCAACGTCACTATAAATTTTACTGCAAAAAAAAACGGTTTAACCCTAACTGTAATTCTTGGTAGTACATTTGTATCATATTGTCCATCATAACCTTCTGTAATACTCTTAAAACATTTAGCGGTCGAATCTTATAAGAGGCGAGATTAGCTCAGGGTGCAAGGAGACCGACTCACAAACCAAAGATGGCCAGTTCGATTCCCCGCTAAGGTAAAGTATGCAGCGCATTTTTAAAATTAAAAATCTATCAATAAATACATTAGTGTAAATGAAATTAGCTAAAAAAATACAGAGGGGTTGTATAAAATATTATAAAAGAAAATACATCCGCGTAAAAAAAATTTTTTTTTATCTAAAATTAATTGCTTGAATTATCTATACCGCACTTTAATTTGGACGATACAGCATCGGAATAGTATCTTTAAAAACCTATATCGTATCTTTACAGTACCTTCATGTGCTCTATGCGCAATCTTAACTGCATCTGTACTTTAACTATATGTTGTCTGTACAGGAGCTTTACATCTTATATACAGAGTTAGTAAAGACAACTATACCCAATCGATATGTAATCTCTATCGTCGCGCTATCCATAGGGTACAGAAAGCCTGTATCGACTAAAGATTTAAATACAGGTTCGATATAGGTTCTGTATTGTGTGGTTATACGGGTGACTTTCATGGCAACTCGATTTTTAAAAAACAAGTTATTTCTAAAACTGTTGGACTTAGCGACTGTCAAAAAAAGTGCCCCTTTTGTGTATTTCTGTACGGAGAATAAAATTATATAACCAAAAATTTAAAACTTTTAAAGATCAAAAATATTCAAGAGAAAATATGACGTGATTACTTCATATGAGACACCTCTGATGCCATTATTTAAACTTAAATTTGTAGAAATACTGAACTAAATCAGTAGTGATTAAATATAAATTTCCGAAATTCTAGTGACTTGGAGATATCTTAAGGAAGTTCTCATTTTTAAGTAATATTGTGAAATATTTTACACCACATGTTTATTGTAAGTGCGTATTGAATTTCGTACGTTTTCACGACTCGTTAGTCTACGAATTCTGCTGATAATTCAAAGGAATTTTTTTCTGTTAAATGAACTTAATTTTTTAGGTACTAAATTCAAGTTAACGCAAATCTGGCTCCACCATTTCTTAGAATTATGATTATTTGAAGGATTTTCGTTGTTCTTAAGCCATGTGTTATAGAAACTATGTAAACCTACAAAAAATCTTTCCCACGTTTTGCCTTATAAAAGCAACGTGGGTTTTCAGAGATGGGTCATTCTCAAAGCTGTGATTCATGAAACAGCAGTTAATTAAGACACGCTCTTGATGCTACAACCTTATGTTCATGCTACAAACTCACAAACACCTACCTGTTCATATTCCTTCCAGCGCTTGAAGTTTCACCTTTCGCCGCTGGTGGACTTGCCCTTTTCGCCCAGCACTTCAAGTTTTACCTTTGGCCGCTCGTGGGCTACCCACTCCGCCCAACGCTTGAGGTTTTACTTTTGGCCGCTGGTGGGCTCCCTACTTCGCCCAGCACTTGAGATTTTACTTTTGGCCGCTTGTGGGCTTTCCCATTTCGCCCAGCGCTTGAGGTTTTACTTTTGACTACCCGTGGGCTTTCTCATTCCGCCCAGCGCTTGAAGTTTTACCTTTGGCCGCTGGTAGGCTTCTCCATTCCGCCCAGCGCTTGAGGTTTTACTTTTGGCTGCCCGTGGGCTTTCTCACTCCGCCCAGCGCTTGAGGTTTCACCTTTGGCCGCTCGTAGGCTTCCCCTTTGCGCCCTGCGCTTAAGGTTGTACTTTTGGCGTTTCTTGGGCTTCCCACTCCTCCCAGCGCTTGGGGATTAACTTTTGGCTGCTTGTGAACTGTGCCATTCCGTCCAGCGCTTGAAGTATTACCTTTGACCGCTCGTAGACTTCTTTATTCCACCCAGTGCTTGAGGTTTAACTTTTGGCTGCCCGTGGGCTTTCCCACTCCGCCCAGCGCTTGAGTTTTTACCTTTGGCCGCTCGTGGGCTACCTCATTACTATTGTATTACTAACGAGGATTTTGTCTTATTTTGACCATGTTGAGAACACCAAGCAGCTTACTTTGGCTGGGTTTTCTGCAGTTTCCTTACTGTGAACAGGTGAATATTGGGGGTAGATATCTGTAAGTCAGCTGCAGTTGCAATTATTGTGAGGAAATATTATTGAACAACTTCAATAAATGTATTAAACCTCTCCTGTGTTTAATCTCTCAAATTCAGCTACTTTTGATCCTGAGATCTCGAACTTGTTACTACATAAAAAGGCACAACGTTCGACGAAAGGCCACAACGTATCACACAACCAGGGCCCGCAACGTTACAACATGGAACTTAATTTCCAAATCACGGTGTGGCATGGATAAAAGTTGTACCTTAATCCATATAGTTCTAAACACTACTGACAGTGGTTTACGGATAATATTGAAAGTTACTGCACATGTTACTCGAGATAGTTTTCTTAATTATTGGTATAACATTGGGATCTATTTGATATGCTCTCCAAAACCTTATTAAACACTTTGTAATAATATTTTATTCCTATATCATCAAAATATGAAATCGCGACGTTTGATCTTTCAGATAATGTCACAAGTAGCTAAGTTTAGCCGAGTTAAGTCAGGCGACTCTGGTGGTAAAAGTATTGATTCTTCAGATTCAATTCATTTATTGTGCAATTTTTGATTTAGGTACTGACTTACCATCTGACTATTATGTGCAAACTCTTCGTATTTCTTAGAATACAATATTGTTCTTCTATTGGTGCAAGATTATCTAAAAAAAGTTCCCCACGCACATAGGAAGAAAATGTAATTATGTGTCTCTAGTTGAGATATGGGCCAATAATGGTTGTTCCTAATATCCAAATATTTATGCTAAATTGCTGCTGTGGGCGTCTAGACATTCTTTTCGTGCTCTAAAAAATCGTTTATTACATTTGTTATGTCTAAGTTTGTTTATTTAAAATCTTCTGTATCAAAATAAACTAGAGAAAACACATTCTACGAAATTACTGGTTTAGAACAATTGCAAACACTTGTCGTTTGAAAATGCTCATTCGGATGTGTTGGATATTGTCCAATTCTAAGTGCATAACCTTTGCTATACTACAATTGTTGTGTAACTCTGAAAAGGTATTCGTTTATATCAAAAATCAATCAAGAAAGCGAATGCTCAGAGGTGCTCACTCAAATCACAATTGTCAAGTTGAGCTTTCGAAACATACAAAAAACTGAACATTTATTTAAGTAATATATTAAAAAATTAAATAAGAGAAACATTTTCAGCTCATAAATATGATAATATTGCTAATGCTAATTCTTTAATTATAAAGAAGTATTCCTGCGAGCTGTAGTTCTATTTATAAATATGTTAGCCACAGTGTCAAGATTTCTATCGTCGGCCAGTTCCCTATTTACGTTTACAATTGCGTGGTCGTTCAATCTTCTTTGGGTCATATTATTTCTGAAGTACGTTTTTAAGCGCTTCAAAGCAGAAAAGGAAAGCTCTGCTGTACATGTTGAAACAGGAATGGTCAAAACGATTTTAACCAATATTACAATTTACTTTTGGCTTAGACAGCGTCGTCATTTGGGAACTACACCCAGCATAATCAGGTTAGGACCGACCTGTAGCTTGTAGCAAGCATTTGCTCTAGAAGTTTGAGCAATATTTGTTCGTAGGCCCTACCTGCCTAAACAGGGCCGTGTGCTTAGATTATTTAAACCTTGGGGTGGACAAGGATTTGATCTTAATGTATTTTGTCTGCCAGGACAAGAATACTTAATTGGCTTATGCCTATTAGCTGTTTGTGAACCCATACAAACTAACGTTTCGCAAGACATCTTCAAAGTGAATAAAACACTGAATTCAAATCCGGGAAGCGGAGGTATTTAAACCTCTTTGAACCAGTCGGGCAGAACGGCGGAGTTCTGGTTGGTTGTCACCGTTGGGCAAAGACGGATCCAGTGGAGCGTGATCGTGAGATCGATGATGCTTAGGAGTCCTTAGAGGATAAACTACTGGATTCCAAGCATTACTGAGTCTAAAGCCATCCTCCCTGTTTATGTCATTTTATTTTTCGTTTCACTTTTATTCTTAGTGCTGCTCATAGTGCCCCCTGTGGGCATCTCCCAGCTGATTACGATGTTAATGTTTGCATTCGATGAAGATAAATCTAATGAATCAACTTTCTTTTCTGCTATACGAATTACAAATTTGTCCATTTTAGCTAATCCAAAGATGTATGTGTTAGCAACAATCAAAGGACACTCGTCGCTCTTTCTCGTCCGCGTTCACTGTACGAAAGCCGCTGCGGCGACGCGCACACATGCCACACATGCCCAGCGCAGTCGAATTCTGATTTCTCACAAACACTTAATTGCAATACTTCTTCAACGCTACTATATGTCACAATACTTCGCAATGTTGGTCGCTGTTGATTCGCACTCTATCACTTGTATGAGTATTTTTTCTATTTAATTTGTATTTAAAACTTATTATTTTATTTTTACTTTATTTAATCTTCCTTTAGATCTGGCTTAGGGGTGCGGAGCACCCCTGAAACATTTCTCAGGGGTGCTTGAGTCCCGGAGCACCCACGTAGTCGGCGCCTATGTATATAATAAAGATCTGATCTGATCTTGCACGTTATACCAGAGAAAGTACAAACAGCACGAAATAATATTTGAGTTATAATTATATCATGGCTTTTTAAATTGCGAGCTTCGAAAGCTCTGTCGAAGCTTCCAATTTAGGGCCATGAATTATATCATGCTCTGTGCAGTGGAGTAACGAGAAGTTTTAGAGCATGGGTTGCAGAATAAGGTCGGGCCCATATAACACCTCCTGCCCTCCCAGTAGGAGATAAAAATAGAACTTTTCGTTACAGAAACACTTGGATATGTTTAAAAACAAAACGCAAACAAAATAACTAGGTATCTATTAAAGGCCATATAACGTAGAAATTATAATATCAACTAAAAATCTTAAACAAACAAAGATATATCTACATGATGTAAAGATCTTGCAAACCGTATGTAGCAGCAAGGCGGTTGTCGTGATAACGTACCCCGATACTTGCCCGGCGGTTGAGCAAGGCTATTCGAAACAAAAAACTCATATTACTCGCTCATATTATCGTATGGCTGAAATGTAAATTGAATTTATTACTTTACCAGTACCCTAACATTTTTATACTACTGATATATCGAGATATTCGTCGAAAAAGAGCCATATCAAAAATAGTTTAGTGTCTTCTTACAAAAAACTATTCGGTTGCTAACGACAGTTCTAGCACGGCCCTTGCTTTTCCTCTTGTTGACGCATAGATGAACCATTTCACAACACATCGCCCCCATAGCGGGTGACTGACTATTCAAGCATAGAGCGATCAAATAAAAACTTATTCGTAGTCACCTTTGAAACAAACACGTCATGCCAAGGATTAGTTTGCAAATAGTGGAGCTATTATCATATTTGCGCGGTTCTTTAAACAATTATTAAGTGAGCATAGTAAATTATTTTTTAAAATTTATTATTTTTATTTTACAAACGTGCATGATAAATGTCAGTTGCAAACCGTGACCCATTTAACACACATAATAGAAAAAATATTAGACAGTTGTTTGGTTTAGCTATAAAGGCGTGGGCTTGTAATCTGGTGACCCTAGTTCAAATCCCGTGACATTACCTACTACTATCTTATCTTAGCCCATGTCTATAATTTATTCTAATTTTTATCTTGTATTTATTAAAAAAAATTATTTGTAAATTAAATTAAAAAATGTTTTACGTTGCTTTGTTAAAGCCATTTTTACGAACGAACGACATTAAATACCGTTTATAAAAGTAAGTGGAAAACGTATGTAAAAATTGAAAACGTCATTGCGCCATTGTTTATACACGCAGCTATTATTTCACAGGTGTTTGTATTACAGTTTTTAAATTAAAATTAAAAATCAATTTTGTTTGAATAAATACAAGATAATAATTAAAATAAATTATGGACCTGAGCCAAGATAAGGTAGTAGTAAGGAAGATTAAACATACTTAAAAAAATTAAAAACAAAATAAGTCTGTCACGAGATTTGAACTGGGGTCACCAGATTACAAGCCCCCGTCTTTACCGCTTAACCAAACAACAGTCTAATATTTTTTTTATCACGTGTTAAATAGGTCACGGTTTACAACTAACATTTATCATGAACGTTTGTAACATAAAAATAATAAATATTAAATATAATTTACCATGTTCACTTGCTAGTTGTTTAAATCATGTCAAATATGAGTAATTGCCGTAAAATAATAATCCGCGCAAGTATGATAATAGCTTCACGATTTCCAAACTAACCATCGACATGACGTGTTTGTTTCAAAGGCGACTGTGATTAAGTTTCTATTTGATTGCTCTGTATAAGAAGGTTCAGACGCAGTGCTTCGTTAATTTTTTCTATTTCCACTAGTAAAAATAGTGATTCGATATTCAAACGTGTAGCATATTAGTTTCGTAAATATCTAATAAACTATAAGCCAAATTAAAAAATAATTTTTAGTTTTATTCTATGTATGTATATGTGTAGAAGATTTTCTGAAGATTATTGTCAAATAGTGACATTTGCACATAACATTCAAACAATAGTAAGCGAATCGATTGGAACTCACGAATTAGTACCTTGGCCACCAAGGTCGTCTGACCTAACTCTAGTTTTAGTTAAATTAACTATATTAAACAAAGTTTCATTACTTTTTCTTGGCATTGCTTAACTTCACGACGTATGTAATTGGTACTTACCTAAAATATCGCAATTTCTGACTTAGGTAATATTTATCATCTTTGAATGTCTGAAAATCTACTAAATTCTGATTTAAAAAAAGGTTAAATGTACTCTATATCTTAAAAATAAGGCAACTGCTAGCTTTGTGAAAGTACGTTTTCCTAATACAATTTATAAATAAGTAAACTTTTTCTCTTACAGCTTTTTCTCCCTCTACTAATCATAAAAATATTCAGTCTTAATTGTTCGTTTGTAATCCTTAATTAAGCGTATTCGTGCCTGTTCTAATTTCTGAAATCTCCGTGTGCATCTGCCAACTTATACCATGTGTATATTTTTGTTGAGACATGTTCCTGAATTGCTTATTTTCAGGAACATAATTATGTAAATTCACTTTCATCTTCTAATAAATTTAGTCCTGTAATCTAAATAACCAAAATTTAAAAAATATTCTTCTTATTTCGTAAGTAACCGTTTAACAAAACAGGGAAATTCTTTGTTGAATGAATTATAACCAAAAATTAGACATTTATCATAGACCAACGGACGGTCCTTCCCTAAGATAAAATTTAGCACCAGGTCCCCCGCGGGTGAATATTTTCGAGCCCTGTCGAAACAGCGGCGGAGTCTGGCGTGTGAGGCAAGCAGTTAGTGTTACCTACCACACAAGGAATGCGTGTGAGCCCGTTAGTAAGAGGCTGGCGGGGTCGCGCCCGTGACAGGGTGTAATATATAACGTCTTCAACAAACAGCGGCCGTTCCTCCCACCGCGGTCCAAGATCTTCATCTGCAGAGCCGCCACAGCTGGCTCAATTCCAAGAACACTTGCCACGGCAAGGTACCTGCAGTTCTACCCCGAACACTTCTTCCTTCGCAAGCTTAGGTACCTGCAGCGGCCCATCTTTAATCTCGAATTCTTATTTCTAACCGTAGCTAATTTCACACGAGTGGATTTTTGGTTAACCGATCAGTAGTTGATTTTATTATATTATAAATAAATTTAATGTTATTCTTTGTTTGGCTAGAAAAAATAGCTATAAGAAGCTCACGATGTTAACAAGGATTTGATATTCGGATATTTCGTCCTTGAGCATCACGTCGCCGAGTGTTGCGTACTTGTCGCGTTCCATTTTGAAATTTTTACAAATATGAACGTTAAATTCAGCGCTATGAAATTTTATAGAAAGTATTTTTAACTTCTGATTTAAGAATCAACAAGTACAGATATGAGCAGCTACATAATAAAGAATAGAAAAATGGTATATGTTCTGTGACTGCAACAACAATTTACAACAATCTAGTTTTTCAGCTGGCCATGTTTAAACTTAAACAAACATTCTATTATTATAAGCGCGCAGCGTCCGAGTTCAAGGCTGCAGCTTTTCACCGTTTTCACTGATTTAATATTGAAAAGCTGACGTACAAACTTTATAGAAGAACGATAATTTACAAATGTCTTAGATATTCAACAATTACTTTTTTGTTTAAAATATCTAAGATATTTTTAAATAGACCAATATTCAAATATCTAAGATATTAGAAAATTAGTTTTTTTATTAATTATCTAAGAAATTTTAAATTAAAATTGTTTTAAAATACCTACAATATATAAAATTAGAAAACTTTTTAAAATAGTTGTAAGATAAAAGAATATTCCTTAAAAGTATCTTTGATATCGTCCTAAATAGTTAAACTTCAAATATCCTGAACACATTTTTAATTATTTATTAATATCTTATAGATATTTTTAAAACATTCAAGTAAAATATTAATATCTAAGAGAATTGTAACATAATCAACAGAAACAAATTTGTTGTAAACGTTTAAGCCATTTCTTACAACATAGAACTACTTCGTGGTTAATTTGATTAATTAATGAAAATATAGCTACGATATTGCTAATTTGTTTATTTACAAAAGTTTTAAACACAAAAAGGTATCTTAGAGATATTTTAAATTTAACTACCATAATAAACACACGGCGACTAGTATATTATAACAGAAATATTTTTAAATATTTATTAATATCAAGGATAGTTTGGAATAATTACAAATATCTAAGATATATTTAATTAAATGCAGATATCTATCAGATATTTTTAATTTATGTACATTTTTATTTCTATTTTGCAAAAATTTCTGTCAATAAAAAGTAAAACGGCGCCGCGGCGTTACATACTAGTCAAATTTTTGCTTTAATCAGTGGTAATGTTATTATCAAAAAAGTGGTTTCGCAAGAGTAAAAAACCTGTTAAATTAGAAAATTTATAAACATTATCTCAAGAAACGTATTACTTCGAAACTGGCTATATGTTTCATTTTATTAAGATTATTTATTTATTGTAAGAAATGAAGATGTGAATTAGATATCGTTTGGTTTTTCCTGCAACTCTTTAATTTTTATGGAACGTTCTGTATGACAATGTTGTCGGTCTAGGCGGTCTACGCAAGGATAGGTTACGTTCAAACTTTTCTTGTAGAAATCCACTTTTTGTTATATCAGACGATCTTAATATTTTACTCGAAAAATACCTGCCTATTTTAGACAAGAAATACATATTTTTTTATTAATTATCTAAGATACTTTAAATTAAAATTGCTTTAAAATACCTACAATATATAAAATTATAAAACTGTTTAAAATATTTGTAAGATAAATAAAATATTCCTTAAAAGTATTTTTGAGATCGTCCTAAATAGTTAATTTCCAAATATCCTGAACTCGTTTTTAATTATGTAATAATATTCTATAGATATTTTTAACACATTGAAAATTTACAGAGATCTTTTCAAGTAAAATAATAATATCTAAGAGATTTGCAACATAATCAACAGAAACAAATTCGTTGTAAACGTTTAAGCCATTTTTTACAACATAGAACTACTTCGTGGTTAATTTTATTAATTAATGAAAAAATAGCCACCATATTGCTAATTTGTTTATTTACAAAATTCCGAATGAAAGTTTTAAACAAAAAAAGTTATTGTAGAGATATTTTAAATTTAGGTACCATAATAAACCCACGGCGACTAGTATATTACAACAGAAATATTTTTAAATATTTATTAATATCAAGGATAGTTTTTAATAATTACAAATATCTAAGATATATTTAATTAAATGCAGATATCTTTCAGATATTTTTAATTTATGTACATTTTTACTTTTATTTTGCCAAAATCTCTGTTAATAGAAAGTAAAACGACGTTACATACTAGTCAAACTTTTGCTTTAATCAGTGGTAACGTTATGATCAAAAAAGGGGTTTCGCAACAGTAAAAACCTGTTAAATTAGAAAATTTTTAAAGCATTATCTCAAGCAACGTATTACTTCAAAACTGACTACATAATTTTTTTCGTATTTTGTAAGAAATGGAGATGTAAATTAGAGATTGTTTGGTTTTTCCTGCAACCCTTTAATTTTTATGGAACGTTCTATATGACAATGTTGTCGGTCTAGGCGGTCTACGCAAGGATAGGTTAGGTTCAAACTTTTCTTGTAGAAATCCACTTTTTATTGTATTAGATGATCTTAATATTTTACGCATTAAATACCAGCCTATTTTTAATAATACAACCGGCGTCAAAGAAATGACTATTTTATTGTTGAACATTTCGCATGGAAGCCTGAAACCATCTCTTGTAATTTTCACTGATTTTAAAAGTTAAACAAACATAACAACAATGGGGACACCTTTTTTAGTTCTCACAAGAACAATTATTAGTACGTTCAGATGTGCATTTCGGCTGCTAAGCAGCCATCTTCAGTGAACTAAAACGTAAGAAACAAACACTACGTCGAAGTGGAAAAACACAACGAAGTAACTTACGCCTGGTGATATCAGAGTCACAAATTTTAGTTGTGGGTTGCTGTATTTATACCTGATGTGTGCCTCACTTTCTCTCTTGTGTTATTTTTTAATAAAGCTGAATTTGGGATAAGGCCATAATCGTGATTTAAAATATTACTTTTGTATTTTTTAATAAACCTGCTTTTCTATGCATCGAGTTGTCTAGTATTTGAAACTGTGTTTTTTTAAGTTTTAGGTTTTTGGCTTGTATTAGATGGCTAAGTTTTCTTTTAGTGTGACCTATGTAATGGCTGGGACAAGCAGAATAATTAACTTTGTAAATACTAGATTTTGCTTCGTTCTAAATGGTGTTGCCTAAAAGATTTTTCAAAGTATTTTTACTATAAACTATGGGGTAGAAGCCAGCGTTTCTAAAAACTTCTCCTATTTTGTTAGAAACAAGTGGATGGTAGTTCAAAGAGATCCAATGTTGTTGGGCGTCTGAGGAATTGATTTGAACTGTAGTTTTTTGAGATTTTGTCTTTTGGCGTTAGCTTTTTTTAAAATGTTTGTAACCAGCGAAACTTCTTTTATGTAATTTAATCATTTTTGTAGCGAAAAATACAAAAGTAATATATTAAATCACGATTCTGCCCTTATTCCAAATTCAACTTTATTAAAATTTACCGCAAGAGAGAAAGTGGGGCACACATCAGGTGTAAATACAGCAACCCACAACTAAAATTTGTGACTCTGATATCACCAGGCGTAAGTTACTTATTGATTGATTATAGGTATATGAAATACTTAATTACTTCAACAATATTTATTTGTTTTAACCTTATACGTATTTCGGCATGTTTACATGCTATTGTCAAAGGTTATAGAAAGTAAACAGTTAGTGTTGTTATAGCAATAGAACTTGGTGACTTGATCTCGGTAATCGTCCGTAGATGACTTGATTTCTTATTCCAAAATATCCAATAGAGGAGAATTTAAGATCTCAATTTGTTCATTCATTAACGGTACAGTTTTTAAATGTTTGTGAATTTTAAATGCTTTTAGTATATCTAATTTACGTTTATCATCACAAAAGTGTAAACATTTTATAGTATTATTAGATGTTATTAAATGATTGTGTTCTAGTAAGTGTTTAGCGTAATTCGACTTATGTGGGGTTTTGTATTTGTAACAACGTACGTGTTCTTTAGACCTAATATCAAAATTTCTAATTGTCTGGCCTATATAAACCGAATTACAATGCGAACAATTTAATTTGTAAATGCCTGATTTTAGCAAATCGTCTGTTTTTGATTTCGCATTAAACAAAGTGTTTAAGATGTTTCTAGTTGTTTTAAAACTTACTTTATATTTATTTGTTTGGTTTATAATTTTAATAATTTTTCCTGATTTGTCACCAACATATGGGATCGAGGCATATTTACTTGTATCGGATGAAGTTAGACTATTCAAATAAATTTTTTGAATGGCTAACTTATAATCTTTTTCTTTAAGTAATGTATCAATAAGTTTAGTATTATAACTATTACTATATGCAATTTGCTTAATAATTGAAATTTCTCTATGGTAATTAATTTTATTTAAAGGGACCGTCAAAGCGCTATGTATCATGGACCTGTATGTAAAGCTAAAATTTATAAATAAAGTGACTTATCTGCTTCGTTGGCTTTCCACTTCAGCGTAGTGTTTGTATCTTACGGTTTATTTCACTGAAGATGGCTGCTTAGCAGCGCCGAAATGTACATCTGAACGTACTAATAGTGCGAGAACTAAAGGGGGTTTCCTCATTATTGTTGTAATTTTCTCAGTCGCTTATTTTTTCTAATTTAAACAAACATAAGTAACGTCTCATCCAGTGGTTGTAAGCTCCTACCACAATGAGTTATTGCATAATATTGTTTTAGCGTGTGTAGTGCGTATGTTGTCACTGACGGTAATCGCTAATAAACAATAATAATTATTATAGTTGTAGATAAAAGTTGGTGGTACCTACTTTGTTATAAATTATAATATCGAACAAACCTTAATTGCCAATTAGTCTAAGAAAAGATTGTTTCAATTTAAACTTTACATCCGATTTAATCTAATCAATAATATTGCCCACGCAAAACTAAACAATATTCGAGTGTTATTACATGGTGCACAATGCAATATAATAAATACGGTCTACAGAACGTAATTGATTTTATTAAAAATAAAATTCTGCCCGATTAACAAACAAAGAGCAATCTGCATGAAAGGTATGCGGGATCTCCAATTGCAAGCTTGTTTGCTATTTTATTAATTGAATATGGCGATTAAGCGTAAATAAATGCATTCCTAAGGGGCGCGAGTGGTTTTCTGCGAATATCTATTATCGCCTCGTGTTATTAACTCTCAAACGAAGAAGAGTACCTCCAGATAAATGTTTCAATTACTCTCATGTCACACCAGGCCCGGTTATGAATATATTTTCATATTTTATAACCTGCGTCAAAACATTCATTACTTACACCGTCAATGTCGGAAAATTAAATGGGTTGCGTTTTAAAATTGTTATTCAATTGCCTCCTGTCAATAACAGCTCCTAAGGAAAGATATCTTAGCATGAACTTACTTTGATTGATACCTTTATGAAAGTAGGTACACTGATATACTTTCATTTAAATTAGCGGAACCCGTAGGCTAAGCCCCACCATTTTTTAAATAGTAAATAAGCTGCTTAAGTTGGTAGCGTAGCGGAGCGTGGATTGAAGTCCTAGCTGTATGAATTTTAAATAGAGACTTATTTAATTGTATATAAATTGATTTTGACAACCTTGTTCGCAAAAAAGGGAAGAAGAGGGAAGGGTTAACCCTTTTAAGTATTGCTGCACCTAAAAATTAAGTTCTGAATCTCATTCTAATATCAATCATGAGCACTTTAGCTTAAACAGATATTTTTTATCGTTCTCTATTTAATAAAACGAGGACATGAATTTACATTTTTTTTTTAAATTCCTAGAAGGCGTCACAGAGAAATTAGGGAACTGACATAGGGAGCAAATTGTAGCCCATCGCTAGCTCTATAAGCTTGAGTAATAGTTGTTTCACAGCGTCCAAAAGTTTTAAATATATTCACTTAGCAGTTTTCATTTGTACAAAGAATCTCTTACATAGTAAAATTTTGTTCCTCTACGGTTGTTATACTACTACTACTACCAAATGTAATACAGAATTATTAATTCGTTTTTGGGAAAACGGGCCTTATAGCCGAAAATTTGCAAAAAAACGTAGCAGCCAGCCGCCGCGCCATTTTGAAGCTACAATACCTAGAAAAAAACTTAATTTGTCTTAACGCCTTCTATGATGATGTTCTGTTCTTACATTTATGAAATTCTGTTTGTGAAAAAAACGCTATCAAAAAACATGTCTAATTTACAAATATTGTACAAATTAATCAATAAAAAAAGAGCAAATTGTGCCCCTCTAAAGCAGGATGCCTATATTTTTAACTAAAATACAGAACAAATTGAAAACGCTTTAGAAGAATTTAAAAAAAAAAGCATGTGTTTATTATTTAACTTCCCAAACGAAAATTGAAGCACAAAACAAAGAAAACTTTTGATTACTTTAATATTAATAACTAATATAAAATAGAACTTATGAAATTACTTATTTTTGATATTTTCTACATGAATTAACTTGTTTTAAACTATCATGCCTTACTTTTGAATCATAAAATTGCATGCAGCTCTTCAAAACAGTAATTGCGTTTGTTCGCGGGTTTCATATTGCTTATTAGCTCAGTAACCATTTTCAAGCCTAAAAGACAAACAAGATTCACCAATACTTTTTTATCGAATAAATATTGAAAAATTAGAACCCATTTTTAATTTATGATGATTGTCCATTTCATCGTATTGTAGCCATTTTATTATAACATATAAAACAATTTATTGAAACAAAGCAACAACACCAGATGCTGCAAACTTTACTAACTGACTATATAAACGGTCAATGTAACACAATATACAACATAGCTCAATATTTAGCGCGGACGGTAATCTCATTAAATTCGACTGCCATTATAATTTTAAAAGTCCAGTCTAAACAACCAGAAATTATCTCTGTCTTGTCTGTGCTACAAAAGACAATATTTATTACAAATTGGAGTTCTTCGTTACTAAACTATAAATAACCAAACTATAGCAATAACGGTGACAAAAACATAAAAAATTGCCGAAAACCATAATTGAATTTAGTTGATTTGCAAGAAGCCGCCGCGCCCGCCGCCGTCGTATTGCGGTACGTGACATTTGAACTCCGCTGATTCGGCTTTGGACGTTTGGCCGCCACCGTATCAGCACCGGCAACTGCTTAATTAATTTAAAAATATTCTAAAATAAAAAATTCATTAATATTTATAAAATAATAATCATTAAATATCATTTGTGCATTGGAAATATTTAGTTATATTACTCAAACTTCCTACACAGTAACATATGATGCTAAATTGGCCGAAAAACGCTTGCGCTTCTTGCTTAGATTGTTTAGCTTCAAACCGACACTTTTTGATACTATGTAAGTATTCGTATAATATAACCCGGAACTCTAAAGCTCTTATAGTGGTACTGTAGATCATTATAGCCTCAATATCTACCAATCACTATATATTTTTGGTGTACAAAATTGTGTTACGTATAAATGTCAGCAAACTACTAAATAGTCATACGCACCCGACGGCGAAGAAACTACTCAGTTGTTTTATTTGATATTTTAAAATTAAAATTAATTGTACTGTTAGACATATTATTCGTGAATTAGTCTAATCATATAGCACTCGTAAAAAGATAATCATAGAAAATTACATAAACTTCCTGTATACCAACTCGTGTTTGTTTTATTTATGAAAACGCAGAATTTTCGAACACAATTAGCACTTGTTGCTATGCAACAAGTTTTTGTAATTTTTTACCAGATTATTTTTCAATTGACTTGTGGTACAACTGTTGAATATATAATAATTTATTGTTGTCTGTTATGACTATTTGCTTGAATGTTTTAGAAAGCATAGCATAAAGCACATAGAATATATTTTTTTACCTTTAAGACTTACAAATATTGGGTCCAATACTAATAATCTTCTCTTTTGAATATCAAAAATCAAACAATTAAAGGAACTGTTCAAACTCTGATTCCACAATCTATACATTACAGCAGCTCCCGCTGCTAGAAGCCACATGTAAACACGTCAATTAATTAAGGCGCATATTCGTATTTACTGCTAGGTTACGGACCAGCACAGATTTACGGCAAAAAGAAAAATTAGCTTAACACTATTTGTTAGAATACGCCTGACCCTTTATTCGGAATCCGAACTCTAGCCTAGATACGTATAGAACCGGTCAGCAGAATTCTGTGACAAAGCACTCGAGAACACGTCCACTCGTAATACGCACTTATAAAAAATACAATATTACTGAAATGTAAGACATTATTTGATATATGTACAGATAAAATCGCTAATTGGACAAATAGTTATTAAACAATTATACTACAAGCAATCTTTGCTTCGAAATTTGTAAAATAAATACGGCCATCTCAGGTTTACGCATCTGTGAGATGGAATGAACCGATTTGATATTGTTTATCGTGGTTGACGATGTTACGCTCATGTTTAAAAATGAACAGGCTACAAATTAATAACCACACTTGACCCACATATTCGAGTTAAAATAACAAACAAGCGACTAGCAAACAATTACTTATTTATTATTAAAAAATAAACAAATAAAAGCGTGGGTCACAGCCCATGCGTTTCGCTAGTTTTTATTAAATTAAGTGAGATCCCAATGCTATAGATGAGCTGTAATTTTATTGGTGCCTCAATAAATTAATTTCCCTGTGACGCCTTTCATGAATTTTTAATAAACTATAAAACATTTCCGTGTACACTAAATAACCATGAGTAATTTAAAATAAGCTTCTAAATTTAATTTTGTGGTGCAGCAAAATCTAGGCGGAGAGAGGGGGGGAAATAATTTCTTACCGCGCCAATTTTTAGTTATTTTATTCGCTATTTAGAATCAGATGCTTTTTAATTCCAAGAAACGTTTGTACAAAAAACGATATTTTTGTTCGAAAAGCACTAGAAAGTCTAGTTTCTAGTTACAGTGCTTTCTATGCGAAATATATCTTAATTTGTCTTTTTAAATTTAATATTTTTTACTATATGATTTTGTATTTTAAATATTTGTTGCCATTGCATTGTGTATTTCAAAGTATTTTAAATACTTTGGTAAACGTACTTCGTCAATATTACAATTTACTTTTGACTTAGACCGCATCATTTGTCTGTCTTTATAAGCATTTGCTCTAAAAGTTTGAGCCTAAGCGGTTCGTGAGCCGTGCCTGTCTAAACAGGGCCTTGTGTTTAGATTATTTGGACCTTGGGGCGGACAAGTGTTTGATCTTAATATATCTTGTATGTCAGAACCAAAATACTTAATCGGCTTATGCCTGTTAGCTGTTTGTGAATCCATACAAACTAACGTTTCGCAAGACATTGCAGCTTGCATCTTCAGAGTGATTAGAGCACTGAATTCAAATCCGCGATGCAGAGGTATTTAAATCCCTTTGAGCCAGTAGGGCAAAACGGCAGAGTTCTGGTTAGCCGTCACCCAGTAGAGCGTAATTGTGAGATCGTTGTTGCTTATGAGTCCTTAGAGGATGAACTTCTGGAGTCCAAGCTCTTACTGAGTCTAAAACCGTCCTCTCTTTTAATGTTGTTAGGTTGCTTTTCACTTTCAATTGCTTCACGTATGATACGAGGGAAGTAATGAGGTACTCTGACGGGTACTCGAGCGTTCACAAAGTCAATTTTATGATCAGTTAAACCAGTATGTTCAGCCACCGCAGATTTTGTGATGCGTCTGTGTTTACAATTACAATTACATTTACAATTTCGGCGTAAATTAATTGGAATCGTTCGTTTCGTTGTAGGCCAATCAAATTTAATACGATTTTATTTATTGAATAACTTTGTAGGTTGCATTCCAGTAAACGCATCTCCAAAAATGACAAATTTAGCGTGATAATAGTCTTGTACCTACAAAAAAAAATATAATTAACTGGTATAGTTGGTACAAAATGTTTGGCATATTATGAGTATCCTCCATCATTACTGTTGGAATTAGCTACAGACTTTCAAGTTAAAAAAATATTCATGTTCGAGAGTGGTGCATGCGGTCGCTGGGGTAATTGACATATTTTTAGTTGGCAACAACATAGGCTAACTTTGTAATAAAAAGCTTCAAAAATATTCTGGAGTAAGAGCACCGAATATCAATAGTTGTCTGAACATTTTTAAATTTGTTGCTATTTTATTAAAGTGCTAAGGCATATTAGTCGGCGCAATCAGTTTATTTTACATCTTTCTCCGAAGCTTGTGGAAGATTTTCCACAGAACGAAGCATAGAGTCTAAGGACGGTTGATTGGCGTTTGACAAGCCCAAACTAGTGTACGTTACACCTCTGTTTTACCACTTTCTCTGGTTACAGCACTAATGTGCTGTTAAAAAAGGCGTACTATCTGCATTTCATCGGATATGGAAAATAACAAAATCTTCTGTTTTGATTTACGCCGTCAGCATATTTAATTTAACTTTCACAAATAACTATTTCGTTATTGACTGAATATTGAAGAAGCACTGAAGTGGCTGTCGGCATAGCATGCTTGAACCGTCTTTTAGACTAGATCTTATACAAACCTACATGATTTTCAATTTTTTTTGCAAGAAAAATAATCCATATCCATACATATATAAAAGCACAAAGGGTTTTTTTCTCCCCTTCCTCCAGCGGCTACCGGTTCACCATTTTGGACCATTCTTTTTTTAAATGAAAGGTCTCTATCCACAGATGAAACATGAAACATTTTTATATTTTTATTCTACGTCGATTTTTTATTAATAATTATTTTAATTTATAATATATATGAAGGTCGGCTAGACGCGCGTCACTTGGGGCGCCATCTACAATAACGTCGCGTGTCGTTATTGGAACTAATGCATCACGTGACTTGGCATTTCGCCGGTTCTGTCAACGCTGTCTGTCAGTGCATTGTGTGCTGGGGTAACACTAGTACATATATAAAAGCACAACGGGTTTTTTCTCCCCTTCCTCCAGCGGCTACCGCTTTACCAATTTGGACCATTTTTTTTAAATGAAAGGTCTCTATCCACAGATGGAACATGAAACATTTTTATATTTTTATTCTACGTCGATTTTTTATTAATAATTATTTTAATTTATAATATATATGAAGGTCGGCTAGACGCGCGTCACTTGGGGCGCCATCTACAATAACGTCGCGTGTCGTTATTGGAACTAATGCATCACGTGACTTGGCATTTCGCCGGTTCTGTCAACGCTGTCTGTCAGTGCATTGTGTGCTGGGGTAACACTAGTACATATATAAAAGCACAAAGGGTTTTTTTCTCCCCTTCCTCCAGCGGCTACCGCTTTACCAATTTGGACCATTTTTTTTAAATGAAAGGTCTCTATCCACAGATGGAACATGAAACATTTTTATATTTTTATTCTACGTCGATTTTTTAATAATAATTATTTTAATTTATAATATATATGAAGGTCGGCTAGACGCGCGTCACTTGGGGCGCCATCTACAATAACGTCGCGTGTCATTAGTGGAACTAATGCATCACGTGACTTGACATTTCGCCGGTTCTGTCAACGCTGTCTGTCAGTGCATTGTGTGCTAGGGTAACACTAGTTATTATTAAAATATGAAAAAGTTTAGACAAAGTGTTTCACCATTTTATAATGCTCCTAATGTAATGTATAAAGTATTAATGTTCACTCATCACTGTATAGTAACAAGAAAATAAGCAAATAATGTATTATGTCCTCAAGCACTAAGAGATCTTAAATAATCTTAAGCTCTAGATAAATTGGAACAATCCACGTCAGCAACGGTATTTACTGAAGAAATATTGCATAAAGCCATAGCTGAAATAATTAGGTGTTAAATTTATATGTCAAGTATTGTAATAAGTAGGTAATACTTTATTTGCGAAGATGTGCGTTTATTATTTGTTATGTAATGAGGTAAGAACTATATTTGTTACATTAAAAGAAGAAATTTAAGTTACCACAATATAATTATTTTTTATTTATTGCTTTATTGATTACATTATGTTATTATTATCTTAGTTGCGTCTTAAGCTAAACCGTATCCTTAAAAATATGCGACACGGATCATTAGTACTTGCTCATACTTTTTACGTTTTACATATTCTCGCGTCGAAAAGCGATTCAAATTTATATCTAGATCAAAAATGGTTATAACAACTTTATTTATAGTTATTTAAAATATGCAAAGAATGAACAATATTTTTTTATTAGAGCTAATTGATAGGCATACGTATAATTACGTAACTTCCGAAAAACGCATCAATTTTAAAATTTTCAAACATTCTTAAAGGGCATCAGAGTTTGGGAAATTAGTAAAAAACATGTTTGTAGGTCATTGCAAACTTTACCGGCTCAGAAATTAAAAAAAAATGGCGTGGGCAGTTCTTGGGGAGTAACTTTTGGAAAATTTACAAAATTTTGAGCTGCTAGTATATTTACAATTTTCATATTTTAAAAAATATTTTTATATTACTTGATTATACTTATTACGAACTATCAAATAGTATGAAAATTTGTATTTAAATAGATGTTTTGCTTTTGAGTTATCGAGCATTAAAGTTAAAATTTTCAAAAGTTCGTAACGGCCTTCATTTTGAAGATACAACATTTGGAAAAAAGCATTTAATTTTCTTTTAGGCGCACTAAATCGCTATGCATTTAAAGTTCAAAAAAATGTGGAAAAAATCTATATTAAAAAAGCCAGGTTTAATTTCCGTTTCCGGTGCCGAACTTACAAAGAACGACCTGCAACTAAGAAACTTCCATACAGCAAATCTTACAAAAATTAGGCAAGGAAACGGACGCACCCAGCTATCCACCCACAGACAGACATTTTTTAAAAGCCACCTTTTGGGTTTCTTGGGCCTCAAAAGCGTATTTCCGTAAAATCTGAAATTCGAAAATTTTCATCAAATCATAACACCCCTTGCTGAAGCATAACAAAGTAAAACTAATTAATCTGGAAGAAGCTGTGATATCCAGAAAAAAACATCCCTGGAAATAACCGCCCGGGAAAAAATCCCTGAAAAAACAGCCTAGGTTAAAACATCTGAGAAAAACATCTCCGGTAAAAACATTCCTGGAAAAGCAGCTTCTTTACAGTTTGCATTTGTACAAAAATTGTCTTAGGTAATGACATTGCCTTTCCTTAAGGCTATTTTAATACCAAACTTAATACCGATTTGTGAACTTGTTTTTGAGTAATACGGCGTTAAAGTAATTGTTCAACGCTATAGTAAATGAGACAATACAATGGCTTTATTTTTGGAATCACGCCAAACAAAACCGTATTGAAAAGCCTCTGTGCCATCGTGCTTTCAAGCTGCAGGATTTCTTGATCTGGCTATAATTGTTTTCTTTTGACGTAAACGTTAACGTGAATTTTTTACTTTCATATAGTTAAATTGCTTGATTTATGCACGTTTCGGGAGTTTAACCATTAAAACAATAAAAGTATTCTAGTAGTATTGTAAAGTATTTTGTGCCACTATATATTGTTGAATAATCTTTCGAAATACCACTCGCGATAAAAATGTTTTAAGAGAATACTAGTGTTACCCCAGCGTACAATGCACTGACAGACTGAGCGTTGACTGAGCCGGCTAAATTCTAAGTCACGTGATGCATTAGTTCCATGGGGAGACGCGGCGTTGGTGTAGATGTCGCCTCAAGTAAAGCGCGTTTAATAGACTTTCATATATAAATTAAAATAATTATTATTGAAAATCGACATAGAATAAAAATATAAAAATGTTTCATGTTCCATCTGAGGATAGAGACCTTTCATTGAAAAAAAAAATGGTCCAAATTGGTGAACCGGTAGCCTCTTGGATTTTGTGCTTACCTGCAATTTTGCTTAACAAACTTAATTACAAAATTTTGACAAAATTATTGTCGTAAACACAAAAATTCACCTTTCGTGCTATTACCCTTGAAACTTTTCAAAAAAAAATTGTAGCGGCCGCCATTTTAAAGCTAGAAAGTTAAGGAAAAAAAAGAGTTGACTATGCCCTAACTCTTCTATCAAATTTCGTTTTAAGATTTAGGAAATTGGTTTTACAGTAAAAATGCTACCAAAAAAACATGTCTAACTTTCGCTTCCGCTTTCGGATTTTTTAGAAGCTCATTTCGACGGTGTATTCCTGATTTTAATGTTTTGACATTCTGAAGCTCATCGAAATCGGACCATCCGTCCGGGAGTTATGAGAAGTAATCCACAATCACATAAACAAACCCACCGACACAGACAAACATTTCATAAAAAACAATTCGTTGAGTTTCTTTTTTATCGAGGATTTTCTTTCGGGGCTATATTACCGAGTTTTCTTTACAAGGGCTTTTTATGCGAGGCGCTTTTTCCTGAAGCTTTGATTTCCAGCAGCTTTTTTCCAGGTCTGTTTTTTTTCAGGAATGTTTTATCGTAGATTCGAAACTGCTAACGTAAGTTAACCTATCCTAGCATTATTTTTCATACAACTTAAAAAAAATTCTTTTTTTGTTCTAAACACAATTCCTGCTTTTTCCTGCTATTAGAATAATTGTAATTTTTTTTCTGATATTTCGAAATTGTCTAGAACAGAATTTATTGAAACAAAACCAGAACGACTCTTTAACAATTACTGGTTTTTTGTTACTCCTAGTTCAATATATTCACACTGCAATTATATTCAAACGTACCAGCACAGCAGAATTACTACTAGCAGAACTATAAGTTAAGTTACAAATACAATCACCCATTCTACACCATTTACCAAAATTTCAGGCCTTTCATTTACCTTCAAGTTTTATTTAACATAATGAGAAGTTAAAATTTGTGATTCGAAAACTATACTGTTATCTTAAAAATTGAACAAATGGCTTAAGTTAGATTGCCAAGAAGATATCAAGGTAATTAGAAAATCAACCACATTTGAAAGTGTTGCAAATTTTAATCAACTTAGTACATTGCTTGCAACTTAGGTTAACAAAAGCAAATGATCACACAAGACAATTAAAATATAAAAAAAAACAAATGGACAGCTAAATATTTAATGTATTTTATGCAGAATCATGTGGTGCGCGTACATCTGCAAAAGAAAAACTGTATTAAGTACATTAGAGTTACTCGTTAACTTTAGATTTCTTGTGGTATTATATAAGACTATTCAATTCACCTGGCATCTGTCAAAAATTGACCATTGAAAATCCAGAATTTGGTGTTTCTTGTCCGACAAAAAAATAGGAAGTGAATATATCTTCCTGGGGGGTATTCAAGTAACTATTTTAAGCAATTGAATTTTTTATTAGAAAAAATTAATGATTTGGTTCATTGAACAGTCCTTTGAATACCATTCTTAGTTACGTAGATTATTTTGGCGGTGGTAAGTCGACTACTCCCGGTATTATAAGCGAATACTTCACGAACAAAAAAATTAAATTATTATTTTTTATATTAAGTTATTATGTACTATCCATGATATAATATAAAGGATGGTATGCCACAGCGCAGTTTAAAAGCCACTGTGTGACGTCATCAAGTGTAAAAACAACGGCAAATTTAAAAATTCATTCGGGGCAAGTCTGCAGCCGGTGAATTTTAATCGCTTTTACAACTTATAAATATAATAATTTAGTTACGATGATAAAATACAAATAAAGTTCCTCTGGGAAACTAAAATATTTCACATTAAATGTACCTACGCTCATAATAATATGATTTGCAATAAGCAAAAAATTAATTTAGGTAGATCTATAATTTATTACCTACTTTTTGTCTTACTATTATAGTTGGGACAATTCATAATACTTTGAACACTAATTTGTTGACAAATTAGAAGTACCTAACCTCTTTATCATTCCACTTGACATTAAAAACGGACAGAAGTACGCGCCTGCGCACTGATGAAAAACAGGGTTTCTCAACAAGTTTATACGCTTGCGCAGAAGTTGACGAAATTTGGTCCTAGCAACAGCATACCATGTTCTATACTATATCATGTGTACTATCGTACAAACGCGTTATTTAATTGTTAAATACAAAATTAAAATTTTTATTGGCGTGCTGCTATGGTTATAGACCACCGATAACACCTAAAATAGTAATTAACGTCATTAGGCGGAAATAGAGCAAATAACGGACGCGGTTGAAATTTATAAACCGAGTTCGTTATTTGCGTATCGGCCGTGTGTCGTTCTAGATTTTTCGTAATAACGTAATAATTTTTCTATTATTTCTAGAGAAATATCGAAATTCTCATTCGCATTCATTACTGTTCAAAACTAGTAAAGCGTCTGCTTATAAACTGTTTCCTAGCAACAGTACCACTGATATTGCGATTCCTATTACAAAAACATTGAAATGCACTCCTGTCAGATTTGACAAATACAAAATTTCGTAACAATAGACCAAAATAATTATCCTTAACGGCCGGCGGCTGTTAAACATGATTTTCAATTCCCACTTCAGTTCAGTTATAATGCAATAACGGTATGGTATTACGAAAAATTGATTTTTAAATATTTCTAATAATTTTTTTTATTATCAAACGATATTTTAAACGTTTAAATTGAACGAAAATCAATTGATTTTAAGCAAACTCCTACTTACTAACTACATCACCCGGTTTTCCATTACTCCAGCTTCTTATTCTGATAATACTTCTATTTCTGACTCTAGCAGCAGCTCGTGGTACTGGTTTGAGAGATTTACGGAGTAAACTTGCCGCAACCAACGAATAGTACGTGTATCTAAATTATAAATTCGTTATTTCTTAGTAGGAAAACAAAATGGTAGTTTGAGGTTAATTTAAAATCGAGCAGGTTATTAGATACTTACGTTATACCTTGTCGCCTCCAACACATGATTTGTTTTCAGTTTCCCCCCGTCTTGTAAAACCTGCACACGTAACGGGTGAATAATAATTAATACCTAATATTTTTTCAAAACACTTACGTCAAGCTACTTAATTTTAATGTAACGTCATTGTTGCCAGCTACGAAAATGGCACTAGTTTTTGGCGGGAATATTTGAATTATAGACACTGATTTGTGAGCAGTGTTTAAAATAAATTTATCTTTGCTTATAATTTCTAAATGGTCCTTTTGAATTTTAGCGACATTTTATTTAAAAAACAGATCAAAAGATCCAATTAGCCGCATTAAAATGGAAAATATGAAATTAGATGTACAAACCCAAACAAAAACAGTTTCACGTTTGCGTTGTCTAAATATTCTCTGTCCTACGGTTCGTAATTACGTGATTAATTTTTGTTTCCATCTTCCTTTCTCCAAGGCGTAGGTTCTCCAGTTCCGTACTCCTATGATGTTTCTCGTGTCCTCGGCAACATTATGTTCCCATCTCTGTCTAGGTCTACCCGCCGGTCTCTTACCTTCTATTCTTTAAGTAAGTGATCTTTTGGTGTTTCTCTTGTCTTCCATTCTTATATGTTCTATCCATTGCATTCTTTTCAATTTTTTAAAGGTCGCGAAACTGGAAAATGGTGAATGGTCTTACCCAGTATCTAGGTGTTGCGAGGAATTTTCTGAAAAATATCCGCATTTGCCAAAGATTTGTTTCATAATACAGGTAGTGTCATAGCGGTTAACGCGTCCGCCTTTCATTCGGGAGGCCCTAAATTCGATTCCCGGCCTGGCCGGCTGTCCTGACTAAGGTTTTTCCCGCGGTTTTCCTGACCCAAAAGGTGAATACTGAGGCATTATATTCTGCGAAACACCTCCTTTATTTAAATTCCTTGTTCTAATCCATCCTTTCTCGGCTGAAGAAGGATTAAGTACTCCGTGCGGAGTTCGAAAAACCCCTCTAGAGGCCCACCTCTTCACGGGGAATGATCCAACACCAATTATCCTTTTTCGTAAAGTGAGAAGAAAAGAACGGCGGAAAATATGTCAAGTAATCCTAAAACAAGATTTGCATTCCACACCTAAGATGCATTAATTTTGAAAAAAATACCGTATTGCCAGAGGTTAGTAAGTCATATGAATGATAACGATGATGTGCTGGACAAAACTCATTTTAGCGATGAAGCTTGGTTCCACCTTTTAAGCTACATTAACTCCTAAAACATGAGATCCTGGAACACAAAACAATTTCCATGAATTTGTGGAAACACTATTACATTTAAAGAACGCTGAAGTGTGGACTTCAAGTAGACTTTCCCATACTAAAACTTATCGTATTTGCAAAAGTATAAAATTTATAATTATAACCTTCCATTCCATCCATCCAAATTCGTAGAAAGCGCCACAGTGAAATTATAGCTTTCAAAAAAAAAAAACAAATTGTAGCCAATACTAGATACTAATACTTGCCGTTGCCATATTTGCAAAAGTGTAACATTTAGTAATTATAACGGTGTACAGTTCAGGGAGTATTCAATTTCTAAGAAAACAAGCAGCGAGAATTTGAATTTTTCATAGCCTGTTCAATTGGTTTTCGTACCGTAACTCTACCCATAGAAGAAGCGACTATCTGCACCACCAAAGAAAGGTAAGCGCCCGCCGGCGCGCCTATCGGCGGATTACAAATTCCGCTTAGGATGTCGGACAAAAATGGCTATATTAGCTCTATTTGGGAAGTTATCAAAAATATGCACAAAATGAAAAATATATTTTTTAACTAGAGCTAATTGATACGCGTAGTTAAAATCACGGTAATGTCAGAAAACGCGTTCTTGATATTGAAAAGTATCGCTTTTTTCTTAATTTTTAAAATAATTGAAAATCTTAGCAAATTATAATAAAGTACATTAAATAAGAGCGGCGGTAGCTCAGAGGTTGGGCGCTCAGTCTCTAACGCTGAAGGTCTAGGGTTCGATTCCCCGCCGAAGCCATGCAGCAATAAAAATCTATGCCGCAACCCGCCACTCACATTCCCCAATCCGGTGTAGGCAGCCGTGGGGTCTTAATGCCTGAAACCTTCTCTGGAATTTAGTCGTTCGGATTCGACGTTAAACTGTAGGTCCCCCGTACTCCACCTTAGCGCTAAGGAGAGTACGTAGCAGAGAAGAGTGCCGGTGCTCAGCAGTGGGACGTAAAGGCTGATTACGAAACATTAAATAGTTTATTGAACTGATAAGAGTTTATAACAATCGGCGTTTGCGTTTTTGGATAAATAATTAAGCAATTTCAAATTTCATAAAAAAAGGCCTCAGAGTAAAATTCAGGAGATAAGTAAAAAATACATTTGTAGTTCAATGTAAGCTCTATCGGCCTAGAAATTAAAAAAAAATTGTGGACAAGTTTTTGAGTAATATCTTTTTGAAAATTTTCAAAATTTTGAAGCAACGCCATGGCGATATTTTCTCAGATTTTTAAAATTGATTTTATTTCATCATATACTAGCTAAGAAGAGCTCTCAAATAAGTGGTAGCTGATCCCGATCAGACAACTACTTTTTGAGTAAATAGGCGTTAAAGTCGAAATCTTCAAAAAGCTTTAACAGCCACTATTACAGAGCTAAGGAGTTCAATAAAAAGTTTTCGATTTGCGTTAAGTTCTTCTCTCAGATTTCGCGCTCAAATTTTCAAAATTTTGTTTTGAAAAAAAACGCTACAAAAGAAACATGTCTAACTTACGTTACCGGTTTTGGATTTTTTTGCAAAGCTTATTTAGAACTACAATTTTCGATATACTACTTTAAATTTCATCAAAATCGGTCCAGTACTTTTCGTCTGTAGAGGCGTCACCCATCCACCCACCCACCCACACACCCACTCACAGACAGACATTTTTTAAAACCATTTTTTTGGGTTTCTTGAACCCCAAAACCTGTATTTCCGTTAAAATCTAGATTTCGAAATTTTTCATGAATTTAATACTTCCCTATACCGAAGGTATGGGAAAGTAAAAATCGGTTGCATGGCTTGTGGTTTCTCATAAACAAATCATTGTACCAATATTGTTTTTTCATATCAGAGTAACGGCACAAAGATATCGTAATGATTTATTGCGGCTTTTTGTCGAACAATTACACTATCAAGAACTTCAAAGTTACTTCTAACAACATAATGCCACTGCACACACTTCTCATGAGACAATTAGGTTTCTACGTGAATTTTTTTCCCATAGTAGAATCTATTTAATTTATTTATAAATTCTAGCTTTACCTCGTTGAAGTCCATATTTATTTATTATTTATTTAGGTATATACAATACTTAATTACTTTAACAATATTTATTTATTTTAACCATATACGTATTTCAGCATGTTTACATGTCATTGTCAAAGGTTATAGAAAGTAAACAGTTAGTGTTGTTATAGCAATAGAACGTGGTGACTTGACCTCGGTAATCGTCTGCAGATGACCTGATTCCTTATTCCAAAATGTCCAGTAAACGAGAATTTAGGAGATCAATTTGCTCACTTATTAACGGTACAGTTTTCAAATGTTTATGAATTTCACAAGCTTCTATTATATCTAATTGACGTTTATCATCACAAAAGTGTAAACATTTTATAGTGTTATTAAATGTCATTGAATGATTGTGTTCTAGTAAATGTTTAGCGTAATTGGATTTATGTGGGTGTTTGTATTTGTAACAAGGTACGTGTTCTTTATACCTCATATCAAAATTTCTAATTGTCTGGCCTATATAAACCGAATTACAATGCGAACAATTTAATTTGTAAATGCCTGATTTTAGCAAATCGTCTGTTTTTGATTTTGCATTAAACAAAGTGTTTACGATGTTCCTAGTTGTTTTAAAGCTTACTTTATATTTATTTCTTTGGTTTATAATTTTAGCATTTTTTTCTGATTTGTCACCAAAATATGGGATCGAGGCATATTTAACTGTATGGGATGAAGTTGGAGTATTCGGATAAATTTTTTGAATGGCTAATTCATAATCTTTTTCTTTAATTAATGTATCAATAAGTTCATTTAATTTACTTACATTTGAATTTAGCGTATTCGGCAAATCATTGTTTATATTAATTTTCATAAAATTATTGTGAATATTCCACTCGCATTGTAACAGCAGTTTAATTTCATGTTCTTGACCAGTTAGACCCTGACTGGCCGCCATATTTTTTTAGAAAGCTCCGGTTTTATCGGTGCTGTAGAACCATAGCAAAAAACTTTACAATTTTGCATTTAATAATTACATATTGTGTTGGTACGTTAGTACATAGCAAATAATTATAATAAATAACAATTAAATTTTTTATTTCGTGGCATATTCTAAAAAATATCATTCGTGAATGAAAAATTACCTATAACTCTGTCTCTCATTGACGAACTGAATTGTGTTGATGCACGGTAATATCACTTGTCTTTCGTGATCGTGACATCACCTGGCGCCAACACAATTTCGTTGTCAATGAAGCGACAGAGTTTTCGATAATTTTTAACTTACATGTGGTATTGGTGTTGATTTTTTTTTTTCATGCACATTACAATCAAAATGTAGTATTAACCTGCCTAAATAAAAATTAGACCGATAATTTCAATAATGTTTCGTGTAGATTATTTACAGTTGTTTATCTTTACAACGCCCAGTTACGCCCTAGTTAATTCATGGTTACGCTAACAAACAACGATAAACAAAGTTCGACATTGTTTCAATTTTGTATTCATAAAATAATCTTGTTGAATACTACTCAAGTTTTCGAATTTTTCGCAGTTGGCAAGTCAAATTACCTGCAGATAGACCTAAATTGCGTAACAATTTTTGTTTGTTGTAGTTAATTGTTTTATAATAAACTGTTGATGCCTGTGTAAAGGTGTTGTGGTGTAGTATAGATATGAGGCTGCTGTTGTTTTACGTTGTTACTGAAATAATTGATGTGTTGATATTGCTGTTGCTCTTCCTATTACTATTTTTGCGTAGTTGGACACAACTAAGAGTTGATAAAACCTGTCCCAAAGTTAACTGTGTGCGTGGATTCTAAGTTGTTCGGTGAAACTATTTGAGATTCCTCGACATGGTTAATTGATAATATGGCATTGCATGATACCGAAACATATACATTGAGAGGCAAGAGTTGCCCATTTTCAGCAAATCTATGGGGCTTATGTCTTTCAGAAGGGGCAAATTCCGAATTTACATTGACATAGATGGGATTTCCATTGATCGGGTTAAAAATCGGTTAAGTGGTATTTCGAGTGATAATCGTTCTATTTGTGTATTATATGTTTTTAGGTACGCCGAGTTAGTGCATTGAAAATAACGTTAACGTTAAGTAAGGGTTAGCTACTAGAAACCAGCAGCGTGGAATTTTCACGGAGGAAAATACCTTCCCGTATGCAATGTATTTTGATAAAGCATTGTAATACCAGTATTATTGTGAATACTGAATTTTTATGTGTCTGAGAGTAACATAAACGTTGCTTTCTAACAACGACTCCTGTGTGCTGTTGGTCGAATATGTTAACGAGTTTCAGTGATCTAGAACGATGGACGTCCGTTTATCGTGGGAGCTGCCCCCAGTTCGATGTTGGGTAACGGCGTTATTTTTTTTAATTACTTTAGTCAAATACTATATATTGTATGGTGTGCACGGTGTGCACGGTGGAATATTTATGGTTACTGTTTGTGTAACTATAGAACCGCAGGCGCAGCAACGTGCACGAAAGTGCTCTCGTCATGCGGGAGCCAAAGTTTCCGGTGCTCTACTTAGACGTTAATTAAAAAACCTTCAATGACTGAATATTAATTTATGTGTTTACGTTCTGATTCCGTTATATTTTAAATTTCTCTGATTGCATTAAAGTAAATCGATTATTACCATCTTACAATAGTATGTACGAGGATCTTTCGAAATGTACGTGGCCTATGAAAGAAAACGCAAGTTTTTTGAGCAAAAAATCATTTTATTTTTCAATATAGCTTCCTGCTCGCTCAACGCACTTATTCCGACGATGCTCCAAAGCAGCAATGGCGTCTTTGTAGGTCGATGAACCCAAGTCCTCAAAATATCTATTTACAGCAGCGATTACCTCGGAATTGAATCAAAATCTTTTATCACCAAGCCATTTTTTCAGATTTGGAAATAGCTAAAAATCGCTGAGAGCCAAATCTGGGGAATAGGGCGAATTCGAATCCTAATTCATGAATGAATTTTGGCCATGGCGATTGCAGACGTGTGTACAAGTGCGTTATCTTGATAGAAAAGCACTTTCTTTTTCGCCAAAATAAGGCCGTTTCTCTTTGATTTTGTCGCTCAATTGCTGCAACAAATTGGCATAATACTTACCATTTATTGTTTTTTCTATTTTCCAAGTAGTCGACGAAGATAATTCCATGAGAATCCTAAAATACAGTTGCCATAAGTTTTCCTGCTGACAAAATCCTTTTTGCTCTCTTCGGTGGCGGGGAACCTTTGTGTGTCCATTGTATGGACTGTTCCTTGGTTTCGGGAGTGTAATGGTGAATCCAGGTTTCATCGACGGTTATGAAACGGAGTAAAAAGTCCTTCGGATTGCGGCGAAAACGTGCCAAAAGGTCGCGAGAAACAATCAAACGATTCAGTTTTTGCTCCGGTGTCAGCAAACGCGGCACCCAACGCGCAGAGTATTTTCCAGTTTTTCAGTTAAAATTTTGTGCACACTGTCATTTGAGATGCCCACTATGTCTGCTATTTTGCGCACTTTTATTCGACGGTCATCCAATACGATACGGAGGACTTTTTCAATCATATCCGGGGTAGTAGCCGTTTTTGAGCGTTCACTGCGGTTTGCGTCTTTTCTGCTCACACGACCACGCTTAAACTCGGCAACCCAGTTTTAACCAACCATTGAAAAGAAAGGAACGGACTTCATATATTTACAAGATCATTTATTCATTTGTTATGCAAATAAGCCGTGGGTAAATAATTTTACAAAACATACATTTAAGGCAGAGCTGGATTCAGGTAGAAATAAGAGGCTTTAAATTTAAGGCTCTAAAAGAGATATTTTTTAAATTGATACTAGGCCCTGTTACCTCTTTCGGGCCCACCTATAGAGGCGCCACTACATTATTTTCGTGTCATGAACTGTATTTTTTTCCTTCAACAAAAATACATTGTTGATGAGCAGGTGTGATAAATACAAAACTCAAAGAATCGCTTTATAAAATGCAACTAAATATGGATGTTGAAACAACTTATTAAAATTTTTAATCAGCTGCTGTAAAGAACTATGAATATTTTATTATTCGAAAATTTTGACATTTTTATGTGTGTCCTCGTTTTGGAAGATTATATTACGTTATTCTGTATCTTAGCGACCGCTGAGTCGCGCTAAAGTTGTTAGGTCCGGACTTTTATTGCCATAAATTATAATTAAATGAATTATAAAAATTCCTGGCTCCACGAACAGTTACACTATGTAATCTTTTAAGGGGGCATAAAATCTTAATTTATTTACATTCTCTGTTTGTATAGTTAATTTGCTGGGCTTTTAATAATCCTACGATTTAATGAATTTTTGGAGACCATCTCTTCGCATTTTGTAATTACTTATTGTGTAGGAGGAAAATTAAAAAATTCAACTCTGGACGACCTTTATTTAGAATTTTAAGTTTAGATATTTATATTCCTAGATTTGCAAGCCTATAAATAACATTTTAACAAAATTAAGAAATACCTGACAAGTGCCATTTTTTCATAATAACTAACGCAACCTGAAAACCTCGTCGCTGATTATAATATTAACTACTACCTACTTAAAAATATAGTAGTAGAATTAGAAAACGCATCAATCAACTGGCCAACATTTGTCATCGTTAATGAGACGTTGCATGCTTATTTTTCAAAAACGACATGAAGATAAACACTCTTACTTTTTACTGCAGCTTACCTGTTTTAAATTAACGGTTAACTGAAGAACTAAACAGGTTTACTTTAAAAAATTGGTGTTTCTTAGGACAAAAATATCTGAAGACATGTACAACTCAATTAAATACTTGTTATGTGAATTTGTTACAGAATTTTAAAAAAAGTCTTTTTCTAATAAAAATGCTTTCGTTTTATGACTGATGATACTGAAACTTCCATTATATTTTTATAAAAAAGATGTAAGACGATTATTCAAAAAAATCTTAATTTTTCTCCATTTTCGTTAATATTTTACATCATAATGACGTACTAAGCCTAACAGTTACTTGAAGATCAGAATATTCTCAACATGCTCAACTAATTAGGTGGATCGTAAGCCTTTGCAGCATACGCTTAAACTAGGAACGCCTATATGAGCAACCGTGTAATTGAGAGGCAAAAAATTAATTATTTTTTAATTTTTGCAAAAGAAGATAATTTGGGATTAAAGATAACAAAATCTGTAATACACAAGAAGAACAGAACTAGTTCCCTTAAATATACATCTAAAATATAAGTATATTAGAATTTTATTCTACTGACTGCCTTAATAATTGTGGATTTTCTAACTGCTCCCGTTCGGTGATTAATAAATTTTAAGAATTCGTACAGAGCGTTAGATACAAAAAATAAACGTATCACTTAGCTTGGACTTTCTTATATGTACTAAATATATTAATGTTACTTACTATATTTGCAAATGTATATTTGTATATCTTATATCGTCCAACGCCTTTTAAGATTGCACCGCTCGTATCCCTGCAGCGCGAGCGCACTGGTAAATAACGAATACTACGGAGAATTGCCTGTGGTATTAGGCCTCTAGTCCAGTACACCTGACTTAAGTTACAAAGAAGTTTGATGAGAAATAAAAACGTTTTACAAAAATGTACTATCGTTCTTTCTTTATAACATAAATAAAAGCGCAAAAGTTCTCGCTTTTCAAAATTTCACAAAACGCGTTACAGTGAAATTAGCAACTCGAGAGATCAACCAAATTGTAGCTCACTGCTAGCTCTATGGGCCACTTTTAAGCAAAATTTTATTAAAAATAGGCACAATTTTGAAAATGTTTTTCTCTTCATAGTTGTATTTTTTCCACAATTTCTCGTGCATAATTTATGTTTCCTTAAAGCTAAAATAATCTTTAAAGTTTATGCTAATCTGGCAATTCGTTTTTGAGTAATAAGGCGTTAAAATCAAAATTTCTAAGGAAATCGAAAAAAAGCTCGAAAAAAAGTTTTTCTATCAACTTTCGCTCAGAAATTTATAAAATTCAATTTATGAAAAAACTGCAGATTTCTTAAAACTTATTTTGGCGATGAATTATTGATATATCCCGCACACTCCAAAGCTCATTGAAATTGGACATCTGTTTAAGAGTTATGCTTATGATACACACACTTCCACTCAAGCTTTACGGTACGCGACATTTGAGCGCCACCGTTTGGGCTCCGGGCGTGTAGGCGTCGCCGTTTGGGCGCCAGCAACTACTAAATTAATTTAAACATATTTTAAAAGTAAATTATCTATTTGTAGCCTTCTCACAATTATAGGTAAAACGACTTTTACGCTGATGTTTAACGTAATGAAAGTCTTATAACAGTACCTGCGCCTAAAAGTCCGGCGCCCAAACGTCCGGAACCCAAACGGCGGCGCCCAAAAGTCCTGCTTCGCAAATCTCACGCAATCTATGCTGAAAGTACAGGAAAGTAGAAACGGTCAAATCATAGCTGGTTTTTAGCTCTGTTAGGTGGAAAAAGTTTAGAGAAAAATGGTTTAGATAATTTAAAAAAAACATTTTTAAACGAACGCATGTGTATTCAACACCTTTTAAGCGCCCGCCGGCAAAATTTCGTAGAACGCCTGCAAAAATTTTCAAACGGTAGTAAGCATAAGTAATAAAACATGGTTCCCCCTCCCCCCCGCTTGTTCTTAAGATAAACGAATACAATTTGGTATGGGTAATATATGCATTGAATTATTTGTCAGTATTTGCAATTTTTTAACACTGCCGATTTCGCCGGAATTGACCAGAACGTTCTTATTTTGAATACAACACCTTGTATATTCTTACATATTAGGAATCTGGAGGAAATTCTGCATACGATTGTGTAATTCATTTGTTTTTTGACAACTTTAAAATATTTACTTTATTTTTAATTATTATAATTATTTAATATGCAACCAGGCGTTACCACAAAACTGTTTATTATTGTTTGCTGTTTGTATTTGTCGATGGCGCTTAAAAAATCTAGCTAACAGGTTTTTAAGAAATAGTCAGAAATTTCAAATAGAACAATATTGATTTATATTGTTTTTCGGAATGAGCACTTCCTAACGGTTGCAACGATACCCATAACTCGATATTTTATTACATTTTCAATCAGTAAAATTAGGTTTTACTTAGTTGTTAAACAAAGACGTCAACTACAGTCGTTATACTTTCAAATAAAGAAACATCACAACATTCAAAACAAAAAGGGAAAGCAGTTTAACAACAAAAACACATAAAAATCTAGAAGACGGTAAATAAACAACAACTGAGAACGTTTTGTTTATAGTAATGTAGAGCTGAATTTTAAATTTAGCGCGCGAATCACTTTAAAACATTTGAACGTACAAAATACAAAAAATAGTATGTTCACAGGAAATTATAGAATGACAGAACCAGAAACTATAAAAACTGTTCAAAATGTTCTCCATTGTGATCGCTGCATAATACGACTTTTTCAACTGTTTCACGCATCACTTCATTTAATTGTTCTGGAGCAATATTGTTTATTGTTTATAGTGGCGGTAGCTCAGAGGTTGGGCGCTCAGCATCTAACGCTAAAGGTCTAGGGTTCGATTCCCCGCCGAAGCCATGCAGCAATAAAAATCTATGCCTCAACCCGCCACTCACATTCTCCAATCCGGTGTAGGCAGCCGTGGAGTCTTAACGTCTAAAACCTTCTCTGGTATTTAGTCGTTCGGATTCGACGTTAAACTGTAAGGCCCCCGTACTCCACCTTAGCGCCAAGGAGAGTACGTGGCAGAGAAGAGTGCCGGTGCCCAGTAATATTGTTTATAGCATGGATCTCTACTTTTCAGATTTTGACGAGTTGTTGGTGCAGTTCGGTACAACTGACTTCTTATTATAACCCCACACGAAAAAATCTAAAGGTGTTAGATCAGGTAAACTAAGAGGCAACCTAATACGACAATTCGCTCCTATCCACATTTCGTTGAATTGTTGTTCAAGAATTTAATGACATTTTTTGCATTATGGGGCGAGGCTCCGTCTTGTTGAAAGAAGACGTTTTGCATATTGGCTAGCGGTATTATTTGATTTCCCAGGATACCTATCCACACATTAAATCCAAACCTGTTCTGTAAGTTTTCTTCTTTAACCATTCTTGGATTTTCTCTAAACCAATATACACTGTCTCCATAAAGTAACCCCCCCCCCCCCAGCCCCCAACTAACTTTTGAACGACTTGATATTTTTCTACAAAATTTGGTGTGCTGTAACGAGAAATTAAATACTATTTTTCGGACCATATTAAAATTTTGTATCATCCAAAATGGCGACTGGGCCCCATTTTGATTTTTTTTTAATAGAAATGGGGGTCGAGTGACACCTCATTGGAAAGGTCTTTTAATTCTGCGTCTGATCCTAAAGTTTCAAAGAAAAATATTCAGCCATAACAAAATGGCAATGTTTGAAGATAAAGAAGTCTATTTAAAAAAACTAAGAATTAAAGCTTAAATTATTAAATTAAGTGTTCGAAATGTTTACCATTCACTTCTTGGCACATAAAATGTCGGTTAGGAAATTCCTGCCTTACATTTTCATACGTTTCTGGAGTGATAATTCTGCAAACTTCTGTAATGCGTTGCTCCAGTTCTTCAATTGTTTCTGGACGGGTTCTGTATACTTTCGATTTCAGATATTCCCATACAAAAAATCTAAGAAAGTTAAATCTGGGGAATGAGCCGTCTATTCTAAAGGCCCCCGCCTAACAATCGATCTGCCAAAAACATGTCCGTTGAGAAAGTCAGAAACAGGGCTATAATAATGAGGCTGCGCACCGTCTTGTTGGAACATAACGTTTCCAATATTATTTCAAGCAACCTGAGATATTTCTGGGAAAATTTATTATTGCAAATGAAAAAGTGGACTACTGGATAAGAAAATCAAAACAATTTTGAACTGTGTGAGTCCATTGGTTTACAATCCGCCATTTTGTTATGGTTCAATATTTTTCTTTGAAATTCTAGGATCAAACGCAGAACTAAAAGACCTTTCAAATGAGGTGTCACTCGACTCTGGATAAAAAAATCAAAACAATTTTGAATTGAGTGAGTCCATTTGTTTAAAATCCGCCATTTTGTTATGGCTTAATATTTTTCTTTGAAACTCTAGGATCAGACGCAGAATTAAAGGGCCTTTCAAATGAGGTGTCACTCGACTCTGGATAAAAAAATCAAAACAATTTTGAATTGAGTGAGTCCATTTGTTTAAAATCCGCCATTTTGTTATGGCTTAATATTTTTCTTTGAAACTCTAGGATCAGACGCAGAATTAAAGGGCCTTTCAAATGAGGTGTCACTCGACTCTGGATAAAAAAATCAAAACAATTTTGAATTGAGTGAGTCCATTTGTTTAAAATCCGCCATTTTGTTATGGCTTAATATTTTTCTTTGAAACTCTAGGATCAGACGCAGAATTAAAAGGCCTTTCAAATGAGGTGTCACTCGACCTCCCTTTCTGTTTAAAAAAAATTTTAAAATGGCGCCCAGTCGCCATTTTGGATGATACAAAATTTTGATATGGTCTGAAAAATAGTATTTAATTTCCCATTACAGCGCACCAAATTTTGTAGAAAAATATTAAGTCGTTCAAAAGTTAGTTGGGGGGGGGGATGTTACTTTATGGACACAGTGTAGAGCATTATCCTTATTAAACATTCCATTATTAATGAAACGGCTTTCATGCAAAAATAAAATACTATAATGAAACTCCTTATTTTGTTGAATACTCTTTAGAAACCAATTACAATAATTGAGGCGCTTTCCATAGTCGTTTTCATAAAGATGTTGGTGTAATTAGTATTTATAAGAACGACAATGATGTTTCCTTAAAAATTTCATATATTCACGACTTGCATCGCACACATGTCCAATTTCTCGAGTGGAAGAAGTTGGGTTTAACTCTGTATAAGCCAGCACGTTAATCTCCGTGTCGTCATCTATTATGAAATTTTCCGGCTCATCAGGCCTTTTTCTAAATTTTCTTTCTAGATTTGAAAGGTAGTGTCTAGTGGGGTGGCGTCTATTTGGATGACGCTGTGAATACAATAAAGTTGCTTGAACAGAATTTCTTCTACATTCACCGTAGATTGAAAATCATATCTACTTTTTCATCTTTCGTGTATTCCATTTTGCAAAGATTATTATCACACTAACTACGAAATTAAGTATTTTTTTGAAAAACAGAACAATAAGGAAGTAAAAATACATAAACAGGGCAAACTATAAACAACTTTCATTGTTTTAATTTAATTCGATTGTTTATAATAGTCTCAAGACACATAAACTATTTTTTCTACTTCCGTCCTTAAAATGCCATTTATCGCATATGTTTCCATGACGCTAAGTGACCTTTTAAACACACCTCGACAAGCCGTGACTTTGTGCGCTTTAGTCACGGGCTGAAGTTAGCTCTAGGTTTTTAATCGCAAAAATCAATTGAAAATCAACTGAAAATCAAGTTAGTCGTCACCTGTCATCAATCTGTCAAAATAATTAATATGGCTTAAGATAATAAAATAATTTCCAAATTTTAGTATTTTTGTGATGGTCGTAGAAAAAGTATAGTATGCAATGCGTTTTATAAACTTCTCTAGACACTCGTTTTAATAAACACTCGCTCCGCTACGCTCCGCTCGTGCCTAATAAAACTCGTGACTAAAATGCTGTTTCTAAAACTTGTTGCATAATATACTATTTCGTATTTTTAATGTTTTAAACTGATTCGCGCGCTAAATTTAAAATTCAGTTCTACATTACTATAAATAAAACGTTCTCAATTGCTGTTTATTTACTGTTGGTTTTAAAACAAGAAAGTTATGGTCAATTCCAGCAAAACGAAATGTTAAAAAATTGCCAATATCAATCTCAGGGCTGTTATTAAACTTTAAGAAAAAAAATTGGATAAGATAAATAAAGCAGAAACACAATCAAATATCACGTTACAAAAATCTTTATTAAATGTCAATTTGAAGTTATACTAATTTATACGGGATAAGAAATTTTGTAATTTTACTTTTCTTAAAACAGACACTTATCTTAGTTTCTTCACAATGACTGTTGTGGTCCTTGACTTGATAACTGTTGTATGATACACTATTTCTTCTCTGGTTGGATTATTTCAAAAGAAAACACACCACTCGGCTTTAAATAACAATCTTATTACCATTTAGTTATTCAAAATCGTTAATGTAATTTCGCAGCTTCCTCCACTGTAGCCTCAAACACGTATTGGATTGCTTTTACACTATCTCACATTAAATTACAAAATATTTCTATCCATTTTGTTATAGATTCTATCTAACTATAAAACACTATTATTTTCTTTATAAATTCTAGTGTTACTTCGTTGAAGTCCATATTTATTGATTATAGGTATATAAAATACTTAATTACTTCAACAATATTTATTTATTTTAACCTTATACATATTTCGGCATGTTTACATGCTATTGTCAAAGGTTATAGAAAGTAAACAGTTAGTGTTGTTATAGCAATAGAATTTGGTGACTTGATTTCGGCAATCGTCTGCAAATGACTTGACTTTTTATTCCAAAATGGAAAATTTAAGAAATCAATTTGCTCATTCATTAACGATACAGTTTTTAATAGCTTTTGAGTTTCAAAAGCTTCTAGTATATCTAATTTACGTTTATCATCACAAAAGTGTAAACATTTTATAGTGTTATTGGATGTCATTGAATGATTGTGTTCTAGTAAGTGTTTAGCGTAATTGGATTTATGTGGGTGTTTGTATTTGTAACAACGCACGTGCTCTTTATACCTAATATCAAAATTTCTAATTGTCTGGCCTATATAAACCGAATTACAATGCGAACAATTTAATTTGTAAATGCCTGATTTTATCAAATCGTCTGTTTTTGATTTTGCATTAAACAAAGTGTTTAAGATGTTTCTAATTGTTTTAAAACTTACTTTATATTTATTTGTTTGGTTTATAATTTTAGCATTTTTTTCTGATTTGTCACCAAAATATGGGATCGAGGCATATTTAATTGTATCGCATGAAACTGTCGTATTCTGATAAATTTTTTGAATGGCTAATTCATAATCTTTTTCTTTAATTAATGTATCAATAAATTTAGTAGTATAACCATTACTATATGCAATTTGTTTAATAATTAAAATTTCTCTATTATAATTAATTTTATCCAAAGGGACCGTCAAGGCCCTATGTACCAGGGACCTGTATGCTGCTAATTTATGTGTTATATGATGACATAAATTGACATTTTTATTATCATCAGAGCTATAGAATTGTTTTTCTGTTTTAGATCCTGAATCGAATATAAACAAAAATGAAGCACTCCCCATGACCTGCACATTTTGGCCAGGTAAGTGCACCTTCATAAACTGAAACATTGTCCACATCCTGCTGTTGTCGCCTGACAGAAATTCATTTGAAAGTTAAAAGTGATGTAGCCAACACAACAAAAGAAGCCCTCGCCATTATAAGCCGTCTGCACAGTCGATGATTGTTCGCCAATTGTGCTTCTCTTCTTCGTGCGCTTTTTATTGGTTTCGTGATGTCTTCTTGACGTTTTCGGTTTGTCAGGACTCCTTTGTTTCGCTAATGTAGTTTATTTGGCTTGGGCAAAAATGCCTTCTCGTTTGGGCCACTCGTTTCAAGCTAGATCTTAGTCCGATTTGGATCAACCTTTTCAGTTCCCACAACTTGAGGGTATTAAAGGTAAATCGTGGTTCTCGATTTCCGAATAACTAAACGACTCGATTTGAATAAGGCAAGCTCGCGTGTGGAAATGGAAATGAGAAGTCAGCTGCCAATCGAGTGCCATTGTCAGTGTTGTCTTCATTCCGCAAGAAACACCGAGATCTTGCTCGTAATTTTCAATGAGGTTATGCATTCATGTATGGTAATGAAGTCATGCTACAGCTCAAACACGCGTGAATACAACCGCTTGACATGGGTTTTGCTGCTCGCTTTTCCTATTAGCATTAACATTAGTGCTATTTACAATTGTTGAATGCTCTTCTGACTTAGAAAATTATTCGATTACAGGTGTCTGTTTACACCTTAATTATTTTCATGTAAATCTCTACAGAAACATTTCGTTAGTAATTTATCACTGCTTAAGTTTGTAAGTTGATTAACTTTAGCATACTTTCAACATTTCGCCATGTTTTTTGCTTCCAGGAGTTGTAAAATATTTTAAAAATAAATGGGACTGAAATCATAGCGCTTATTAGCTGAATTATTTTAAAATTCTAATAGTACATTTACAGCCGATTAAATATTAACGAAAAATTTTACAATAGTTCACTCTAATTATACTTTCTCAACTCTTCCAATTTTTACGAAAATGTTGTATTATTTTGTGGTGTGGAGCCAAACAAGTACTATTTTTTTATACGAGTTTAACCAGTAGCGGTTCATAGAAGAAGCAACGTGGGTAATGTTAGCAAACAATGCTGCTTCTAACATAACCTATTTTTCTTTAACGTATAATACCGTTTTACTACACGAAAGTGATGTTTTTATAAAAAATTGTAACCTGGCAAAAATTCAAATATGCGCGTCTCAAACTGGCACCGTTGCTTTTAAAACGAGACTGTAGAAGTTATTATATTATAACATTTATTTAACGTCAAACTATTTCCCGCTGCAGTTCTGTGTGAACTCATATCCAAATGTTTATGTTAGCGTATAAACAAACGTTCTCGAGGTCGCATACCAATCAGACTCAAAAGTATGTGGGAATATTGGTCAGCGTTAAAAAGTAGTATTGTTTATAGTGTTTGATTAGGTTTAAAACTATCCGCTACCAAAACGAATTTGGTAAATAATAATTTCATTTTACAAAAGAATCCGCAGCAGTTCAATTACAAAGTGTTATTTAAATTTAAAAAATTTGTTTGTTTCGTTATAACTTACAAATTAATCAATCTGACAACAAAAACAGAATATGTGCGAAAGTTTAACACCAATATGCATAAAATCTGGAAGGGCTGAGAAGTGCGTTTACTGTTTTATTTATTTAAAATAGATTGTATTGTATCTCATTTATCCTGGACAGCGACCAATGTTAAAAATGTGAAACGTTTAAGAGGAAAGGTAAAACAGCGTCATTTAAAAACACCGATAATTTTGTGAATCAGAACGAAAAGAGCATAGACTTTGTTTAAAGTAGAACTGTTAATTAAAACGTAATTTTTTAGTTTCAAATTTATGTTTGGCTTTTGTAGAAAACGTTGACGAGCCGCCGCTGAGTTAAATACACAGAACTCGGCAAGTTGCTAAGACTTTTGTGCTAAGACGTATCTCATGTTTTCTAAATAGAGGCCCTTCTTAAGTTTGCATTTGACGTGGTCATTTTTACTTTCTCATACTTCTACTAGAAGATTCTCATATTTTAACGGAAATACACGCTTTTGGGTCTATTGTAAAAAATGTCTTTTTCAGACTCTACTTCGACGCCCTACGGGAATTTTTGAAAAATTTAATTTTTATTAATGATTTATTTGAAAACTATATACTATTTGAAGTGGTTTATTAGAATAAGAAATAGTTTTAAATCACTTTAAATATTGTCGTTACTTTTTAATTACAATAAAATGCTTTTTCTGGAGTTGCGTAATTTTAGCTACACCTATCAATTAGCTCTAGTTCAAAAATGTATTGTTCATTATTTGCATATTTTTTTATAATTTTTAAATAAACTATTTGCAACGATTTTTGGTCCGAAAACCAATATCTAACTAAACCTTAGCCTTAGGACGGTTAACTTGCTTCTGTTGGCTAAAGCTTTCGCTTACTATATTTACGTTTCGGCTTTGGCTGTTAGCCGTCACAGTAGCACAGTGTTGGCAAGCGCTGGTACGGCGCGGCATGCTATCACAAAATCAAATCTCCGATGCCGCGTTTTTTTATTTTTTCTTTGGTTTTTATTAAAACAATCGGTTTAGTTATTTATTGACGGCAGAATACTTAAAACATGAAAAGTGAGGGATAGTATCAGCGACATCTTTCGCTCATTGTTATGTTTAATGAGTTTTAAATATTTTTTTCTATTTTGGTTCTTTACTGACTATTTTATGAAACTCATTTGGATTTCATAAAGAAACTTCTTAAAGAATTCGAAATTTTATTTTGTTAGGTTAGTGACAACCATGTGACAACAAAACCTTCACGCGTTATAAACATAACCTTCAAATTGTAAGTTCTAAAAATTAAGAATATTTAGCGTATTTTCCGCTACTTTTGCGTAGCTCTGGTGGAGTGCAAGATAATTCATCTTCCATCTTATCTTCAAATTTTAGGTATTTTAAAAATTAAATCCTTTTTAAACACAGTTTGTCTAAATTTTAATTTGACAGTAGTTTGAATTGTTTAAAATTGTTTTAAATGTTACCAACAGCCACATAACAAAAACAAAAAACGAAAAAACTTCCTAATCGATTATATTTTTAAATTAAAATATAAAATAAGGTAATTTTTAACTTTTTTGGACCAAAATAGAAAAAATAGTATAAAATACACGTTTCATAAGACATTTAAGCGCACTTGTCCATTAGAAAACTCGCCGCAAGCGGCTCGTTTTCTAACTTGGACGCGTGCTCTAAAATTATGTCTTATGAAACTTGTTTTTTAATATACTATTCTGATCTAATTTGTAACATTTCTTTATTTTAAGTTAAAACAGATAAGACTTTAATTTAAAAAAAAAATAAAATAATAAATTAAGGCGGACAAAAAGCGAAAAGGTGATAGTTTATTAAATACTATAAACTATCACATTTTCTCTGTTTCTATTTAAAAGGAGGAAGACAGGAGTCGGGACAATGCTAAAGAGCCTGGTTATTTTTTTGTAAGCATAGTAACCACCTTTGTGTTGATACCAGTGCGTCTTTGGCATCCTATATATTGAAAATCCTGCTACCTTGAAAACAGTTTCGGCTTATTTAAGTTAGTAGCTCGGTATGTTCGACCGAGAGGCTGCTATTGCGAAGGTTTGGGGTTCAAATCTTTACCGGGCGTGACGTAGCCATGTTTAACAAGAACAGATTCCATGAGCATGTTTCTAGGAATGGCAACATTCACAGGAACGTTACTCTGGACATAGAAAAAGTCTCAATTAGAGCGAATATTTTAAAAAATACACTGCATCAGCATATATGTATCAAGTTAGCCGATTTATACCACCAATTTGTTTCAAACCTTCCTTAATGTACTATTTATACTGCACACTCAAATTGTTAAGTACACTAACACTAATATCGAGCAGTCTGAAATCTAATGCCGATGACTATACTTACATTTCATTGAAGCAATCACAAACTTCCCCTTTCATGAAATGAACCAATCGCGTTTGTTTTATACTGATTAAACTGCATGGTGCTGTTTAAATAAGTGATTAAACCGACATCGACAGTAGCTTTCGATTATAATCGCTCGTAACTCCTAAATCAACGCGTTTGAAACTGATTTGCACCGACTTTTGGGTATATATTGTTTTAAAATAATTTTTCATTGCTTCGGCCAGAAGTAAGTATTATATTTAATTATAACATAATTTATGAATTAATAACAATAATTGTCTTTGTCGTCCACAAGCAAACAGCAAAATACGAGAAACGTCGACGGTAGCCGATGATAACGATGTCAACCAACATGAATCGCGAGTGTTCGAATCATAGAATAAATCATGACCGATCTAAAGATTACTGTGCACCTATTATAAATATAATAATAACATGCTAATATATATTAAGAAACATAAATGTATATTTACATTAAAACTGTATCTAGTTTGACAGGTTATATTAACCAAAATCTTAGCCTAAAATAATGTACAAAATCTCAAAAATTTTATGAAACACCAATTAACGATTTTTCTTCAAAACAATCCATTTTTACAACATCACTTCATAGCAACAACTTTAAATAAGAACATCAAAATTAAAAATTAAATTTACGAAAGGACGCCACTACAAAGCATTTGAAAACAAGCAAGCAATACCACGTTAAGAGCGCCGATTCCTGAAAACACCCGAGCAGTTCCGACTGATTCAGTGTTACCAGAAATGCGTTAAAATTAATATGAGTGATATATTCAAGACGAATACGACTCGTGATAGATTTTTAAAATACATTTGTTTGTGAATATGTCCCTGGCCTAGCTTGCATTTAAATTCAATCGCATATGAATCCGGAAGACCTTTTATTTCTTTAGAACCAAAAAGTAAATACGCTGCTGTTGTGGCACTTTCTATTTCTTTAGAACCAAAAGGTAAATATGCTGCTATCGTTATTACAATTTTTCTGTTTCTGCAGAAGAATAAAAAAGTTTTTGAAGTGAAACCATTTTTCTGGCGACAGGCAGGAGTAACTTGTGAACGAATAGAACGGAAATGCTAGAACGTAAATGCGAGACGGCAACTAATCTCACGCTTGCGTTGCTTTCCTTTCACAGACAGCTATATATGTGCCCGACTCCGATTAAAGTAGGTCAGGTTGGTGCGTTCACGTTGTAAGAAGTAGTATATTGTTTAATTGGTAATACATTTTAACATTAAAATATGCGCAAATGCTATCACTGTTTATCAATCTATCTATCAATTAAAACGTAGACCCTCTCTACACTATCTAATGTGGCGGACCAAATATGCGTTACAATAATATTGCAACGTAATTGTAAATTCTTTATAGTACTGGCCTCTAAAATTTAAAAACAAGCATACTTAGCTAGTAATTTCAGCGACGGCATTATTTGGATTTGAATATATTTGTTATTTTTATGCGAGCTTTTATTTGTGGGTGAAGGATATTTCCTTATGGCTTTCTCTAGCTACATATTTTCAATCATAATTGGTTAGCACTTGTTGTGTCTGCATGATTTGAGTGTATAATTTAAATATTAAATACTGTTTAGTCCGATTTTGATGTAAGCTTATATCTTAGGGCAGGTTCTTATTTTTAAGTGATATTGTGAAATACTTAAGAACATATTTTCGTAGCGGCGTATTGGATTTCTCACGTTTTCTCGGCTAGTCTACGAATTCTGCTGACAAATTACAGAAACATTCCTATGTTAAATGAATTTGGTTCTTTAGTTACTACATTCTAATTCAGGCCAAACTGGCCTTACCAATTCTTGGAATTATGATTATTCGTAAGAAATGGTATTTGAGAGTTTTGGGGCTGGTAATTACGTATCCAAGATCTAAATTATAAAATTCAACATCACGGATTTAATATGGCGAAATTATTTGATAAAGTCATCGGAATTGCACTAATACAGATACAAGATAATAATAATTAAGACATATATTAAGTTTTAATATAACTCACTCACGCGCATTAACGTTTTTATAGCGCTTCCTATAACTAACTAAGACATGACATAGCCATTTTCGTTTACTGCTAAATCATACAATTTAAAATATGCCTTCAGTGACAACACGCTAAGAAGTTTTACTTACAACTTGCATGCTCGGCACACATTTCTTCATTTTTAAGTGCTGTGGTAATTTAAACATGTAGGGTCAAATATGCAATATGACAGTTAGCTTTCTTTATTGATACGAAAAAGTTCTTGCTGATTCATTTCATTGTAAATAAATAAAAATCAAATAATCAAAAAATAATTTAACATATTGTAAATTTTTGTTTAAAAATTCTTGGGTTGATTCATTTTTCCAATAAAACAAAAATAAAAATTTTAAATCGGTTTCTTCAAACGGACTAAGCATCGATCTTGCGGCTTAAGTCCTGATTTTCACCGGAAAAGTGTTGGCAAATGTAGTGGACAAAAGGTTTCGTTACTTGTAGCACCTGCTGAGTAGGTTTCTTTTTTTTACAAGCAATGTTAATGGTTAGTAAAAATGTCATATCCCTATAAGGCATGTAATAATATACTAGTGAGCTAATTTAAGAATTTTACGACTGTCTTTGTAGTCCGACACAGTGAAAATGAATGAGTGTTTTAGATGTTCTTAAAACAGCGATTTCTCGACAAAAATGGTCAATTATCATCTACAAATGCAAGTTTTCTAAATAGTCACCAATTAAAATACTGATTATCTATATAATAAATCATAATCCCTCTGTTCGCCTCAATTTTTAGTGGTGAGGAGCCCCCTCTACTAAAACCTACATACTTACGCGTCCGTTATATAAAGCTCATATTAGTGTGTACAACAGACAGCTATAGTTTTCAATACAGTTAAGCAAATTTACACTTATACCGCGTTTTTTAAACTTTAACCTTTACTTTGTTAAAGGTCACTATTAGAATAAATAAAACAATACCTTCTAAATTGTAATATTTTATAAATATCTGTTAAAGTGATTAAATATTATTTTGTTTATACGTATTATTTTAATGTTGTATTGGTGCAATATAACCTGCTGGCTGTGATTGAACACAAACTCCAAAGATGAAGTATTCAGGCCGACTTCCAGTTGTTTATGTAGAAGGCTAGCCCAGCACTCGATTTCAACAGCTTACAAAGAGTTGGTGTTGAAAAAACGAAACCTATGCGACAAGTTTAAAATATAATAATTGCATTTAGCTAATAACAGCAATAATTAAAACATAATACAAAAGCATCAATTTTATCAACCTACCACGCGTTGTAGCGCCTTCTGCGAAATGCATATGCTATACTAGGTAGGATCGACAAAACAATGACATTCAAAGACCATAAAAAGTTTACAAATTTTATTGCAGCTGAGATATTTAGAGGGCAAATACCTGGAATTGCTGATTTATTGGTTTTAATTATTTTATCACTCTCGGGTACTGGATTATCACTTACAATTGAAAGAAAACAATTTCAAATAAGACTAACCTAACCTAACCCGACCCAACAAACGCAATCGGTATTAATAACAATCAAGGACAAACATTTAATGAATTAAGAATTTATTTACTAGAGCTGGGATTCTGACACGGACAATTATACGTAGCATATTGTACAGCTAGAAAAGTCTTAAATATGAAAATAAAAACTGAAAACACTAGTGACGGAGCCAATTTAAAACAAAAGTGGGGTATATTTATTCTAATGATTATTTTCATGTCACCTTCGCTGAGTGGGGGTGTTACTCCAAAATGATAAACATTAACGTGATCATTTAGCACTTACGCACATTAAGTTCAGTATTTATTTTATAATCGCCGACTCCTTGCGTGTTTGAGTAGATGCAATACCGCTGGATACCTTAACTACACGTCGTACATCTTAACACAACCTTATTTATATTTTTTTTTATAGAAGTTAAAAAAAAAACGTAGGGTGTAATCCACGGGTTTTGCTAACATACAAAGAGTTATTAATATAATTCCTGAGTCCTGCGTAGTAGGTCATTCACATAACATAATAAATTTGAACAGAATGTATCAATGGGAACTTTACAGCTTCAAAAATTGTAAAAATTGTAATTTTCACAATTTTTCTCACAGAGACATGTTTTTGGTTTTGAAAACTGTACTTAAAATAAGCATAGACTTTTATTGTAAGAAGATGTAATTAAATAAGGTTGAATTTCAAAGTTAGTTTGCATATAAAAACACTAATTTAAATTTGTTTACATTTTTCATAAGGATACTTCTTCTTATCAAGTGTAAGTCAAGTACAGAAGTGCTCGAGTTCCTAATCGACAATCAGACTGCTAATAATGACTCAATTTGCATCTTGCGCTCACGCTAAGGCAAATGACCCGACATTTTGGCCTTCAGAATCTTCTTAAAGATGCAACTTGACCAAATCCGGTATTTTAACAAGAGTAAACCATTAAAGGTTGAAGTAATTTTCAAAAATGCTACAAATGTCACTTTATTGTGTTTTCTTACTTTTACATATTTTTAAAATTTAAAGGGGCGGGCCAAAGACTTTTTCTCATTGTGCAATTAGATTGATCCCGTATTTTGTGAAAGCAAAAACCGTTTGCTACAATAAAACTTGTCCTTAAAATATAAATTGCTTTATTCGTCTCATTCAGAATCAGGAACCGTGTTGACATTGACAACGCCTCTGCGAAAAATAGAACGTGGGGTGCAATAAATGAGAATGTTAATTCCCTTACTGACAACTTAATCTCGAGATTCTTATTGCTACCTGCGACAGATTATAAAAAATGATAGGTTACAATAAATGGGATCTTGTAAAATTTTTAAAGAGAACATTTGCGTCTAGTAAATTTAACTTTCTTTTTTTTTTTCTTTATAACACTTTTGATAGGTACATTCGTGTTGGATATGCAAATGGTTGCAAAAATATTTTCTACCTATACGTTGTAATTCCAACAATAACACGTATAAGATAAAAACTAATAGAATCCGTGGGATACGCCTCCCCCCCTCCCCGATTTTTGTTTGTAACTTTATAACCGGCGCGGCATTTGCCGCTTCGTATGTTTGCTCCGCAGAGTCGGTCCCAAGAACGCGAGCTGCTCCCGGAACGAAAATCTCGTGCAAAAACCGAAGAAAAAAACAGCCCCAGAAATAATGTTAAGAAAAACTCTTGTAAAATCTCCAGGAAAAAATAAACAGAAAAAAAGTTAGGTAAACCGTTAAACTTTCCCGGCTTTGTTTGTTCCGAAGAATGTTTTACTGGAGCATGTCTTTACCGAAGTTTTTTTTTGACAATGCATAAGCAAAAGCTATTTTTTGGTCGCGCGTGACCGCATTTTGGAGAAGGTAATATTTGGTTTAATTCGTGCCGCCGCCGACGTGACTTCTTACACTGCGACAGCCCGGAACCTTAAGACCATTTAGCATTCTTCTGTGCTACGAAATATTGTGTGAGGCAATATATTTTCAATGATAAGGTTGATATTCTTGTTACTAGCAAAATGTGTTTGTTATATTGAAGCGGTCTGCTCCGCATCTTTAACACCAACCTGCCGCTAGCTGTAGAAATCAAGCGCCTCTTCAACTTTTTTTAATTCACATCTGTGAGCTTCATGCTTCATCCTTTGTCTTTGAGTTCGAAATGACAGCAGTAGCACTATAGAACCTAATTTCTGTAGAATATTATAGCGGTCGATTGTACAAAGGAAAATGGTCTTTTATAATGCCTTTGTAAATGTGTGCGGTCTCGTAGTGGGAGCCCTTCACCACTAAATGTTGCGACAGGTGGAAGGGATCCGGATTTAGTATATCATTGCATCGCTTTGTCAAGTAGCGTAACATTATACGATACTCGAGGCTCAGGACGCCTAAAATTCCAGTGCAATTGAAAGTTTAAAAACATTTTTGCTAAAAGTGGAGGTTAAAAAAGCAAATTTTTGAGGAAAAGTAGTTTTCTTAACGATAACTGTATCGAGAAATAAGTTTTGATTTTATTCCAAAAAACAAAAGCATTCAATTTCAAATTTCAATTTCTTATACTTTAGAAATTGTCTTATCATATTCATATTCAAGTATGTTTGTAATTTTGTATCAACGTTTTGCGCACGAACAGTGGCCAGTAATAACGACGAAAGTTCGCCCGCCACAAATAGAGTAACTGGACGAATTAACCCACTTAACTATTGCTGCAACATAAAATTAAGTTGTGAATCTTATTGCACTATCACTCAGAAATATTTAATCGTCCCCCGTTAATGAAATGAAAAGACATGAAAATTAAATTTTCAAAAATTCATAGAAGGGGTCACAGAAACATTAGCGGACTGAGACACGAACTAAATTGTAACTCATCTCTAGTCCTATGAGATTATAAAATTATAATAAATCGTGATTAATGTTTTTGTTTAATTTTTAAAATTTTGAAAGGCTTTTTTTTACTTCACAGTTATATGCATACTAGCTACACGTTTTTATTTGAATTCTGTAAGTCTATAGATCTGGGAATGAGCTATAATTTTAATTCGAACCCCAGCCGGCGAATTTGTATAGGACACCTATGAATTTCTGAAAATTAGTGTTTTAACGCCTATTTGTTCAAAATTGAGTAATGAGATAGGGATGAAATTTGATATTGAAAACGCCCTAGGAAATACAAGAAATTTTGGAACTACTAACACTGGGATGTGAAGAAATACCAAAATTTTGGCTGTTGTCCAACAAACTTTTCACTATTGTTTGAAAACGTTTTGCTAATATAATTACGAGGTTTGCCATCTACTCCTTCGCTTTAAATTATTCTTAGAATTGCAAGAACTGGAGCTGACAAAAGTATTATAATTTCGAATTTTTAAAGTCTTTATTAATATTATTTTTGAAGATATTTTCTGTGGCGATTACGAAATTAGACGTTTTTTATAGTTTTGTCTTGATTACGACAACAAATTTTAAAAATGATTAAAACACACACATTTTATTTAGCCAATCATAGTGCTCGATTTTCATGTCAAAAACCAATCTAATCAATTTGTTGGTGAAAACACGGCTAGTGATTATTTCACTTACATTTACCGTTGCAGCAGACAATACAAAAGTTTAAACCGATTATTTTTGACGTACAAAATTTGATTGCGATTAAATTTAATCAAACTACTCATTTGTTTTATTTGATTTTTGAGGTTTAAGTATAAAATTAATTTAAACTGTAGTAATCCAATTATATACCACTCGAAAATTAGAAATCATCGGGTTAAACTACTCAAGCTTCCTGCATGGCACTGTGCTTGGTTTGCTTGGAAATGTTTCACCGGCCCCATAAGAACACTGCTTTGCGATGCAACAAGTTTTCCTAATTTAATCAATTAATTTTGATTGGAGTGTGGTATAACTGTTGACTATTTCACATACATTCTATTTATCCAACCAGAACGTTTGATTTCTGTGTCAACAACCAATGAAATCAAACTACGTAAAAAAAACATCACTGCTGCTTAGTAAGTGAAAAAACCATTTAAAAAATGGCTTTTGGCAAGGGCGACAAGTTAAGATCGTAGCTACGATACAACACGCGAAACAGTACGATTATTTGTCACAACTTTCGGTGTAATTAAAAGTAATCAAAACATTTTAATTAATTGTGTGTGGTAGAGCTATTACAAATATATCACGTGGCCACGATTTTCCTGTAATACCCTTAAGTTAATAGTCAACGTGTGCTAGTTAAATGAAGATCAATAAACTAGTGCTTCGCGCTTATGAAATTATCATCTTAACTAGTACTCGTTAACAATCAACTTAAGGTTGTTGGAAATTCGGAATCACTAGTTATATTAGTTGTGACAAAATAACGATTTTTCCAAGAATTTTTAATTTATTTAAAAAAAAATGTAATAAATTGGTAAACTTCGTTCATTTAAAACTCTTGATGCAATCTTCAAAACGCGTTTTTGAAATGATCCCACCTAGTTGTGATGTACCTTAAAATTTTACTTTTTGCTCCGTTAATTTAGTATGAGAAATTGTCGCTTTTGCTTTTTCTGTTTTTTTGCTTTTCACGTAATTGATTAAATAATTAATCTGAAAACATAGAAGTTCCTATTATTACTTATAAATTTAATCTAAAATAAAATCAGCTTCTAAAATTAACAATTAAATCTCCAAAGCTCTTCATTGACGAAAAAAGGTACAAAAACCCCTGTCGTGCATTAAATAACAGCTCTCGCGTCTACATTCCGAACCCATTTTCTAAAAGCTAAAAAGACAGGTGTGCAGAAGAACTATTCATTATCATCTGGATGACTTTATACAAGCCGCCCCTATTACCCGATCACACACATGTGCTTTCTTCACGCCGTGGTTCTGTTCTCTTCATCTTCACTCCTGCAAGAGACCTCACGTGAAATAATGACTTGATAAAGGAAGGAGCAATTGGTGCAAACTGCTTTCGCGGGAAGTTATCGGGTTGTACGTCATTATTCGCTCGATGTACTAGAATTAAGTGATGGTTGTTGCTCTGGGCAGAAAATTATATGGTATTGATATTCAGATGCATGTAGGGCTTTTAGGTTTTAGTTTTATTCTGTTTAAAGCAATAAATGAAGAGTTTTATCCATGTGGACGTCAAAAATTATCTGATGAAGTAATTCAACCGTAAATATATTACTACAATTAAAAAATAAAGTTGGAATCTTATTTTATTGTCGCACTTATTAGTGATTTAGTTTCTACAAGGATCTATATTATCGCCTCTATTAATTGAATCAAAATAGGAATAACTTTCAAATTCCTAAATTCATTCACTGAGAAATTGTGAAAACCCATATCATGGCCTTTTGCTTGCGTTAATAGTTTATTTTATTTTAAATAATTGTGGGCCAGTTTCTAACAAAAATTGAGTTTTCAAAATATTATTAATAAACTTATAAATACTTTACTTATATGGCTTCTACTTATGCTCTGAAAATGATTTTATATTGCTTCATTTTACCATCTAAAGCCACTTTCCGACGGCGCGTGATTCGGTGAGTCCGACTTGTGGCTCGGCGAGTCACATTCTGTTACGCACCGTTCCCACCACGCGGGTACACTCGACATACGACGACGCGTGCTGAGTCAGGATACACGTGGTGAGAGTGGTATAGCCTAAGTGCAGGTTAGGGCCGCCTTAGTGCGGTTCGACTGGTGAGCTGCGTTTCAGCTCAGGCACTGATCTGCAAAATCGGTAGAGATTTAGGTAGTCTTCCTCCACCAATAGGGGCTTAGGGGTCGTCAAAGCAATGACTTCATCTATTTTTTTAGACGTCAACATAGGAGCTGTTTGAATTAACGTGGGTTAGGAGAAGAGATCAAAACGAGTTGAAACTGTTCAACGCCGGCATTAACCCTTTATTTAGGAGTAAAGGCGCGTGAAACCGCCTCACAGCAGACTCGGGTATTTAGGTTAGGGAGAACGGTTAGTATTTATCGATACCTGATTTTAAATTACATTTGACTTGTACTTTTCAATTCGAACTAGCACCGATGGTAGCTGAATTCTCCCCCTCAATTGATTGAACTAGGTGTTAGTACCTGGGGCTGGTCTAGTATTTTTCGGGCTGGTTTAATCGGTTTCGTAGTGGAAACAAACTGCGCTCACTGGCCTGGCTGTGGTCGACTCACAATTCGGCGGACTGAACTCTCAGAGAACTCGTGGAGTGCCCCTGGTTTTAGACTGGCGTCGGTGGTTCTCGCCTCAAGTCAAGTAGTCATTTTTCTATACAAAATATTGATTTTATACCTTTAATTTTCACCCTTTAGGTCATGTGAGGACGATATAGTGGAAAAAATTTGTAAAGTTGGAATGCGTGCGGGCGGTTCTGCTTCACGTCTCGTACTAGCGGCAACACTAGTGCGTCAATTTGCAAACAATTTTAAATATCATGTTTGTTCATATTTACTTATTTTGGAATCTGCTGATTTTATTTCAAATTATTCACTGTATGCAACAATTTGTATATATTGACATGAAACAGTTTATTCTTAATATATTTTTCAAGCATTAATATAAAATTAATTGCAAAACTTCTCAAAGTAGATAAATAATTGTGCGTTTTTTAAGTTTCACTGTTAGTTTCCGGTTTTGGAGCAGTTTTTAAGAACCTCAACAAATACTGCTTTATTTACGGTATTGGACAGTTTCTATATATTCACCGAGGCAATTTTTTACTGTCACTATATTAGAAAGATTGCAGTGTATATAAACCAAACTGCAATGCGAACAATTTAATTTTTAAATGCCTGTTTTAAGCAAATCATCTGTTTTTGCGTTTGCATTAAACAAAGTGTTTAAAATGTTTTTGGTCGTTTTAAAAATTACTTTATATTTATTTGTCTTGTTTATAATTTTAACAATGTTTTCTGATTTGTCACCAAAATATGGGCTCAAAGCATATTTAATTCTATTGTATGAAGTTGGGGTATTTGGATAAATTTTTTGAAAGACTAATTAATAATCTTTTTTTTTAATTATTGTAATAGTAAGTTTAGTATTATAGCCATTACTATATGCAATTTGTTTAAGAATTGAAACTTTTCTGTTATAATTAATTTCATATAAAGGGATCGTTAAAGCGCTATGTATCATGAACCTGGAAGCTGCCAATTTAAGTGTTTTATGATGACAAGAATCGTGTGGTATTGTAATGTTTGCTTGTGTAGGTTTTCTATAAACTGAGTATTTAAATTTATTAGCTGAATTAATTTTTATGTTCAACCTAACAAGTTAATGGACCTACTTTATTTATTTTCTAGTGCAAATTTTGTTTGAATGCAAGCTGTTAATCAAACTAAAAATTCATTAATTAATTTAAATTTTAAAACAACTAGAAACATTTTAAATACTGTTTAATGCAAAATCAAAAATAGATGATTTGCTTAAATCAGACATTTACAAATTGTCCGCATTGTAATTTGGTTTGCGTAAGCTAAACAATTAGAAATTTTGATAGGTATAAAGAACACGTACGTTGTTACAAATACAAACACCCACATAAATCCAAACACGCTAATCACTTTCTACAACACAATCATTTAATGACATCAAATAACACTATTAAATGTTTACACTTTTGCGATGATAAACGTAATATAGATATACTAAAAGTTTTTGGAATTTACAAACATTTAAAAACTGTACAGTTAATAAACGAACGAATTGATCTCTTAAATTCACCTCTATAGGACATTTTGGAATAAGAAATCAAGTCACCAAGTTCTATTGCTATAACAACACTAACTGTTTACTTTTTAACGTAACCTTTTAAGGGAAAAATTATACTGCATCTAAAATCATATCCTTTTAGGTTTGTTTTTCACAAAACGTTTAAGCGGTTTTTTTTTCCAAAAAAGTTAGTTTCTGATACTTTACAGGAATTTTTTTATAGGAATATGTTTGAATCTATTTTTTTAAATCCTTCATAAAATATTTTTCATCAAAATAAGTTTTTCTAGAATTTCCGTTTAAATAAATATTTTTTCACGCCACAGGCAAAGTAAATAGACCATACATCCATAGCTACAAAAGATGAAAATGGCCAATAACATTCGTTTACTTTTTGCCTTTAACTACGGAACGTAATAGCATCATTTACATTCCTAGGATAATAATTAAAGTAACAAGATACAGATTCCAATATTTTATTTCAAACATAATACTAAAATGTTGATTTTAACTGTTCGTTGATATGGTGACAAGCACAGGCAACTTAGAATAATGGGGCTTTTAAAAAATAATTCCGATGACAGCAGTCAAAACGGACTTTTAAAAATATGATTAAATTTCTACCTGTAGCGTGAAAAATTTAATAAGTAACACGGAATGTATCGACTATTAACATTCTCGGCAAGTTACAAGCCTCGGCTTCGCCTCGGCTCGTATTTACCTACCTCGAATGTTATTACGTCTTTACATTCATTGTTACTTAAATAACTATCACTTGCAGAGCATTTTGTAAGCGACACAAACACTTAATTGTGTTTTCAGAGGAAATACCTCCAGTTCATGTAACAAAGAGAAATACAAAATGTATGATTATGGCCTCAAAAAGGCAAAACGCAACTTGGGAACTAGTTTGTGTCTTTAACTAAACAAAATAAAAAAATACCACGGAATTATTATTATAGATTAAACTGTATTCAACGTTTTGCACATTTACATACATCATATTGTTAAAACTCCTAAGTTCTAAATCGCAAATAATTGAATCATAAGAGCGACAACTAGTATATGATTGACATAAATAGCAAAGAATCAAAGCGCCCAGAAGTTTTAATACACAGCTTCATTATTAGTAATTGGTAGTAAGTACGTTACAATTAGGTTCCCAGCATGTTTTGCAAGAAAAGACTCTCATCGCAATGGGATTTTGTGCAGCAAGCCTATAGAGAAGGGTGCATAGGTCTGGTGTGGCATACTTGGTACAACCTCTAGAAAACGTTCTTACATCTACAATAAAAACACATTAAATTATAAAAATACATTCAATAAAATTCCGATACCAAGCTTACCTCCATTTCTAACATCTTTTTGGTAGCACATAGCTTGCCACCCTCCAGGACATTCTACAATCTCCATGGCTGAAATGACTGCATTAGCACAGTCACCATTAGGTTCACCTTCACACTTATAGCATTGTAATGCTTCACCTTAGAAAAATAAAAAAGTTTGAATGTCGAAACCAGCAAAAATAAATGTTTCATAGTGTTTGGGTAAATGTTGAATTTTGAAAACCCAACTATAAATAAATAGCATTTAAAACCAAAAATTAAATATTATATTAACAAGAACTATTTAAAATTTCACAAAGTTTAAAAATCAACAATTGGTTATGTAAAAACAACTTACCAGAACAAATCAGTATCATAACCAAAACTGAAACACTCAAAATATTTATCGAAGTCATTTTTGGTGAATTTAATTAGTAATTTAATGTAGGTACGTTTGTTACACTGTTCAAAATTTAATTATGATAATGCTTTCGCGACCTCGTTTTATATAGCGGTTTCATGGAAATGGGAATTTGCTTTTTATCGCCATGAATTCATGATTAGATCATATCAATGTTTATCTAAAAATAAATTGGACAAGTACGTTGCATTATTGCCAGTATGTCTTTTATATTTTTAAAATTAATTTACATCAACATTCTAATTTCAACAGTTACTAATAACCAAGGCGCGGATTTATATGCACAAAGAAACGTCAAAATATGCGCATATATATGCACCAAATATACATAAAATGTGCATCATTATATGCAACGTATTCACCATTTATGCACAATATTTAGTTATGCATTATATACTGTGTCTATAAAGTAACCCCCCCTCCCCCAACTAACTTTTGGAGGAATTAATATTTTACCACAAAATTTGGTGTGCTTTAATGAGAAATTAAATACTATTTTTAGCCCATATTTAAAAGTTGTATCATTCAAAATGGCGACTGGGCGCCATTTAGAACTTTTTTTAATGGAAAGGGGGGTCTAGTGACACCTCATTAGAAAGGTCTTTTAGTTCTGCGCCTGATCCTAGAGTTTCAAAGAAAAATATTAAGCCATAACAAAATGACAATGTTTGAAGATAAAGAAGTATATTTAAAAAAACTAAGAATTAAAGCAAAAGGAAATTAAATTAAGTGTTCGAAATGTTCACCATTCCCTTCTTGGCACACAAAAAGTCGGTTATGAAATTCCTGCTTACATTTTCATAAGTTTCTGGAGTGATGTTTCTGCAAACTTTTGTAATGCGTTGCTCCAGTTCTTCAATTGTTTCTGGACGGGTTCTGTACGCTTTCGATTTCAGATAACCCCATAAAAAAAATCTAAGAGGGTTAAATCTGGGGAGCGAGTCGGCTATTCTATAGACCCCCGCCTATCAATCCATCTTCCAAGAAAATGTCCGTTGAGAAAGTCAGAAACAGGTCTATAATAATGAGGCGGCGCACCGTCTTGTTGGAACATAACGTTTTCAATATTATTTCTAGCCACCTGAGATATTTCTGGTAAAATTTTGTCCTGCAAATGAAAACGTGGACTACTGGATAAAAAACTCAAAACAATTTTGAATTGAGTGAGTCCATTTGTTTAAAATCCGCCATTTTGTTATAGCTGAATATTTTTCTTTGAAATTCTAGGACGCAGAACTAAAAGACCTTTCAAATAAGGTTTCACTCGACCCTGGATAAAAAAATCAAAACTTGAATTGAGTGAGTTCATTTGTTTAAAATCCGCCATTTTGTTATGGCTGAATATTTTTCTTTGAAAGTCTAGGATCAGACGCAGAACTAAAAGACCTTTCAAATGAGGTGTCATTCGTCTCCCATTTCGTTTAAAAAAAATTCTAAATGGCGCCCAGTCGCCGTTTTGAATGACAAAATTTAATTTTTGGCTAAAAAATATTACTTTATTTCCCAGTAAAGCACACCAAATGTTGTGGTAAAATATCAAGTCTTCAAAAGTTAGTTGGGGGGGGGGGGTTACTTTATAGACAGACGGTATACAAAACTTGCAAGTGAAATCAGTAAGCAAACGATTTTTTAAATTTTCTTATTAAAAAAAGCGCATGTGAAAAACCTTACCAGATAATATCACACTTAAAATTATTATTCAAAAACGTCAATTTTTAAAAACTAATGCTAGTATAGTATAACAATGTAAACTTATACCTAATCTTTATATTTTGTAGCATTATAGCAATGAATTACAATATGTTTTCAAGATTTTCAACATGAAACAACTGCTTTTATATAGACAGTATGTTTTTATAAGCGGAAACGCTACTTTCGACGCCAACTGAAGTGATTGGCGCATTTTTTAAATTAGTAATAATGACCAGACCAGGTCTAATTGCATATCATTATCATTAAAGTTGCCAGTTAGAACTTCATTCGCCTTCACAAGAGCGTTTTTATTTAATACGTGGATTTGTTAGTTTCTGCGATACAGTTTTTCCAATATTGCATTTAACTTGATGAATTGATTTTTCATACGTGTTTATAAGTTCTGCTGAATCGGATAGCAAGACTTCTTTCTTTTGTAAGTGATTGCGTGTTGTGCTTACAAAACTATAATTGATTTTAATAAATGCTTATTGTTTTGCAAGTTAAGATTTGTTTATTATAATTTTTGAATTTATAATACAACTTGAAAAGTCTTCAAAAATTAAAATAATATTTTTAATATTTTTGAAATCATTTGAATAATAAAATAAAGCAGCATCCAACCACGTACCCCATCTGGTAAGCACTGGTTTAGAAAGCAGTGGAATATTTGGCAATTTTTCTTTAAATAATTGCACCCTCAGGGACGCTTTCACAAATATTTTTTTACATTAGACATTAAATTGTTTACAATGAGAAACTGATTCCTAATTTCTTTTGCGACTCTACTTACACCACGATCCAAACAAGTTGTATAGATTACATTTGGATAAAACGTATTTAAATTTCGCTCTGCTATTATCATATATGGTGCAGCATCGAATAGCTTTTCTATTACTATTTCTGTAAAAGCTGTTTCCGGCATTGGTAGGTTTCGAGATTTTTGACATTTGCCTTGATGTAAAGCATTTTTAATAAGTTGATTGATTTGGAATTTTTTATCGCATGAAATCTAAAGCAATAAAATTTTTTTGTTATTTCGGGCTTACATGCACATTCAATAAATTTGTACATTGTAAAAAGTCAAAGATTGCTTATAGCCTTGCAAAATATTTTGTTTTTCTGTAGCACGTCAGTTCCGGGTAACCTTTTATCCATAATAAAGGCAAGCTGCTGTCTTTTGGCATTCTTTTTTCACAAACAGAAACACACCCAAGGCGAGTAACTATTTTGTTATTTCTTACAAAGTGGTAGGCACGAAAAACAAAATGAAACTAGTATCTGCTACTTTCAAGAAGTACCGTAATTGCATAATTCTTACAAATTATTGTAAAAATTCCAAAACTTAGAAATAACATTCTACCTGGAATAATCCGAGACATCCGCTCAAGAATACCTAATAACAGCACGCACTGTTTGAATAATTATAAAATATAAAATTCTTTTTTTGCGAATATAAAGAATCACATCTAAATATGCATTTATTTTAAAAATATGCTCCAAAACCTCAAAACATGCAAAATATACAAAATAAAATTGGTGTCATTTAATTGCATTTTATTAGATATGGATACAAACAGAAGAGTTTTTGAATAACAACAAATTGATTAATTATCTATTCAAAAGTATAAACGCCAATCTTTATAAATTATAAACTGTTGAATAGATCATTTAAAGTAGTTTATTAGGTTTAACAACAATTTTCAACCATTTTAAAAAGGAAACGATACTTCCCTATATCAACAACGCTTTTTACGAAAGTTACGTGATTTTAGCTACGCCTATCAAAATATTATTCATTTTTTGCATAGTTTTGATAACTCTTTAAATAAAATTGTTATAACCATTTTTTTGTCCGAAGGCGTTAGCGCAATATTTAGCTAGCGCCTTATGGAGTAGCCGTGCCGTGCCAACGCCTTGGGTTTGAAGCTGGCTGCTTTGACTGGGTGTAAGTGATTAGATGTAAATTTCAATTACATACGAATATTTAAAACGTAAAAAGTATGAAATAGAAGCAGTAACCTGTTTTGCCTATTTTTTAAAGCGTATTTTGCTGATGAATTCGTTATCCATCTTTTCGGGAATCCACTTTTTTCGAGTTTCTCCAGTTCGTAAACTTCCCTCTAGTAAAAGCATAGGAAAAGTACAAACTTTCATCCAAATGCTGCGAATTTATTGTTTTTTAACTAGAAGTTCTTAGAAATATTATGTACGTATAGGTTGTGGTAAAAAGTATTTACTGTTTATTTTTTTAATCCAGATGAAAAATTAAATGAAAACACTGTTACGGGTTCTAAATTTTTTCAATTTTTTCTGAGCACAAAACCCCCTTTATAATATTTCATTTTTTTTTAGTATATTGCATGAAGTAATAATGTACTCGGAATAAAGTAGTTATCTTTCAATTACAAAGTGCATCGACAAACACGAATAAGCTTAAAGATAACAAAATACTAGAAGATAAGAAATTCGTGTGATGACTGATGAGGAAACAGTGAAGTGTTTACTTAATTATAACGGAATTACTCAAAACTTGGAGTACTTAGAAGTATGTATGTATGTATTAGTGTTCCGGTAATAACAATAAGATTAAATATTTTTTAACATTTGATCATACATTTTAGAATCTTTCGCAAATTTGAATACTAACAGTTTCCTGCAAAAGCAACTTCAAATTTTCGGTTACAAATAAACTTAAGAAAAATTGGCGAGGCATGCCTATTTGTCTTTAATTCGCTTGGACTCTCCCATACTTTAATAATAATTACTTTTTTAGTTTTCAAAAAATGCTTTCCATAAGATCATAATAGTTCGGGCATGCCATGCTGCCAGTCGCTCCAGTGTTCATTTGCGTAATGTCAAAGCGTTTCGTTTGTTATACCCAGTCTCCGAACGTTTAGTCTGGTATTTAGTCAGTATTGAAAGTATGAGGCCATAAATTAATAATACATTCCCGCATAATTTCTGTAAATATGTAGTAGTTTTAAATGAATTATTTACATGATTATAACAGTATCACGCCCATATGTTTGACCTTATGCGATCTCGTTTTGTTACTTATTATTTACTTGGTTTGCTGTAATATTTTAATTCATTAGATAACTCGGTTCATAAGCGTAGAATATGCACAGTCACGGGTTTTAAAAGTACTACACGAAACAATTTTATGAATATGTCATTTTAATCTATTTACGTTCTTTCTCCATTTCACGATGCTTTATTTCTTCCCCCATCTCAACATACACAGTGCAGAACCTATCGGTCTAGCTTAATAATAAAGTAACACTGAACGAAACGAAGTATCTCAAATATTGCAGTTGTAGTTCAACCAATCTTGCAAAATCGTGCAACATGTTTCACTTATAATTTAATGGATTTAAGTACGCCCATGGTTTTTGTTTAACACAACATTCTGTTTTCCTATAACGCACGAAATAATGCACACACAACTTTTTGTGATAACAGGGCTGTGCTACAATTAAAGAAGATACCGTCTCGTTTTAACATTAGGTTGGGCTAGTAAAATAAACTGGTTGTGCTACAAGTAGGGAACACAATCCCGAGTTTCCGGGATTTCGGGATTAATCATGAATAATCCTGGTATCCTGGAAAAAATTGTTTTGGTAACAAAATAAAAAGTATAAAATTATTATTTTTTTTGAATTTTGAAAATAATGACGCAAAAATAATAGTTATAAAATACAAAATTTTTATTTTTTTTTATTTTGGTAATAATGACGCGTATGATAGTTCGTCTAGCGTAGCGTGATCTGATGCTGGTACAAAATGCTCTAACAGCAAAAAAACTCTCTCTACGACTCCACGATTGTCCGCTGAATCATTATTAAAAACTCATACGTCGCTGCATCCTCTGCAGTAAAAAAACCGTCCAGTTTTTATTCCCGAAAATCCCGAGATTGCAAGAGCTCCAATCCCGGGAGTTTCTAATCCAAAAACTAACCCCGGTTGGCAGCTGCTTCAGCATAATGTCGTTGACCCGATTCGCATTACTAAGCCATCCCTAGGTTAGTGCGAGCTGCCTATGGACATTTATTATTGGATTTAGTAACCGAAAATTTTAATAATTTTTTTATAAGAAAAAAATTGTTATTGCTTATTTTTGGGAACAAAACTCTCTTGAATCAAGAAAAACCTAAAACAGAAGAACAGCTTGGTCCGCCAAAATTTAGGTAGAAGGGGAAAATATAACTTCTCTAATTACTATAAACTGTAAATCTCGTTTTACTGCAACTTCTGAGCTGTTTAACTTAAACGGATTTTATTTAAATAAAGGCGCATAAACTTTCAAGTTTGTTAAATGTATACAAGGCGTCACAAACAAATTAGCGCCCTGGAGCACAAACTAAATTAAAACTCATCTCTAGCTCTATAAGCCTACACAATATAAATAAAATCGTGTGGTTAGTTTTTAAGAAATATTTTTTGGAATAAAAGTTTTGAAATTTTATCATTTCGTAATTTTAGTAGTTTTAAAAATTCTCTACATTGTGTAACAGTGGGGTTTTTACAATACCAAATTTCATTCAGATCTCTAACTCGTTTTTGAGTAAATTTGCGTTTAAATCCAAATTGTCGAAAATTTATAGATGGCGTCACAGAGAAATTAGCGAACCAAATTGTAGCTTATTTCCAGTTTTATGAACCTACGAATTAAAAAAAAACTCGTGTGTCCAGTTTTAAACTACACTTTTTTTTAAATTTGTACTGTTTAAAAATATTTCTACTTCGCAGTTTTCATGCGCTTAAAGATTCTCGTAGATAGTAACATTGTGTTTCTTTAAAACAATTGGAATATTATATTGGATTACAATCTCCCAACTCCTTTTTTGAGTAATAAGACCTTAAAGTCAAAATTTTTTAAAAGTTGCACTGGCGACGATTTTGAAGCTGGAAAGTTAAAAAAAAAGCTTTGAATTTGGTCTAAAGTCTTCTTTCAGATTCCCCTTTTAGATGTAGAAAATTCTTTTCCGGAATTGATTACTTACTCCTTGGCTTCAAACAGTCCTTGCAGGACCATGGCCTCCCTCTTGGTTTACGGAGCCTGGTCTTTTACAGGAGGCGGCGGCTGCCCGCCCCCCAACCCTGCTGATATAGTCAACAATTCATCTCATCATTGTTTGTCGCTGGCTGCTGTTGTCGTCGTTATGCATGCTGTTGCAGTTTTTCCTTCGCATCTCTTACAATCCTTGCCCACTCCTTTCTGTTTTTTGCTTTCTTTTTCCAGTTCTTTATTCCGAGCTCCTGTATGTCACTTTCTAAGCTGTCATTCCATCTACTTCTCGATCTTCCTTGTGTCCTCTTTCCATCAATTTTTCCCGTTACAGTCTTTTCAACACTTCGCGTATCGTCCATGCGTTGCAAGTGTCCTGCCCAACCCAAACGTCTGCTTCGGATTTCATTGGTGATACTTGGTCCGTTAAACATTACTTTCAGCTCATGGTTCATTCTTACCCTCCACCCATCATTCTCTTGTATCGGCCCGTATATTTTCCGCAAGACCTTCCTCTCCCATGTCTCCAGCATATGTTCGTCTTTTCTTGTGAGGGCCCATGTCTCCGCTGCGTACAACACCACGGGCCTTATTACCGTTTTGTACACTTTTATTTTAGAGTTTTTTGAGAGCGTTTTTGATTTTAGCACCTCTTGTAGCGCGTAGAAACACCTATTCCCTTGTATTACGCGAGCACTCACATCTTCACGTGTTTCATTTCCCTCCGTAATTAACGCCCCTAAGTACCTGAAGCACTCGACTTTCTCATAACATTGCCCGTTTATATTTATATTCGTTTTATTTTCGAACTTCCTCGTGTTCTTTGTCGTTATCATGCACTTAGTTTTTTCGGTATTTACTCTTAAACCCTGTACTGCCGTTACTTCCTCGAAATATTTATATATTTCTTGTAGCTCTTTCTTATTTCTGCTAATGAGATCTATATCATCCGCATATGCTAGTATTTGGTTCTGCCTGTTGAAGATTGTGCCTCCCGGGTTTATTGGTAGTCTTCGTACAGCCCTTTCTAGCACCAGGTTAAACAGTGTTGTTGATAAGGCGTCTCCTTGTCTCAGCCCCACTTCTATTTTGAATTCTTCTGAAAGTTGATTCTGAATTCTCACTTTCGCTTTGGTATCTGCTAAGCACATTTTCACTAGATTAATTAACTTCGGTGGTATTTTCAACTCCTGTAACCATTTGTATAGTTCGCTTCTTATTATGGAATCGTACGCTTGCTTAAAATCGATAAACATATGGTGCAAGTCGTTATTAAATTCATAGAATTTTTCTAACGTGTGCCTTATTGTAAAGATCTGATCGATTGTCAACCGGTTTTTTCGGAATCCGCACTGGTAATCTCCTACCAATTTTTCCATATAAACACTTAATTTTTTCTCAAGTAACTTACTAAATATTTTGTACCCAACGTTTAATAATGCTATGCCCCTATAATTCTCGCATCTCGTCTTATCTCCCTTTTTATGCAGTGGGCATATGATGGCCACATTCCACTCTTCCGGAATTTCTTCTTCTTCCCAGATTTTTGTTATAATGTCATATATTTCTCTTATTATTATTGGGCCTCCGTATTTTATCATCTCTATCGTTATACTGTCCTGCCCCGGTGCCTTATAATTCTTCATTTTCATTATGACTTCTTCTAGTTCCTTATAAGTTGGTACTTTTGTTTCAATATCCTCTTCTTGCTCCATCGCCCCATTTTCTGCGTTCTGTTCTTTATTATCTTGTGTACCCAATAGCTCGACGAAGTAGTTCCTCCACCTTTGGATTACTTCTTCTTTGTTACCTAACAAACGCCCATTCTTATCTCTACATAACGTTGTTCTTGGCTGAAAACCTCTCTTTTTGTTATGTACTTCCTTATAAAATTGCCTTATATTCCTACTTTGTCCATACTCTTCCATTTTTTCCAGTTGTTGTTGCTCGTACATTCTCTTTTTTGCTCTGCATGTTTTCTTTGCTGCTTTCCTTGTGTTAACAAATTAGTTTATCGTTTCTTCCGTATTGACCCTCAACATCTCCAACCTAGCTTTATTTCGTTCTTCTACTGCTTGCTTATAGTCTTCGTCGTACCATTTTTTATTTTTATTTCTTTTCTTTTCTCCTACTATTTCGTTTATTGTTATCGTTATTGCTGCGCTCACTTTTTTCCACCTTTCTTCAACCCCTTCCGGTTCGTCTCCTTTTTCTTCCTTTGCCTTTTCTATTCTTATTTCTAGGGCTTTTTGATATTCTCTTCTCTTTTCTGTCTTAGCAATTAATTCCTCGGTATTATATTGTATTTGTTGTGTCCCCTTTTCGTTTCTTTCTTTAGTTATTCTCTATCTTATCCGGAATTGATGCTACCACAAAAATCATGTCTAACTTTCGCTTCCGGATTCTTTATTTTATCAGGTAATTTTTAAAACAAACAGATATTTTTTAAAAACCACTTTTTTGTGTTTGTGGAGTTTCAAAACATGTTTTCCGTAAAAATCTCGAAGTCGAAAATTTTATTGAAATCAATACTTTCCTGAAAGTCTAGGAAATTAAAACCAAACAATTTCAAAATTGAATGTAAAAATAAGCTAAGCACTTTGCTTCTAATTTTTCGTAATTTAGTGAATAATTTACTTTTTAAATATATAAACAAATTCTTACCAATTGTGCAAAACATGATGCTAAAAGTTTTTCATATACCTAATCAAAAATAAAAAACAGATTTTCACCCTGTTTCGAACCCGTGTCTAAAAGAATGGCATCTCTGATCATAAAAAACACTTTTAGCTATCGCTTCCAGTTTCCCATTTTTTAAACTATATCTCATACTTGCATATTTTAAATTGCATCAAAAGCATGCCAACCACCTCAGAGATTTCAGAAAACGAGCACGTCAAAAACATTTTAAATTAATAAGCAGTTTGAAAAGAAAAAGCCTTATTTAAAACAAATCTTATCTAACCTTGAACAAATACCCAAAGCTGCATACAAGAAGCCAACCAGTACTTCAAAGTTAAAGTAAAATTTATTTTACCATACTTTATAAATTCCAGAAACCAAACCGAACATTTCTACCATCCACACATTTAACTTTTCAACAATAAATGACCGAAATTAGTTTCCAGTGGCTGCTGAAGGTGTTGCGTGCTTAAGAATCATTACATTCTTCAACAGTAGCTTCTTAACGCATTTGCATACACTGCAGGTTCAATAATGAGCATGTCCTTGCTGACTTCTTGGTTACAGCTTGAAATGAATCCATTCCAAGTCTTAAAACATAAATTGAATCAAACTCCATCTAAGGCAAAATCGAACGCAATAAATTACATTTTTTACTAATAAACATTTATTTCTATTGAACTCATATAATTGTTAAAGCTCTAAACTAACATAATTTCTTTTACGAACACAAAAATCCTCATCGTTAAGTCTTAAACCTAACATCAGTTCGGGTTTAAATCAAAGCCAAAAACAAGGCTTCAAATCCGACAGCTTTTTGCAATTAGTACAAATTTTAAAATGGTTCTCTGGCGCAAATTTACTACTCAAATTAAGGCGGCTTATCTTGCAGACTTGTCAAAAGTTTACCTGAGTTCCAATTCACTTTTTAGATGCACCACTTAAAGGTGAAATTTCGCTCTAAAAGCTCATGGACATAAAGCCAACCCCCTTAGAAGGCCAAAACTTTTAATAATGACAAACAGCCCTTAATATCTGCAAACTAGAATGGCAGAAGATGCGGTTGTACCAAGAAATAAATTCAGGAAGGGACGTTGAAATGGTTTGTTGGTATAGAAAACAGCAGTTTGTGATAAATATATCATGGTCTTACAAAGGCGAAAAATTCTTTTCACGGTCGGAAATAGTGAATAGGTGGCTTGCTGCGGCTACCCCTATAAGTATAGGGTACAATTGTGTCCCAAGAAGTGGGATTACGACAAAAAGGAGCCGTGGACCATGCAAATGGATTACGTGCTAATTCGTTTGCTTGCCCATCGCTGATTTCTTTCAAGCGAGTTTTTTTTTAGATTAATTTGTGATTAATTCGAGGCACAAATGTCAATAAGAAGTGGAGCTTATAGGGATTAAGGAAGTGCAGTTGAGTAACAGCAACATTTTTATAATTTTGGTTTACAAATGTATAACAAGGATTTGTCTTGAATAAACTTGTTTAAATAAAATTCCGTAAATAGTAGAACGAAATAGGTTATTTTTTTCTTACTAATCAATTCAAATTTATTAAATATTAAAAACTTTAAAATTATAAGCAACGTGAAGAGAAATTCAGAATTGAAAATCGTTAAAATATCTCCTTATCAAAATTCCAAGGCTGAAAAAACGTAAAACACATCTTAAACACCAAAAATCTACAAATAAACAGTTCTCTGGTAAAATACTCATCAGTTAACTCTTCTTCTTACAGTGCCATACCCTATTCAGGGCGTTGGCTACCTCTCTCCTATGTCTGTGTTTGGTGCGCGGCGATAGATATTTTGCACAGACAGACATAGGGGACCTACAGTTGAACGTGGGCTCCGAACCACAGGACGTGCATACACTTCTTCTCCAGAGAGGTTTTCTTGGGAAAAATCCACCTCGCTGGTTTCCCGTTGCCTTGCGAGGGAGAACGAACGGGCCGGGGATCGAACCCGGATCCGCTGCATTGGTAGCCCGCGCACTTACCACTGAGCTACGGCCGCTCTTCGGTTAACTCTGCCAAGAAGTAATTCTACCTTTTAAAATCTTTTGAACAAATAAATAAAATAACCACATAAAGAGTTCCCCAAGATGATAATGATATCGTTATTAATTAAAAACTACAGCTTTTAAGAATAATTCCCGATCTAAATTATAAGTCCACTGCAAAATTAAAGCGAAGCCCTTCCAAATTACAAGTTTATTTAGTAAAAATTCAAACATTCATAAATAAAAATACCGCCGGTTAAAATTGCACTAGTGAAAATCCCACTAGTAAGCTTCAGTGGCGTAGCAACGCATTGGTATTAAGGCTAAAGCCAATAAGGTGCCAATGTCAAAAAGGCGCTAAAATATATATGCAAAATTTGCTAACTGCAAAGTAAAAACAATTAAACTGTAACTAGCAGAACTCGTGGCTTGCGCCCCACACTTTTTTTGATAACTTCTTTTAATATACGTAAGCTTTTGAGATAAGTAGCGCGTCGCCCTGCGTGATTGTTACATAAACAACGGAATCAGCAATCATAATAATAAATTAAATGTGTTGAGATGTAAGAGCATAGCCCGTAGTTACCAAAATTTGTGACAGGGGCGGCGATCTGGTTTTATTATATAGATTTTTCAGTGGTTGCTTTTTCCAGGAAATTATCTTCCGGGTAATGTTTTTGTTAGAGGCTGTTTTTTCCGCAGCTATTATCAGATGATTTTTTCCAGCGGTATCTTTTTAAGCAATTATTTTCTGGGCTTGTTTTTTAAAGATGTTTTTTCCCTAAACCGAAATTGGCTTTCCCTAAACCAGCCGCACATAATTCTATGAATTTACCATGCTTATGCACTTTCTAATATTTCTGAAGGTCATCGCATATCGCGAGGTTTTACAGCGATTAACAAACGTGCGCTGTCATCATTCACTCGTGTTATGCTTTGAAGAATTTTCTTTAATTATCGAGTAAAATGTATAAGACTACTTACACAATTGTCTAATTTACTCAATTCAGTGGGTTGGTACTTTTATATTAGTTAGATAAGATTATTCTGATAAAATAAATACTTAGAAATATTTTATTTAATAGCAATATGAACTTAAGCAAAGTAAAGCTAGAACTTATTAATAAAATTATTATTTTGTACTTTCCGCTGAGCGGCTTCGGTAACATCTGGTTATGTAACGTAGAAGCCTTGCAATAATCCAAAGATTTTTTTAGTTTCAATCTAATTTTCATATTTCTTTTGAAAACTGTAGCGCTCTTATGTACACCAGTGCATACGAATATGCGCTTTGTATAATGAACGCGTAAATATGAAACTTCTAGTAGCGAGGTCCCATCTTCACTAAAAGTTGAGACAGGTAGAAGGGATTCGTATTTAATATATAGATTATTTCGATTCGTGCATGTTCCTATTTATATCTACATGCGTTTTTTGTGACCAGTATATTTGTTTAACAAATTAGATAATTATATTTTTTTATTCATTCAAGTAATGCTCATAATAGGTACTTTTTACTATTATTAATTATAATTCTATTAATTATTAAAAAAAAGTAAACCCATGTGAAGACAATGATCCCACAAGTAAACCCACGTACTTGTAAAAATTCCACCAATAATTCCACATAAAATGTAAAACCCACCAACGAGCCCCAACGACAACACTCCCATCAATAAAAAGTTACTAACAGTAAACCCCATAAAGACTAATTCTAGCAGTCAAAATGTTAGTGGTATAAAAGTTATTTTAGCGAATTCCAACTTGTAGAGCCTCCCACTTACGTATACTCGTATTGGTGCTCATAACTCGATTATAAGCTAACACAGTCGGCCGAACAGACAACAGTGATTTCTCAAAGTTCAAATTTGTGTTAAATTCGGCACAGTAATTAAAATTTAAATTTTGGTTTAAATAACATTTCTAAATATCCAATAGCTTCTATGAAATTGGTACAAAACGAACATTGTTTGCTCCAATATTCAAGTTTGCACAAGTTTGTCGAGTTTGTTTTCGGTTTATATAATATCAAATTATTTAACGGGTTCTATGAGAAATATTTCAAACGAACTGGTTGATGATGACATTCTTAACATTAATGGCTGTTTTCCGGGCTTTTGTAGGTTTTTTCACGGACTTTTTTTTCGGAAGCAGCTTTAATATACGAGACGCGCGCCGTGCATGAAGTTACCAAAAAAAGACGGACGGCGTAGCCCACGGGTTCGGCTAGCTAAAATTTAAAAAAAATTTTGATAGTTCTTGCAAAATGCTCTGATGATTAGGCAAGAAAAAAAGGGTTAGTTACGCTTCAACAAAATTAAATTATGCCTAATGGTAGGCCATCTGTTGCTGAATTGAAACCGCCCCGTGCTGGCTGTATATTTTAGCCATAAAGCCATTAATAATTAGGATTAATTTACTTATTTGCCAAAAATTAAAAATTGACATTAAATTCTATAGCTTGATATGTTATACGAAGATAAAGACTTGGAACTATGAATTTCTAAGTAATTTAAATGCTACGTTAGACAAGAAACCTCCCACAAAAATAAATCGACAACAAAAAATTTAAAACTAAGTTATCTTATTTTATTTATTTTAAAAACAGAATACTTTTTAGGTCAGCGAAATTAAAAAAGAAACTGTCGCTACGCATGTATTTTCGCGACGTGGATGAATGCAGAGGCGGACAAAACGAGCAGCACGTCGAGAAAATGTGTGATGATGTCGTAAGTCGGTAAAATGGTGTGGTTTTGCTCATAAAATATTTCGTTTCAGCCCGCCCCCATCTGCCCTTCTTACGTAAACCGAAGATATAAAGCGCAGATGCCGTGAACCGCGTTTAATAATAAATAACGAAAATATCTTCATTCCGTTACTTCACGCGTCAGACTCGCCTGTCACAAAAAATCGTTAGTATATTTCGGATCCTTTTGAAACGCCTCGTTCGGACTAAATGACACTGTTCTTTTGTAACCTGCCGTATTATTATATTCCACTTTGGTGTGTTCGTCCAGCCGGTTCTCTGACGTTTACAGAAGTGGGTACCGTTTTTAATACGATTTGTTTCTACTTTTTGGAGTAGGCGCTGGAATAATAAAAATTGTATTTATGAAAGTCCCATTGTGAAATTGGTTTCCGTGTGGGAAAAAACAATGTTAAAATTCATTGACAAGATAGATATTTTATTGTAAAGTATTGGTTGACAGTAACATAACAAGGACAAAGAAAACAATTGTAATGATAATGCAATTCCCGTTGACATTTTCAATGTCTTTTATTTATTGGGTGAAATCACCAACGACAATTTACAGTTCAAGCATGTACTTGTCTTGATAGGCGAATGAAATATTCTAGGAAAAGAATACCAAGGAAATAACGCCCCCAAAAAAGAATCCGCGAAAAATAACATTTACTACAAAGTATTGCGTAAAGATTCAGAAAATAGTTCTAGATCTAGCAAAAGGTCTGAAACAAAAAAGTTTTGTGTTACAACTAAGATCCAACATTAATGCTTCATTATCAAATGTGGAACATAAATTCGTTGTAATACGGCAGTGCAGTGCTATAAACAGAATGCGCTAAAAAAGCGGCAGTCGTGTTTTAACACCGGCTTGAGATTGGCACATGCGAGTCAAAAGCCTTATACTCTATGCTTCGTTTTGCGGAATATCTTTCACAAGGTGCAGACAAACATGTAAAATCAACTAGCTGTGAAAATTAGCATAATCTGACAGAGAACATCGCATGAAAATACTATAGTTAAAGACCGCTTAAGTTTTTTCTACCTCAACAGAGCGATGTGTTTATTACAAATTGTAAGATGGCATAAGTTCAGATATCCGCGTCTCGGTAGCGAATAAATCCTTCACAAAAACTGTTCAGAAAGGAACTGAGAGTACTATAAAAAAAACAGGCTACAAATCACCCAAATAGAAACGCAAACAAAAGGACGAAATTTTTCTGAAGCTTTTTACTTTTTTATACCTTCGGAGAAGTATTGATTTCAAGAAAATTTCAAGATCTAGATTTTAACGGTAATACACGTTTTGGGACTCAAGAAAAACAAAAAATTGTTTTTTTTAAGAAATGTCTCGAATTTAACGTTCATTTACTCAAAAAGTGGTTGTTTGATCGGGATTAGCTGTACTTGCTTAACAGTCCTTCATAGGAAGTATACGATCAAATAAATTAATTTTGAAAATCCGAAAACGATTGCAATGACGCTGCTTCAAAATTTTGCACTATTCAAAACAATCGTCGTCGTAATCAGCCTTTACGTCCCACTGCTGGGCACCGACAGTCTTCTCTGCCACGTACTTTCCTTAGCGCTAAGGTGGAGTACGGGGGACCTACAGTTTAACGTCGAATCCGAACGACTAAATTCCAGAAAAGGTTTCAGGCTGCCTACACTGGATTGGGGAATGTGAGTGGCGGGTTACGGCATAGATTTTTATTGCTGCATGGCTTCGGCGAAGAATCGAACCCTAGACCTTCAGCGTTAGAGACTGAGCGCCCAACCTCTGAGCTACCGCCACTCTTTTCAAAACAATACTTTTCTGAAAATGCTTACACGATTTTTTTTAAACTCCCAAATCTTACTGTTACGCTTCCCAGGAATTTTTTTAAAGTTAGAAATTGATTAATTATTTATTCAAAAACGCAAAGGCCGATCGTTATAAACTTTTATCAGTTCGATAGACTATTTCAAGTAGTTTATTAGAATCAGCAAGCATTTATAACTTTTTTAAAAATTAAGAAAGAAACGATACTTTTTAATATCAACAACGCGCTTTCCGGCAGCTACGTGGTTTTAATTAAGCCTATCAATTAGCTCTAGTTAAAAAATATATTTTTCGTTTTTTGCATATTTTTGATAACTTTTTAAATAAACCATTTATATCGAGTTTTAGTTCGAAATCCGAAGCGCATCTAATCAGCTGTAGGACTGGCGATTTCGTTCTTACTATTCGTATACGGTATGCAACATCGTAAGGTTGTTTAGATAAGTTACGAACTGACAGCCTGTTTTCTTAGAAATCTAACAAACGGTGAAATGTACAACGTTATAATTATAAAATTCACACTTTTGCAAATACGGTAAGTATTAATATCTAGTATAGAAAAGTTCACTCGAAGTCCACACTTCAGATTTTTTTTTAGACTTTTTTCTTGCTTTACTTTTTGTGGGCAAATGTTGCACGTATCGTCGAGTGGTATTGCTGCATGATCATAATAGGCATTCCATTCCTAATTCTCATGTATTATTTTTCTTCTTTAGTTATGATGCTGTGGTAATGGTTTCTGGAACCGTCTGCTCATGTCCTGTAGGCTATTCTTAGTGTCCTGGGCGATTGATAGTTTTCTGCGGGAAAGTATGTGGAGCTTGGACGTGCTATCTTTATTGACGCTTTTAGTATTTCTGATGCTGCTGCTGCTACTGCTACAATTTCGTTCTTCCCCAGAATTCTGCTAGATGATAGTAGCGCGGAGCCAAGTTTCTTACATTTTCGTCCAGTTGTATGTAATTGGAAATCTTGTTATATACCAAAACAATAAATCCAAAAATTATTTTATTTTGGTTAGTCAGCGTAAAATTTTGCAATTTTGCTCCAATTTAACCGTTTTCGTTAAACGAAAGATGTCTCACTACTTAACACGCAATTTGATGCACCCTGTATTAGTAGCGTAACGCAAACCGTAAATCCCTCCTCCAGTTTTGTTTATAGGCAAATTAAAAATAGGACATATCTAGATAAACAGTCACATACCAGAATTATTATTAAAAATTTTAAATTTTAACATTACTTCAACTATAACACCCTAGTTGGTAAGCTTACCTTATTTACGTTAGTGATAATCTTGTGCGGTAAAACCACAATTTTCTCTATTAACAACCTTAGTTTATAGAAAACGACTTGCATGTAGCGTATTTTTTATGTCGAATTCATTTATGATTAACTTTTTGTTGTTTTCCACTTCACTTCTACTACCACATGCAGAAACACTAAAGATGTGCGCGATTGAAACCGAAACCTAACTGATTATTTTCAAATTCATTTGCTGTCTATGGTTGTATGTTTTGAAGTACAATGACCGTTCACATTTTTTAAATTTTTCCTTTCTAGTTTCTGTCGGCCAGTGATCGCTCTAGGCCCCTTAAAGGATTGAGCCCCCTCGCGGTGTGGAGGTTGCGGCGGTGTTTGTTACGCCACTGCCCTGTATACGCGTTGGGCAAAAGTATGGAACAATGCAAATATCTCTAATACAGCAACCGCAATTTCGACAAAATTTTCTACATGAAAGTTCTAATATACGGCGGATACAATGAAGGTATTGGCGGTTTAAAATGACTTCCGGTTTAGCCGTAAATTATATCAACTCCTTTATTTTAAATAGAACACCTTGTATATTTTTTGATATATCGATAAAACTCTTTTTTGCAAGTTCAGTGATATACGGTTTGATGCCTTTATTTTTAATAATTCTAGGGATATTGAACAAAACACTCAAACACAAATAACATCACTTGAGAAGATGCTCAAAATGACTACTATTTACTTTTTGGCAATAACCAGGTGTATGTACAAATCCTTCAGTTACATTAACAAGATTCTCTGCAAGAATTCTTCTTATTCACCAACCTCTCAGTCTCAATTCTTCCAACTTATTTGGTCGTTCAGTATAATCTCTATACTTTAAATATCCCCAAAAAAACAAATCTAATGGATTAAGGTCCGGAGAACGAGCAAACGAACTGTTAAGGCTTCTCACATTCTTTTGCTTTCATGAGCTGCTAGATAACAATTGCGAAACACCATTGTTCAATATCTCTAGAATTATTAAAAATAAATGCATGAAACCTTATATTACTGAACTCGCAAAAAAAGAGTTCTACGAGGATCGTTCGAAATGTACGTGGCCTAACACAGAGATGGCGCTACTCCGTCGGAATTTGCATTACCATCTTTCAGAACCATCCTTTCTTAGGTTAACAATGACAGTATAGAGCGATCTGTCAATTAGTTTGTGTTTGACAGTGCGCCAAAGTGACCATCTCGAGTGATTTCGTAAATAATGGAAAAAACTGAGTTGCGAGCAGTGATAAAGTAATTTCATTTGAAATGCTTAACACCAACCGAAATCAAAGCAGAGTTGAATTCTACATTTTTGAAGTCCGTTTTTTCGTTTTCAATGGTTAAAAACTGGGATGCCGAGTTTAAGCGTGGTCGTGTGAGCACAAAGGACAAACCCCGCAGTGAACGTCCAAAAACGGCTGCTACCTCGAATTTGATTGAAATAGTCCTCCGTATCGTATTGGATGACCGTCGAGTAAAAGTGCGCGAGATGCAGACATAGTGGGCATCTCAAATGACAGTATGCACAGAATTTTAACTGAAGAATTGGAAATGACAAAAAACTCCGCGCGTTGGGTGCCGCGTTTGTTAACACCGGAACAAAAACTGTATCGTTTGATTGTTTCTCGCGACTTTTTGGCACGTTTTAGCCGCAACCGAAGGACATTTTGCGCCTTTTCATAACCGTCGATGAAACCTGGGTCCACCAATACACTCCCGAAACCAAGGAACAGTCCAAACAATGGACACACAAAGGTTTTCCGCCATCCAAGTAGAAAAAAACTGTTTTGTCAGCAGGAAAGGTTATGGCAACTGTATTTTGGGATTCTTGCGGAATTATCTTCGTCGACTACTTGGAAAAGGAAAAAACTATAAATGGCGAATATTATGCCAATTTGTTGCAGCAATTGAGCTACAAAATCTAAGATAAACGACCTCATTTGGCGAAAAAGAAAGTGCTTTTCCATCAAGATAACGCACCTGTGCACACGTCTGCAATCACCATGGCCAAAATTCATGAATTGAAATTCGAATTAGTGTCTCATTCGCCCTATTTGCCAGATTTGGTTCTCAGCGATTTTTATCTATTTCCAAACCTGAAAAAATGATTTGGAGGTAAAATATTTTCATCCAATTCCGAGGTAATCGCTGCTGTAAATACTATTTTGAGGACTTGTGTTCATTGACCTACAAAGACGGCATTGCTGCTTTGGAGCATCGTTGGAATAAGTGCGTTGAGCGAGCAGAAGACTTTATACGAAAAATAAAATGATTTTTTGCCCAAAAAACTTACGTTTTCTTTGTTAGGCTACGTACATTTCCAACGATCCTCGTATCAATATATCAAAAAATTTACAGGGTGCTTTATTTAAAATAAAAAACTTGATATAATTTCCGGCTAAACCGGAAGTCTTTTTAAGCCGTTAATACCTTCATTGTATCCGCCGTATATCGGAACCTACATGTAGAAAATTTTGTCGTAATCGCTGTTGCGTATTAGTTCTATACTTCTGCCCAACCCCGTATAGAGAGGCCTACCACACAACTTTTGCCACAGGCCTTCTCATTCCTAGTTTCGCCACTGGAAGTGTTCTCATTTTACTTTTAAGGAACTTGCTCCCTGGAAAGTTTCTGCAGACCTCTTTTTTCGTGATTTGTTTTTTTCCTACAGTTTAACTACCGCTTTCCTTTATTTCATTGGCAATAAGTTGTAGCCGCAAAGTGGAAAAACATAACCAAAACGACTTTTTTGGAGCTTATACATTTCAAATAAAGAAATTCATTAAAAAAAATATCTTGACAAATCAGCGTTTTAAATCTCCATGACAAAACATCTATGTGAATGATGATTGCGTGGGTTTATGGGTTTTGTTGCTGCTGAGAGAGCAATTTGTACACCTTAAGACACGGTAGTTCAGTTGTGATATATTTTGATTACTGTGAAACTGCGCTTGTGGAGATAATTTGATGTGAGTCATGGCCTGCGGAAATAATCAATTATCTAGTAAATAATAAACAGGTATAGAATTCGTAATAGTATTTTATATTTATTTAATGCAAAACAATTAATATTTAATTTCTCCAATAGTAATTGAATAAGTTTAACAATGCAAATTTACCTTACACCTCCCCTCTAAAAACAATCATACTTAATTTCAAACTTTTAAGTTCTATATCAATGATGATATATATTTAGTACCTATGTCATAATAAATTGGGCACGATTCCTCGTTTATGGATTCATAAATTATAACCTCATATTTGACTTTTTAACGAGTCAGTTATGTGTGATAAATAACACGAATTTGTGTGGCTATAATTCAAGGCAATTTAAGAATCTGTAGGTTAGTTATTTGCGGGTTCCTGATTTATCAAGAAATATGCATTATTTTTTTAAGATTTTATATAATTTTACTAAACGAAATTACCAACAGTAGGGAGGACTTGTTTCAAACAGGAATATTGATATTACACAAGTTAATTTTTATCTACTTTAAGTAAAATAAACGAACCGTTACATTCGCAAGAAACGTGTCTCTGAGGAGTCATTATAGTAAAAATTTATGTTATTTTATTGTTTCTTACAACTCCATCCACTGGAAATCTCTTTTTAAAATTATCATGAAGTGTTCATTTATTAGTTGGCATTTTTACGTGTCAGTGGTGCTCGTGAAGCAAACAATGCGCACTGAAATGGCCGAAGGGCAAAAACTCGAGTTCTCAACGTAATCATTAGCATTAAGGCAGCAGAATGATCCTTGTAACGTATGAGAACAAGCATAACGACACTCTGACTAGCTTTTAATGACAGGTTTCTTCTACAACTAGACACCGAAAGCTGTAAAAATGTTAGTTATAAAACTAAGATTATTAATTTTATGTGCTCACTTTTACACGTCTGTTGTACTAAATTAAGGTTTTCATTTTTAACCATGCCAATTTACATTTTGACTGTTGCCTTGTTAGTCAAAGATTCTTGGCAATAAACAACCGAAAAAAGTTTTGAAGAATTGACAATTCAACTAGATAACAAAGAAAACTTAAATCTCATACTCGAAATCTCAAAATGTAAAGTCGAGCAAGCAGAATAGATCGTATTTTGACGAATCCACGTTGCCGCCAGTCACATTTCAAATGTATCTTCTCGTCAATCTGCAGTTTGCGACTGTGAAGAAAGCCGCTTTGGATTTTCAACTTGTTACTTCGTCCTCTCTTGTATGTATGATTAAGTTGTTGATTCTCACGAGCTCCGTTTGGAGATAAACTACGACCATGCTCTTACTTTTCAGCAAATTATTCGCAAAACTTGCTTGAACTGCCACAAAAAATATTTGCTGTGAAAGGAGTCTGCTATGTTTCTTTGGTTTTGATGTAGGTTTTTAGATTATTGCAAGCCTAGAATAGAGATTGAGCACTGAGAATTCATGATTACTAATTCATGAAAACTAACCGTGCAATTTATAAAGAACCATTAAAAAATAATGGCGTAATATAGATAAACATTGTAACGTTGCAGGCCCTGGATGTGATACGTTGTGGCCTTTCGTAGTAAGTACGTTGTGTCCTATTTGTAATAAGAAGTTCGGGATCTCAGGATCTAAAGTAGCTGAATATGATAAAAAAAACAGAAGAGGTTTGATACATTTATTGAAACTGTTCAATATCATTTCCTCAAAATAATTACAGCTGCAGCTTACTTACTGTTATCTACTCCGGTATTCACCTGTACAGACTAGGAAAACTGCAGAAAACGTAGCCAAGTTAGCTGATGTTAATATATTCAAAATGAGGGAAACTTATAATGATGAAAGTTGATAAACTGGTATCACTCTGCAAGGGCATAGGTAAGGGAAATGGGTCCTGCTGCTGCAGCGAGATACCTTGAGGCGCAAACCAGCAGGAGAAAGCCCGTATGCAGCAGGTATACCTCGAGGCGCTGAGCAAAGTAATGGGAAGAAGGTCCTGCTGCTGCAGCCAAGATACGTCACGGCGCAAACAAGCAGGGGGAAGCCCGTAAGTAGCCAAAATACCTTGAGACGCTGGGAAAGGTAAAGAAAGGGGGGCCTGCTGCTGCAGCCGAGATGCCTCGAGGCGCAAACCAGCAGGGGAAAGCCCGTAAGCTGCCGAAATACCTCGAGGCGCTGTATAAGGTAAGGGGAAGAAAGTCCTGCTGCTGCAGCCAAGATACTTCAAAACGCAAACCAGCAGCGGGAACGCCCGTAAGTAGCCGAGATACCTTAAGGCGCTGGGCAAGGTAAAAGAAAAGAAGGTCCTGCTGCTGCAGCGCATATACTTCAAGACGCAAACCAGCAAGGAAAAACCCATAAGCAGCAGAGATACCTCAAGGCGCTGGAAAAGTAAGGAGAAGAAGGTCCTGCTGCTGCAGCCAAGATACTTCAAGGCGCGAACAAGCAGGGGAAGCCCTTAAGCAGCCGATATACTTTGATGCACTGGGCAAGGTAAGGGGAAAAAGTCCTGCTGCTGCAGCCAAAATACCTCAAGGCGCAAACAAGCAGGGGAAAGCCCGTAAGCTGCCGAAATACCTCGAGGCGCTGTATAAGGTAAGGGGAAGAAAGTCCTGCTGCTGCAGCCAAGATACTTCAAAACGCAAACCAGCAGCGGGAACGCCCGTAAGTAGCCGAGATACCTTAAGGCGCTGGGCAAGGTAAAAGAAAAGAAGGTCCTGCTGCTGCAGCGCATATACTTCAAGACGCAAACCAGCAAGGAAAAACCCATAAGTAGCAGAGATACCTCGAGGCGCTGGAAAAGTAAGGGGAAGAAGGTCCTGCTGCTGCAGCCAAGATACTTCAAGGCGCGAACAAGCAGGGGAAGCCCTTAAGCAGCCGATATACCTTGATGCACTGTGCAAGGTAAGGGGAAGAAGGTCCTGCTGCTGCAGCCAACATACCTCAAGGCGCAAACCAGCAGGGGAAAGCCCGTCAGTAGCCGAGATACCTTGAGGCGCTGGTCAAGGTAAAAGAAAAGAAGGTCCTACTGCTGCAGCGGATATACTTCAAGACGCAAACCAGCAAGGAAAAGACCATAAGCAGCAGAGATACCTCGAGGCGCTGGGCAAAATAAGGGGAAGAAGGTCCTGCTGATGCAGCTAAGATACTTTAAGGCGCAAACAAGCAGGGGAAAGCCCGTAAGTAGCCAAGATATCTCGAAGCGCTGGGCAAGGTAGCGGAAAGGTAGCGGAAAGGAAGGTCCTGCTGCTGCAGCGGATATACCTGAAGGCGCAAACCGGCAGGGAGAATGTTCAGGGGTGACTCTAGACTGTTATATCAAGAATAATTTTTTTCGAAAACTACTTATGCTTCTATAGGGCAAATCTGTGGGAACGCTATGACGCCAGTTTACATAAATTCTTGAACGTAGCTCAAGAACAAAGAAACTGAAACTCTTAACCTTGAATCAGCAAAATTTGTTATCTAAAGGCGCCAATTCGATGCCGTAAAATCCAGAACAAATAGCTGCAAGCCAACTCAATTTGGAAAACACAAACATAATTTCTAACCACATGTGAGAGGAACTTGTCGACAAGCATTTGGAACGCGTGTGAACGTACAAAAAAAATGGTACGAAATATTATACAATATTACTTAGAAATAAGAAATTCTTAAGAGATGCTCAAGTAAAAATAAATATAAAATAAAACAGTAATGAACAATCAAATTACAAAAGCAAACGGCAATGCAGACAAAATAAATTATCTAAGAATTAATACTTACTAATACGCAGCTCTAACTAACTAAAAGCAATGAAGAAATAAATCTGACCCTCAAATATGAGCTCGCGTTAAAATGACAAATACACTGAAAACAAACAAGATGCGATCGCCGCACGTAGATTTACCAAGCTAAACATTTTAGAATATAAGTTAAAAGATTTTAAAATACCCACAAAATAATTAATAAAATCAAGGCGTCAAAGGGCGGTACTCTACAATATAAAGATAAAGTTTAAAGACCAATTTTCTTACACTTCTTACAATAGTATTCTTGACTTAACTACCAGCTACACAGGCTGATATTGAAATACCTGCAGTTATTTCAACCTGTAATAGAACGCACCAAACTGAACCACTTTTCTATTTACCTTTTTTTCGAAAGACCCCGCCCGCGAAACTGAGTTAAAATTTAAAAATGTTTTACTGAAAATGTGGGTACCCGCCCCTGGGTTTGTATTTTAATTTAATGCAGCACAATAAAAACTTCAATTCAACGACACCTAGTTAAATACACCGAAAAAACAATAGGAGATTATCAGTGCTGGCTCCGACCCGGCCGGTCGACAACAGACGCACTTCATGTAGTTAACCAATATACTGTTGTTCATCGACTTTAGTCAGGCGTTTGACAGGGTGACTAGAAAAATACTACTCCAAGATATGAAACAACTGAATTACCACAAAAGTTAATACAATTGACACAAATGACACACAGATACAAGTACTGATAGTTTTCGAATCAAGTAAGGAGAAAAATAGTTCAGTTTGGTGGGGTCTATTAGAGGTTAAAACATCTGCACGTATTTCAATAATACCTTGTATAGTCTAAAAATTTTTTATATCTAAATAGTTGGTGGCGTGTTGTATATAGATTTCATTTGCTTCAGATCTAAATTGTCAAAAACTCATTTTAGTTATTTGTTTATCTTATGACAAAACTGTTAAAATGCAGGATCCCTTCGACTTGTCCCGAGAGGACTGCGGCTGCAGCTGATATTATACAACCTAAGCGACGCGCGCCAGGTCTTATTTTTTGCAAAGTTAACATCAAAAACATACGGACACAGTTAGTTCTTCTTAAATGCGAACTGTGTTACCAGGACGTCTGTTTTTGTAACCCTTGTTTCTAATATTTAGGTCATGATTAGTTTTTATTAATTGTTACCAAAATCAAATCAGTTCATTCTATGTCATAGCTAAACCTGACTTGGCCGTATTTATTTTAGAAATTAATGAACACAGATCTCTTATAACGTAATTGTTCAATATCTATTCGTCCAATTTCTACTTTGACTTGTACAAATTTCCGGATTTAATGTTAGAAATAAATCAGTATGTAAAACTAAACCAAACTCTCTATGTCACACAAAATTACTGGATTAACAATTTGCAGCTTAACATTATTGCTTCCTAAATAAGTTTGATTAATCGTTTTAAAACATAGTTCCGCGGCGCCATATATCACTGTAAGCACGTATTGTCGTTATTAACACTTTTAATAGGAAAGGTGCCTAAAAATCCCAACCCTAGTAATGAATGATGTTTATAATAAAATTTTAATAATGGTCTGTGTGCAATGCTTTTATTGCTGCTGTATTAATTATATGGGATGCACCGTTCGAGATTCTCATGTCAGCGTTATAAATACAGCGCACTAAAGATGTTTAGTTTATTTTTTTACCCGTCAGAATTGAAGTAAGCCATAAATAACTAAATTATACCAACAGTAGTGACTGCAACATAAACAGTCTCCGAAAACAATCAATATAATGAGTGAAGATGAAAGAATCTGTCGTCGTGTTATGGTGATACAGTTAGGGATTTACTATATAGAATATGATAAGTAAAAGAATATGAAGAAAGCAATAGTTGAGACGTGGTGGCCATCCTCCATGACTCACTCAGGGAAGTATTGTATAATGATAATCTTCGATTTTGAAACTTTGATAACAATACATTTTTAGACTTTCAGGAACTCAAAAAAATGTTTGTTAATGTTTCTCCGTGGAGGGGGGAGGGTGCTTGTATAGGTATGTGCATTTGCTCGTTCCTAATATATCTTAGAAACCATCCGTTTTGATGAAACTCAAAATAAACCAGAAATGACAGTTGAATTTTTTTTCGAAAACTGAATTTGGAAATCTGAAACTGCGATTTTGATAGAAAACCTTGGCAAATGTAAGACTTTTGCTGAACTATTTAAGTTGAAATGGCGATCATGCAATTTTTTGAAAATTTTGACTTTTGCGCCTCCTTTCTTAAAAACGAGGTGCCGGAACGGCATACGCGTTGGTTATTTTAGTACTCCTAGGGGTCACAATGTTGTTATGTAAGAAAATTTTTGTAAATAAACTTAAACATTTAGATAATATTTGAAATATAATAGAATCGTAGAGTTCGAAATGGGCTACAGTTTGGTTTTAGTTTCAATGGGGAATGACAAAAAATTGAAGCTGTATCGTTCAACGTTAATAGTATTATAAAAATTTAATATTAATTTTTAGATAATTTATTATTTAGAGAGGCTATCCTGCTCCTTCCTTTCATTTTTTTTGACTGACAAATTTAGGTTTGGATCTCTGATATTCCTCAATCCAAATTTTTTTTTCTAAAAACTTAAGCCGTTGTTTTCTCAACAGTTACACGGTGAGTGAATTGAAAAATATTTAAGTTATTTATTTTTGAAAACTTGTTGCAATGAATCTTTGTTTTCTTTGAAAATCTGGCGATTTTGCGTTGGGTAATATTTTCTTACGCACATCAAACACGAGTTTCTATGCAGGAAGTTCGAGTGATTTACCCCGATTATTTTTCAAGTTAGAAGTGGTTTGTGACTGGATTATTTCACGAATAAAATATTAAATTACTAAACTATATAATAAAACAAATGAGTAAGTTTACTTAAATTTCATGCAATAATAATCAGGTAAAACCTCTCTATTAGCTGCTGTAATGGAAAATGCGACGTGGCGATTTATATTATATTAGAAGTTGAATAAACTCATAAAACAATTGTAAACAATAATGGTTTTTAACTACACTCCAGCATGCAGGTGCCCGCAGCTTATACCGTATTCTCCCGTCGCAGTGGTAGCAGGGGTGAAATCTTAATTCTTATAGTCACTGTTGGAACAAAAACGTTAATACTAAAACACTTTTAAAAACATGGTAAGTAAAAATGTCTGAAGTATTGAAAAGTACAGGTTCTCCGTTCATTTATAAAATCAAATTTTCATCATCAACGCTTTGAAAGAATTAACTGTCTTTGGAATATAACTAATTTAATGTGTTACATTTAGCTAGATACGAAAATTTTCTAAAATAAGTCACCTTTCATGACTCATTATGGTATTCTAAGTGCTTGACCATATTCTTTTACAGGTTAGATATTTTATCGACAAACGTAATTTTCTTGCTAATTTGAGTGACATCTTCTTCATGTTTTAAAATAATTTTCGAGACTACTGAAAAAAACTTCTCCGTGACGAAATAACATAATCTATGGGTGATGATTTTGAAAAGGTATTCTTCAACAATTTGTGTTATAACGAGATCCATCTATACAGCCTTATTTACAATGTAATTATTGCATAACTACCCGTATCTGACGGGAACTGTTGGGTTAGGACCCGGAGGTCCACACAAAAAAAAGAATAATTCCCATCGAGATCACGACGATCGTCTTCTAAGAGCAATCATCTCCCGGGGCAACGGCCAGGTACGATTCAACAGCAATCAAACCATAAAGACGAAGGAATCCAGCATATTCAGTTTGTGACAGGGCCATGTTTCCTATAATTAATACATCGACTAAATTAGATATAGCTCCCGTGATTTTGCTGAGAGATATAATAATATAATTCAAGCGAGGCGAGCGAGTGTGGCCAGAGCCGCCTAATGTCTTAATAACTTCATTTATGTATTCAAGGTCAACCCAATCTTCTACACTCGTATGGCTGCGGGCGTTGTTCTTCGTTTTTGATCCGCCTCTACCTCATTCTCAACTGCTTTTACCTTCGCTTTTATAATACACCGAAAGCCGAAGCTTCAATATTCGAATTAAAATGTACAATGGGAAACTATTGACCGTGATTTAGAAAATAGTTGTTGCTAGTTATGTTAGATACTAGAAATTTATAATAGAGAGAAGGTACATTGAGGTTTGTTTATTGACGATCTGGAACATGCAACCCCGCCGCCGCCATGCAGAAGAAACAAATTTTTTCGAGCAAATATAAAATTTTTATTTTTTAGCGCTTTCAAATAACGCATTCGACAGATACAAACAAGGCATTGTAATCAAAATGAAACAGGTTTGCTGATAAAATAAGCAGATGTATTACTTTGATTGTAAATAATAGTATAAATAATGAGTATCTGTATATAAAATACTTAATTACTTTAACAATATTTATTTATTTTAACCTTATACGTATTTCGGCATGTTTACATGCCATTGTCAAAGGATAGACTAAAAAGTAAACCGTTAGTGTTGTTATAGCAACACGATTCTTGTCATCATAAAACACATAAATTAGCAGCGTACAGGTCGCTGATACATAGCGCTTCGACGGTCCCTTTAGATGAAATTAATTATAATAGAGAAATTTCAATTATTAAACAAATTGCATACAGTAGTGGTTGTAATACTAAACTTATTGATACATTAATTAAAGAAAAAGATTGTAAATTAGCCTTTCAAAAAAATTATCCGAATACCCTAACTTCATTCGATACAATTAGATATGCTTCGATCCCATATTGTGGTGACAAATCAGAAAAAATTGCTAAAATTATAAACAAAACAAATAAATATAAAGTAAGCTTTAAAACAACTACAAACATTTTAAACGCTTTGTTTAATGCAAAATTAAAAACAGACGATTTGATAAAATCAGGCATTTACAAATTAAATTGTTCGCATTGTAAGTCGGTTTATATAGGCCAGACAATTAGAAATTTTGATATTACGTATAAAGAACACGTACGTTGTTACAAATACAAACATCCACATAAATCCAATTCCGCTAAACACTTACAAGAACGCAATCATTCATTGACATCTAATAATACCATAAAATGTTTACACTTTTGTGATGATAAACGTAAATTAGATATACTAAAAGCTTTTGAAATTCAAAAACATTTAAAAACTGTTCCGTTAATGAATAAGCAAATTGATCTCTCAAAAATTCTCCTCTATTGGACATTTTGGAATAAGAAATCAAGTCATCTGCGATTACCGCAGATCCGACATCAAGTTACCAAGTTCTATTGCTGTAACAACACTAACTGTTTACTTTTTCATATAACCTTTGACAATGGCATGTAAACATGTCGAAATACGTTTAAGGTTAAAATAAATAAATATTGTTAAAGTAATTAAGTATTTTATGTACAGATACTCATTAAATATGAACTTTAACGAAGTAAAGCTGAAATTTATAAATAAATAGTATAAATATTTCAGTTTTTCGCAATTTTCTCGAAATAACCACAAACCAGGTTTCAGATTTCAGTCAATAGAGGGGGGAAGTGACCCTTCTGTGTTCTTATGAATCCGCTGTTGATTGTATCGAAACTTCTATTTATTGCCAAAAAGGTTAAAAGTGTTAAAGTGACTATATTATCAGCATATCTTTCTTAAACTTCCGCTGCCACCAATTGCAACACCTAAAGATTAATGTTTATGTGATCGGTATTAAGTTGACAGAAAAATCATAAATTTATGAATTTATTGGTTTCGATCACACGCTGACATCAAATGTGATCCCACAGTTTTCAATTTTTTAAGTTAAGCCAATGCGTTTTTATTCTAATTACGTCGCTGCCACCATTTGTAATAAGATAATTTTATAGGGTTAGTATTAACATCAGGCAAATTCTTTAGCACTTTAATATAGACACTGTTAATGTTTACAGTTACTTATGCTAATTTTACCGCCGCCACCAATTGTATTATCACAAATTTAAATTTAATTTGCTTGGTAGTAAGACCAGGCAACTCCTCTAATACGTTAATATAGTTAATTTTTACATGTACTTTTTCTGATCCCACTGCTGCCACCAATTAAAATTTTACAAAAATAATTTCTATTTGGTAGGTATTAGGGTATGTAAAATATCTAACATTTTAGTTTAACAAACGTGAATTACTGCAATTATTTGTTTTGAATCCACCGCTGCCACCAATTGCAATACGATTAGTTTAAATATTATTTCATTGGTATTAAAGTCAGGCAACTCATCAAATACAATAATATAGAAACTGTTAATTTTTACAGTAATTTATTCTAATGCCACTACTACTACTAAATTTAATTCTGTAAGATTAATTTATATTTGGACAGTATTAAGAAATATACAAATTCATAGAACATTGATTACTGCAATTATTTGTTTCGATTCCGCCGCTTCCATTAATTTTAATACCATTGGTTTAAATTTTATTTAGTTGGTATTAAGATTAGGCAACTCTGCCACCACTTGTAATTTCATAGTTTCAACTTTATTTGGTTGATATTGAAATAGAGCAAAGTTTCCAATACATTGATATACAAAACGTTAATTTAGTTCTGTTCTCATCGCTGCTATCTATATATTAAACGCGGCCCCCTTCCACTTTACCAAACTTTCTGCGAGAACTAAGGCGTTGACCTTTCATCATCCTGTTCGCTCATAGATCGCATTCATTTACAACGCACACGCCGACAAGTAAAAACGCAGCGGCCAAGCGACAAACTAAATGTTACAGAAACGTGACATTCTTTAGAATATGTACAAGTAAAAACAGTTACTTACTAGATAAATAAATATTGAACAATTATTGCTCCTACTCTTGTAAAATAAATACGGCCATTAATATGATTTTAGTTTGTTTATTAGAAACAAAACTTGACCCAAATATTGAAAGCTCGCGAAGCACCAAGAAATAAATAAAAAGCTACTGCACGTACAGTACTATCTTGCATTTAAGAAAAACTAGCTGAATTCTTACGCTTTCTTACTTTCCCATACTTGCAGCATTGTTGCGAACATTTTCGATTCTGCGATTTTGACGGAAATGCATGTCTTAGACCTCCAAGAACCCAAAAATGTCGGTCTGTTTGTGAATGTGTGACGCGAAATCTCAGGAACTATTGGACCGATTTCAATTTTCGGCTTTAACGCTTGTTTACTCAAAAACGAGTTGACAAATCGAGATTAAATTTGGTCTTGCAATATGCCTAGAAGAACGCTATGTTACTTTTTATAAATATTTACAATATGTTCTATGTAAGACAATAAGTAATAGTATATTACATAACGAGCATGGAAAGTGACACTTAACACACGAGTGGGAATGTTGACGCACGAGGCCGCAGGGCGAGTGCGGAAATCACACGACTGTATTTGTCACTTTCCAGCGAGTTACGTACAATATTTTGCCTTGAAATGGAAGATTGACAGTCTCTTTAACTTAAATTAACACTCTTTACACGTTGCTGCTTTGACTACACGGTGGTTCAGGTTTGCACTGCACTATATGCGCTGGGGCAGGTCTAGCGGCTCAAACGTCTTTAATCTTTTAGCGCGAGGAACGGTGATAAGATATCCAGCCAAGGCGTTGGGGTGCGGTGTATCATTTGGAACGTACCACGGTGCAGTGTAAACATCTCACAAAATTTTCGACTTGAAGCACTGATTCTTCAAGATATTCGAGTTACTCGCTGAACCCATAGATGTATGCCATAGGTACATGCAGGTTTCATTGTGGTCTTATAGAAATGTTACTATCTAAGAAAATTTTTGTACAAATAACTGGAGTGAAAATATTTTACAAGATTTTGGACGTTGTCAAACAAATATTGCTCAAAAACTGGCGACACAATTTTCTTGAAGCTCTGTAAGCTTTTGGAGCTAAAGATGGGTTACAGTATGGTTTGTGTCCCGTTCCACTAATTTCGCTGTGACGCCTCTTATAAATTTTTGAAAATTCATCCCCCTCACTTAAATAAAGAAAGAACGATAAAAAAATCTTTTTAAGCTCGGGTGCTCATAAGTAAAAGGGAAAATAAGATTCAGAACTTAGTTTTTAGATGCAGCAATATTTAGGAAGGTAATTTTCTTCTTCCCTTCCTAATTTTGCCGAGCAAATTAGTTCTTGCTTGTTTGTTTTTCTTTAATCCTGAGAAATCTTTTCCAAAATATTCAAAAAATCTATTTATATGTAATTAAAGCAATCTTTATATAATTCATAAAACTAGGACTTACATCTACAGCGCGCTTCACCACCAACTTAAGTAACTTATTTTTTTTACGTAGGGCGTAACCCACGGGTTCTGATAGTTAACTACTCATGGTATTATAAGTGAATGTTGCATATTGTAAAGTCATTATAGAGAAAAACTTTTTGTAATGCAGTTAACGTGAAAAGCAACGTTGTTCTGCCACGCGACGTATGGCCAGCCTTGTGACCAATGAGAGCAAAGTGCGGGAAATTTGAACCTCGCTGCTTTTAGTCGGTGTCCTTTTAACCGGTCACCTGCTAATCTGTATCCGCTCAGCTGTTTTCAGTCAGTTTTAGTCCGTTGTACTTTGTTTATCTTTAACAGTTTTCTTGTTTGCTTAAATCTCCCGCGCTTTGCTCTCATTGATCAAGGGGTAGGGCTTACGTTACATTGCGGAAAGAATGGAGAGGCGGCTTGTGTGGTAACCTCCCTATTTACCTACTTACCTACCTACCTTACTTTCTTTCTTGCTACGAGCGCCCTCTGTATTCGAATCACCTTAAAATTGGTCAAAAAAGTTTTAGATTAAGAAGGGCAAGATTACAGAATTGTACCCTTAGATCTGAAAAAAATAAGTTTACCTACAACGAGTTTACCTTTTCTTGCTACTAGCGTCCCCTACATTCAAACACCTCAAAATAGTCCAAAATAAGTTTTGGACTAAGTAGAGTGAGAATACGAGAAACCATCCATATAAATATAAAGATATTTTTTTATACCTATTGCCCAGTCAATCTGGGACCACCCTGTAGTTAAAAATTAAGAAAAAAATTTTCATTATTATTAATGGTCTACATACATTTGGTTTTGAATAAACTTTATATTTTTTCTTTAACCAGACTTTGGCCTTTTATTTTTTGTTTGGTTGTAGTTTTCTTACCTTATTTTTATTTTTAATATTTTGCATGCATTTTGGTCGCTATATTAAGCTTTCTTGTGGTATTTTTCTTTATTGTCTCTCTCGATCTCACCTTTCTCCTTTTCTTTGTTTTACCCTCTCTTTGGGTTTCTTCCCCCCTATGCTTTCCTTTTTCTTTCGTTTTCCATGCTCTTTTTGTGCTATTCCTGTTGCTTTTACTCTATTTCTCCTATCCTTCCGTTTCAAACGCGGTTTTATTGTTCTTCCCCTTCCTGGTTTCTTCTAATTCATTTCTTTATGCTTTTTTTGTTTTGTTTTTTCTGTCTTACATTTCCCCCCTTTCCATGCTATTCCCTTTCTTTTTAATATGCGTTAGTTTTTAAAAAATTTTGTTTACATTTTCTACATACAATCAATCTACACACCTTTAAATCTTCTTACACATTTGCAACACTTTTTTGTCGTAGTAGGTACTATAAAGCAAATACATCATCAAGATACCCAATTTTTTGCTCAAGTGGGAAGAAAGTGTTTAGTTTGAAAGTGCTTCAATGACGATTAAATTTCAATTAATCCAAGTGTTTAGTGCCGCTTAAATACAACGACCATTAACCACCATCTAATAACATAAAAATCAACTCCCGAAAGTAAGATGGACTGAAGTAGGGCCTATGGAATTTGGATGCAGGTTCTTTCACTCCACTGCCCGCTGGGTAGTCCATCCTTGTCTTGTTGATAGTCTAGAGGTCATCGATGTGCTTCCATTTCTCTCCAACTTGGTCAGTTTGGGCTTTGTCCAAGACCGGCCCGACCGCTCGAACAATATTTCTATTTACTTTATCGCTCAGAAAAGAAACTAAATACACCTACGATTTTAAATCTGGTTCTCGTTTAAATAAAATAAATACTCATATAAACGCCAGCTTTCTGTTTTTGTTCGAATCTGGTTCTTTTTTTCGAATCCAACCAGAACGATACTTGTAGCGTGGGTGTTTCCAATTCTTTTAGGTGTGAAGAGGTGAATACTATCGCATCTTCCTGCTTTTTGAGTCACGTTTTGTTGATATACGAATATTGTTTTTTTTTGTCAGAAAATTTATCATCGGTTTGATTTTCCATTTCGACAACTTTTGGTGCTTTTCGAACTTCAACAAAAGATTTAGTATTCAGGATAGTGTTATTCCTGGTTCTTCGTACAATTAATCAATCAGAGTTAAAATGTCTCTAAAAGTTTTGGGTTTTCGTGGTGACATTTACAAACTACCCAAACCGCACATTTATGGTCACAGTAAGATAATATTTTGATTGATCACTGCGTATTAATTGTACTTGTTAAACAATTTTAAGGGTTCCAGAAACATGAATTGGCATGATTACTTAATTTACACAAACCGCGAAAAGAGTAGCATGCGAAATGAAAGAGGCGTTTTCTTAGAACTTCTCCCGGTAGCTGCAAGCTAAATTTTTGAGGTTTTGTCCGGTTTTTGTTAAGTGCGTTGCGATGGAATAATCGTTATGGCACTTAGTGTGCTAAAACAGCTCACACCTTGGGCTGAATCATTCTTTATACTACGAATATGTTTTATGAAGCGGTTTGAAAGCACGTCCAACAAAAGTTCTTAAAATGATTTTTAAGATACGTAAAAAATGTCTTAATTGTCTATCTAAAAAAAATTCCACGAGTAACGAATTTCGAAATATACAGTGTGTCCCAGAAAAATCTCGTCCTTCTCGAGATATGACTTTTAAAGATGACGCTCAGAACTGCCTTATTTGTTAATATCGAAAAAAAAAACATCCTGTATAAAGCAAACAAGTTTTGCATCATATTGCGATCATACTTATTAAAGAAAAGTAAGTTTCACATAGTTTTCGCTCAACAAAAACTTTAAGAGTGGCACAAATGGAAGGGCACTGTTACTCAATTTTAAATAATCTTTTCTGAACGAATTTTACATTTTATAGGGGGTGGGGGTTTATAGCTCTCACTCGTCTGTGCGATCTGGCAACTTTTTTAGTTTCCCATACTTCTACTGAAGTAAAGAAAGTTAAGATTTCTTGCAAATTTTCGAGTTTCAGATATTAACGGAAATGCGTTTCTTGGGGTCCAAAAACCCAAAATATATGTCTGTTGGTGGGTGGGTGCGTTCGTTTCCCTACATCTTTACAGAGTTCTATTAAATTTGGTGTGTAAAAGTTTTTTAGTTGCAGGTAGTTCTTTGTAAGGTCGTTCATCGGAACCGCACCAGAAACGGAAATTAGGCCAAATTTTGATTACATACGGTTGTAGTGCATTCAAAGACAAATCTAATCCTTTTTTTTCCAAATGCTGTATCTTTAGACCGCTACAAACTTCTGAAAATTTTAACTTTAATGCCTAATTACTCAAAAACAAAATATCTAATCAATACAAATTTCATATTATTTCATAGCTCTTAATAAGCACAATCAAGTGATGTAAAAATATTTTTGGAAATATGAAAATTGTAAATATATTAACGGCTCAAAATTTTGGACATCTTCAAAAAATTACCCTCAAAAATTACTGACACCAATTTTTTAAACAATCTGAACCAATAAAGCCTACAATGAACTACAAATTTGTTTTTCACGAATTTTTCAAAATTTTACTCTGGAGAGCGCCTCCAGGAATTATTGAATAGTTTGAAATTCATTAATTTTGTATTCAAAAACTCAAACGACAATTGCTATAAACTTTAAACAGTTTGACAGCCAGTTTAAAGTAGTTTAAACTAATTATTAGGATTAGCAAGAATTTTCCTAACCAACGCCTTGGGTCTGCAGCGGGCGGCTGGAGATGACTAGATGTAAATTTTATCCACTTCTTGACGCTAGAATATTTAAAACGTAAAAAGTATAGGAAAGTACCAGCGACCTGTTTTGCTCATTTGTTTAATAGGTAAATATGTATTAAAGCCAAAATTAAATCAATCTTATCGGCCTCCGTTTTCAAGACATAGAATGCGTCAAAAAATCTATTTACGTTAATGTTTATTAGCATACTCTGGGCTCAAATTTCATGATATCTGTTTACGAAAAAAATCTACTAAAACACACCGAACTTCCATGTCTAGTTCCGTAACGTTTTATAACATTTCTTCACCTGCAGATGTTCGCTGTAACCGGTATTGGATTTAAAAGTTATAAAGTTCGATTGAACAGTCACCCACAATACCCGCCTACACATTTACACGAAATTTCTGTTGATGGCGGTGTTCCCGAAATGCATTGGAATTTTCATCTGACCAGATGTGGGTCTTGTGGACATTGAAAACCATCTCGTGAAAGTCCGGCTTCGTCGGTAGACAACAAACTATTAGGAAAATTTAGCTGCTCCTCAACTTTCCTCAAAATCCATCTCCAAAAAACTTCACGACGTAGAGGATCTCCTGGCTGTAGTGCCTGCACTAGTTGTACATGATACGGGTGCAAACCCTGTTTGTTTAAAGCACGCAAAATTGTCAATGCTGATATTCCAATCCGATTTTCTTCTTTCAAAATTTGCGGTTCGGCATCCAAAATTCAACGTGTTCGTGCCGTTCCTCGATGTTGCACTTGAGGTAAAGCGAACCACGATCACGTAAATGTTGAACCTCATTTGTAAAGGTTCTCGCATTTGGTATTCTGGGATTGGAAAAACGCTCCACTTCATATTGCACCAGGACGATGCCCTTTAATTAATTATTGAAAAAAATCGTCATTTTATTACTAAATAACAAATTTATTGCACGTGGTCAAACACGTACAGTCGTACACATCGAACTAATTCTCCACTAACCTACCACAAGCGTCAAGTCGCAGTATCAATTATAAAACCATTTATTGGTAAGTAACTATTTTTTCCTGCTTCTTAATTCAAAGTTTTTATTATGCCGCAATAAATTAAATACAATTCCAGAGGCGGGTACTTACATTTATAGTAAAACGTTTTTAATTTTTAACTCAGTTGCAGGGACTTTTTCGAAAAAATGATAAATAGAAAATTGGTTCAGTTTGGCGAGTTCTGTTGCAGGTTAGAATATCTGCACGTATTTCAATAACACTATGTATAACATGAACAAAAAACATGTTTTACGGTGGAGTTGGAAATCGCAAGGGATGTCGTTTCTTAGCTGATACGTGTGCGGGTGCAAGGATAACATGATAGCAGACTTTTCTGCCTTTTTATCAATATATTGTTCATTGATTTCTGCCAATCTTATCTTTACTATCATAAGAAAAAGTCTTGTATGAAAATTTTTTTGAAATAATTTTCCAGCTTTTCGCATTAGCTACCTTTTTTGGGTATATTTGTAATCATTAGCATCAGAAAACTCAAAATATAAGTCTAGCCGTAGCAGCACACACAATTTTGTATTAGAGTCTCAAATTACTGTAATTTTCTAATTAGTCACAATTTTTTTTGCAGTTGATGAAAGCTAAAAAAACGATAAGGGACGTTGTAAAACACATTTTTTGTTTCCTGTTATTATTAAACACTTAACAAAAAAAAACACAAAAAATAGTTTTTTTATCGCCGCCACTGCTAAATAAAAGAGCGCTGCCACTAACTTCATTAACGTAGCAGAATACAATAAGCCGAAGTTTTAATTGAGAAAAAAGAAAAAGGCAATAAATTCGAAAACTCCCTACACAAGTCGTGGCATTGCTTATAATTTTACTAAATTAGCCTTTTTTGTAACCAGAAATAATAAAAATGCGTCGTTACAAACATCTGGTTAGAATATAAAATACCTATCAGGACAAAATTCCTCAAACCTGCCTTGTGGAACTGCGGTTGTTTTAATGTGTTAATTTATACAAAATGTGTTTGTTTAGGTAGATATTTTTGAAATGATATTCTTGTTTACATTAACTTCTCAAAATTTCATAATTGTTATGATTATTATTGTTGAATAATTTTATGTCTTAAACAATTATTAATTGTTTACGTCGTTTTATGTTGGAACCCATTTCAATAAAGTAATTGTTTTTCCAGAGAGTTGTCGTTGGAACAGTCTCATTCACATTCAGAATATTATTAATGAAACAATTAATGTTTTTTTTTAATCTTACTGAAAGTTTAAATATATAAAAGAAAGAATAATGTAGTTTCCCTTCATAAAAACAAAATTAAAAAGTAAAAACTATAAAAATAAAAAAAATAAAACGAGCTAATAGGGAATATGTACAGAGCGATCAAATAAAAACTTAATAGCAGTCGCCTCTGAAACAAGCACGTCATGTCGATGATTAGTTTACAAATCGTGGAGTTGCGCGGCTTATTATTTTACCGCATTTTCTCATACTTCCCATTTTTTAACAATTAGCAAGTGAGCATAGTAAACCATTTTTAATATTTATTATTTTTATTTTACAAACGTGCATGATAAATGTCAGTTGTAAACCATGACCCAATTAACACATATAATGGAAAAAAATATGAGACGGTTGTCTGGTTTAGCGATAAAGGCGAAGGCTTGTGATCTGGTGACCCCAGTTCAAGTCCCATGACAGACGTGTTTCTTTCTTAATTAATTTGTTTAAATTCATTTTTTGACATTTCTTACTGCTATCTCATCTTGCCCCCTATATGTTTTTGATCTTTTATTTATTATTAATAAGTGGGTTTTGCTGAAATTAAAAATGTTGTACGTTGCTTTGCTAAAACAATTTTTATGAACTATTAACCGTCTAATATTTTTTTTATTATGTGTGTTAAACGGGCCACGGTTTAAAACTGACATTTATCATGCACGTTTGTAAAATAAAAATAATAAATATTAAAAATAATCTTCATTTAACTTTTTGGGAAATAAAACCAGCCAATTATCGCAATATAAAAAGTGTATTTAAATTTAAAAGCTACGTTTCGCTACTTTGTAGCTTTTTCAAGCGTTTAATAACATTAAATTTAATTTTCTTTCAGTAATCATTATCTGTAATAAACAATATGAGGTTAGTTTAGTGAAAGGATAACTCTCTCCTCTTCTGAATTAACTTACCATTAATTAAATGCAGAAAACATAAACAAAAATTCTTTTTTGGAGGTGGAATTGACACACCTCCATTTTATTGTCAGAACATTACAAAAAATTGAAGTGTAAATTTGAAATTATCAAATTATCAAATTTACACTTCAATTTTTTGTAATGTTCTGACAATAAAATGGAGGTGTGTCAATTCCACCTCCAAAAAAGAATTTTTATTTATGTTTTCTGCATTTAATTAATGGTAAGTTAATTCAGAAGAGGAGAGAGTTATCCTTTCACTAAACTAACCTCATATTGTTTATTACAGATAATGATTACTGAAAGAAAATTAAATTTAATGTTATTAAACGCTTGAAAAAGCTACAAAGTAGCGAAACGTAGCTTTTAAATTTAAATACACTTTTTATATTGCGATAATTGGCTGGTTTTATTTCCCAAAAAGTTAAATGAAGAAATGCCATAACAGCCGTATTGTTTTTTAAAAAAATTATTAAAAATAATTTACTCTGCTCGCTTGCTAATTGTTTAAAAATGTTAAATATGCCCAATTGTGGTAAAATAATAAACCGCGCAAGTATGATAATTCCTTCGCGATTTGCAAACTAATTTACGACATGACGCGTTTGCTTCATAGGCAGCTGCGATTAAGTTTTTATTTAATCGCATTGTACAAGCTGCTGTCAAAGCAACTGCTGAAAGGACGTATGACAATTTGACACTGGATGTTTTTATAGCCACAGGCCTACACTGCAAAACATTTCGCGTACGCAGAAACATACGTTTAACTGGAAAATGTTAAGAAAAATAGCCCTTTTTTTAAATCTTTAAAGTAGTGTATAATTTACTTAAGTTAAGTTAGTTACAGTAGAGCATCATGAGTTCGAACATTGTTGCTTAAATATGCTTTGTTTATTTATGGTTCAAATGCATTTTCCATGTTGCAGCAGGGATCTGCACCGAAATAAAACAACGTTTCGTTTTTCGGTTACGAAGTAAATTGTATAAAATTGTAGTAGCCTTGCGTTACGGTTTGATGCTACTTCAAATTTCGATTTTGATTTCGGTAAGAGCTATTTTAGCAGTATTTCTTTGAGGTTTTCTAGATGGTAGAATACACAGAATTCCAAACAATCAATTTTGAGGAAATCCTCCAACAGTTATAAAAAAGTTGGTAAAAAGAAAGGAATTCAATTAAATTAATTAATGTGCAAAAAAATGCAAATAAGTACGTGTGAAATTCAAATTTACCGAGGTTTTTAATTTATATCGGCGAGAAATATTTTAAGATAATAAGTAAATATAATACAAGCAGTTTAGATCAACCGCCGGAAAATTTTGGTGGATTAGTTAGGAGAATGTTCAGTAAGTAAAAGAATTTTGTTGCAGACATAAATTTTCAAAAAATTATCACACCCTGTACACATTGCAGCGCGCTCATAGCTCGCGCCTTCTGCCACGCTTCAGATGCGTCCATTCCCAGAAAGCATAGTAGAAGACCAGTAGCATTTTACTATCTACAAGATAAAGAAAAACAATAAAAAAATTCAAGTACAAACTAATGGAAAATTCAGCTTCATCTGTTTGGTGACGTCACAGCGCCACTGAACTGGTTGGGTTGACATTTGTGTACAACTTTTCAAGTATACCTAACTTTTTTACAAATTTATTAAATTTTTTTAATTGGGATTTGTATATTCTTTTCTAACCATTGCTATCAATTCTCTACGTTTTTCGCAAGTAGCTCATCTGCATATTTACCAGATTCCGAGTACATGATCAAGCAACGACGGAACTTCCGAATTTGTAACTTTTTAATCCATAAAGAAGGAGATATCTGTAATTTACTATCTGGATTATTTTCATGTATGCATAATTTATGTATGAGGTTTCACTGTTTTTTTCTCTCATTTGGAATAACTCAAATTAGCACACACCACTGTCGCTAATTCTGACACACTCACACCAGATAAGTCCGCGGTGCAGATTATCTTTGCCTACCCTTTAATGGCCATGTAGTTCACATTTTTATTGCTGAGCAACATTAATAAATATTATCATTGCTTTAGCTACGAACCTGATGGCCAACCAAACAGGCTAACACGCGGAACCCAAAAACAATTACGGCAAGTTTACAGAATTATTAAACTTACGGCGCAAAATATTTAATTTCGGTTTGATTACTATGCAGACAACTTTGTTTACATAAACCTTGGAAAGAACATTTTAGGCAAATGTTTTAAAGAAAATCTTGAAATCAACACTACAGGATTATAAAAATAGTATATTAAAGTATAAGTGGATAAAAAGGTCTTTAAAACACGCGCGATTTTTCGAGCACGACGGCGCAGCCGGAGTGCTCGAAATAGAGCAAGTGTTTTAAAGACCAGTTATCCACGAATACTTTACGCTATTTTTTTTTATTGGTGCACTTTGAAATCATAAATACTGGTATTATTACTACAAAAAATGGAAATAAGAACTAATAATGTAAAATGGTTGAATTCGTGATGTGACATCAGTATACCTTTCGTTGTCATGGAAATGTGAAAAACAGAAATTAATTTGCAATTTGTCATCAAAGATTAATTGTCGTCACCGCACTGCTTAAAAATGAATTTTAATATCGATTTTTTAAATAGTAAAGCAGAATCGCGGTTAATACCGCATAAATCTAATGATGCGTATAAAAAAGAATATGACAAGTTCATCAAATGGATGGAAGAGCAAAAGGTAACAGATATAAATAAACGAGTTGTGCTTGCTTACCTTCAGAAATTTGTTAGTAATATTTTATTTGACGTTACAAGGTACTCCTGTCAGATCAATAATCAAAAAATTGTCATTTAGACTTCACGTTTCTCGAGTTGTTGATGTTGCCATGGTAACTTTAAAAAACGCGCGTTTTTGAAAGTTCTATTTAAACACGCTGAGGCGTGTTTTAAATAGGTAAAACGGGGCACCAATAAAAAAAACATTTTTTTGTAAATCACGGCTCGGCACGGCACGGCACGGCACGGCATAGCACGGTACGGCACGGCACGGCACGGCACGGTACGGCACGCTTTATTTTAACAGTGTTCAAATTTTTAAATACTGATTTGGTTTAAACCTGGATTGTTACTTAGTATAAACTTCAAAATTACAACACATAAACCTAATTTTTAATCCCTTGCTCTTTATGTGGTTGTTCCAAAAGTGCTGCAGTTGGGCATAATTCTATGAAAAATAAACTCTTTAAAATTCAAAAGAATATCATCATATGAAACGGAAATAATGAGTACCTAGCGGAACCCGTGGGCTACGCCCTCTGCGTTTTCTTGGTAACTTCATACCTCAACATGCGAATTACGGGAAAGAAAGCTGCTCTCAGAAAGAAAAGCTTGTGAAAAATCCCGAAAACAAGCCCGGACAAGTAGCCCTGCAAAACAATGTAAAGAAAGAGCGATACCTATAAAAAGCTTCAGAAAAAGAAACCAGACAAAATGATAACATACAGCCTGAGAAAATCCATTTAAAAAAATTTCTCTGAATTTTTTCAAGCAAAGGTGTTGACTTCTTTCAGAGACATTTTCTCTGTGAATCGAAATTGGCTCCTACAAACAAAAGCAAAGTTAGGCTTCACTGATGGAATTAATAAGCCTTCCTCAGCGATTTGTTTGTGACTACTTTCAGGGACGTTTTCTCCGTAAACCGACATTGTTTCTCATAAGCAGTAGCTACTGATAGAATTAATAAACTTTCCTTGGCGAATTTGTCCTGGGTCTTCTTTTAGAGACGTTTTCTGCGTAAACAGACATTGTCCTTTATGAGCAAAAACAAAGTTAACCGCCACTGATAAAATTAATAAAATTTTCACAGCGAATTTGTCCTGGGATTGCTCCGTAAACCGACATTTGAGCTCATAAGCAAAAACACAGCTTGAAAGCGATTAACAAACTTTTTACTTATTGCGTTAAATTTATTCGACTACGACTACAGTATAACAATAGTTATTTGGTTTACTTTAATTTTGCCTTTAATGTTTGTTTCATACGATTTCAGTCAGACTTACATTTGTATTCACAGAACTCGTTATAAGCTCAGAGATCTTTTTTATCCTGTCTTCTATGTGTTGCGCTTCCTTACGTGATTGCTACAATAACATTTCCTTAAAATAATAAATAAACTGTCTCGAGATGTAAGAACCCGTCGTCCTATTATGGTGAGACAGTTACGGATTTACTATAGATTATCAGATTAACTTATATTTCGTGGCATATTTTGGTACACAAAATTCAACCAAGGTAAAAACTTAATACTCAATACAGAATATTCGGCCAGTTTCTCACGGCCTAATAACGATTAGTCGGCCAAACATTCGGCGAATATACGGAAAATACCAAATATTAGGGCAATTATTCGCCCAAGTATTGAATATAATATTTGACCAAATGCCGAATACGTGTTGGTAAACAATGCGGTAGTTGCGAAACAAGCTGCGGCTAATTTTTCTGTTTAGCTACCAAAATCATAATTTTGTTTCACTGTAGTTTTATGAAAAATTTACAAATTTCGTGTAGTTTTCATTTAGCGCACAAAATTCCGAATATTCGATTGACTCGAATAATTATTCTCCCCACCGAATATTCCGCATATTTCTACTTATAATGCTCAATTCTAGATCACTGCTTCAAGTCGAAAAAACATTATTTTCCAAAAAATCAAAAAATTGAAATGGTTAATTAATAAAAAAAAAATTGGTGATTCTGCACTTCATGGCGTAGTACTTGATGCTTTCCCTTAAAAGTATTTAAAATAAACTCTTCTAAAGCGTGGCAATGTTATATAGGAAATAAATATTTATTTTTATGTTTGAACAATTCATGATGATGACATAGTAGGTAGTTAATATGTAGAAATTTAAAAAAAATTAAGTTTTCTGTTCTTTACTTCATCATTTTAACGATTTTAATGCATTTATTAGTAAATGTTGTCATTGAATACAAAATTCTGGAAAATTTAGCCACAGTTAGGATTATTAATCCCGTACTCTACACCACTGCTCCGAGAGCGAAGAAATTGTGAGTCCATTCCCTTGCAGTCTGGAGCTGGACGTAGCCCTCCCCGAAGCCCCCTCTTCCACACTCGTTAGTTGAGTTGTAAGGCCTGGCTGTCAACTGCTCGCCTGCCTCTAGTTAGTTCCCCGTAGTCCTTAACTTCGGTGCGTTGTATTTAGACCGATTAACCAATAAACATGTGCCTTACCATAGTTGTTAGTGATCGACGCCTCTGAACTGACAGGTCAATTAAACCCTTAAATCATCGAAGATACATGCGCTCCCCGCAACAATGCTCCATTGTTGCATTTTAGATCCGAATTGTTTTTATGGATTATTTATTTGAGTTAATTAAGAAAAAAACACAGAGTAATTAAAGAGTTCGAGGAACCAATCTTTGTTCTTTAAAGCAACCATTAGTGCCTTGAGATAATATAGATTGACGCGTCTAGACAATAAAATTATTCAGAGTGCATCGTCATGCAAATTTGATTGTGTCCAATAATTGTTCTCTAGTTGCTGCATAGCACCATCATAGTCAGAGATAAAAATAAACAGTCGCAGTCTCTCGTTGCCTGAACAAAAACGGGAGAAACGGGGAAAACATGTGGCTCGTTGGCATGTAGCTTGCTGTGGACATTTCCTTGTTTGGCCTTTTAATTGAGACATCTTATTTAGTGTAAATTGTTCGCCATCTTTGTCGGTTTTAATCTACATCGCATCTTCCAGAGAAAGTGTGGCTTTGTTTGAGTTTGTGCCCCGAAAACCCATTCTGAACTTGACAAAAATTTCGCCAATCTTCTTCAATTAGTGCTTGATTTAAAAAAAATCCATCTTCAATTACTCTTCCCCGGACACCTTCGTCAAGATCTTTCACCAACTTTTTAAGATTAGTATCACGTTTGGGCGAATATCGAAAAAAAGTGTGTGTACGTGTTTTTGTTGAAAACAATTGGTGACAACAGGACAGGCCTTATGAAATTATGTTGTGATTTGTGCGATGCCCGAAAAGGAGACGGATTTTCAAGCAGCTATGTCTGCAGGTCTACCACTCCAGTTTCCGTCGGCTTTCGCGGCTTTCCATGCACCTCTTCCCGTCGATCAGAGAACCCACGAGGGCCGGTACGTCTGGGATCCCAGGATGCAGCCTCCTGGAGCGCCCTTCCATCATCCATCACCACCAGGGTAAGTTTAAATATTTTTAAATTTTGGTGTACGGTATATTGTTGTTAATTTAATGTAACAACAAGGACATAATGTTGGGCGCAAGCTCCAGTTAAGTAATTGAAAATTAAAATAGTGAACATGTTTGAAAACGTGTTTGTTTTGGTTTTTGCCAATGAAAACACATTCCACCCTAACTTCTAGTTCTACAAAATAATTTCATGCAGTAAAGAGAAAATGATTAGGTTAGTAGTTACCACTACCATGAATGCTGCTGGTGATAACATTGTTACGCAATGAAAATTAGATCCTCTCCTAATAACAATAAGACTTAATAAACAAAGCAAAATTAAAAAAAAAGCAGATAAGATAAGAAAAAAAAATAAAAACTATCAAAATACGTTTCGTTAACTTTTGAAAATTCAGTACCGAATTATCAAAAATAACGCATTAAAATTGTTTTAAAAACAAAAATCAATTTTTAAAATAAATTTAGTAGATAATACGATAGACTTAAAAATATTCTGCGATGCCCTTTTTGAGTTTGATTCAACTTTTAAAAAAATATTCCATATACCAAACACGCTACTCTGTTAAAATGTACAACAAAAGAACGGAGAAAAGGAACAGAAAGTTACGAGTTTTAGAATTTTGAGTTTTAAGAAATTCTCAAAATAGTCAAAATTAAGCAGTACCTATTGTGTTTTAAATAAAACTCAGCAAATAGAAAAAAATCTGCATTTAAATTTAACATTTTAGACGTAATATTCAAAATCTCGAGAGTTGTAAAATTTTGTGATAAAATTTTGAGAAAAATGGTACTCGTACGCAGCTACAAATCAAAATTTTCCCATTGCGTTAATTGCGTAAAAACAAAAAATTTTTAAGTAGAAAATTCGTTGTTGATTGGAGATTGCTATTTTTGCTATAATAATTTGAAATTCTCCCGGGTGCCCGCAATTTACAGAATCTCGATAATACTAAGACAATAAGCAAAACTCGGCAATACGCAGCAATATTTAGACAAAATTAGGTAAAAGTCGGTTATTATTTAAGCAGTATTACAAAGAAGTAGCTATCGTCGGTATTAGCAATATCTGAAATAAATGTAATTTCGGCAATACTCTTAGAATATTTAAAGTAGCGACTAGGGAGAGACTCATTTCTTACAGAAAAAACTCTAATCGTTAAAATTTCAGTTCAAAATTGTAAAATTACCTGTTCTACATAAATAGTGAAAACTCGTAGCTTAAAAAAATTATTTTAAAAATAAATAATTGAGTTTTAAATATATGCAAACTAAACGTGCGGATTTTTTTTTGTGAAAATGTTTGCAACTGTGCTGACAATAATGTAGCAAACTTGCTGTTAGGTACATAAAAGACTTTTAATTTTATTCATATTTGATAATTTAAAATACCGTTGCATAATATCTGCCTAAATTTTGAATATGTCCGACGAATGGTCACCCATATTTGCACACAATATCTGCAATACAAGGCAACATTTCTTACCCTGTAATACATGACAGTAATCTGCAAAAACAAAATTACTCAGCAATAAATTGACAATACCGGCAAGAATCTGTAATACTCGGCAGTTCTCTGCAATTCTTTGCAACACCCAGCAATATTCAGCAACAGTTGAACAACATTACGCAAACACAATAATTTAAGCAGTAATATGGACAAGTATAGCAATGGGCAATATCGCCAATACCGGCAATAACTATTATTTCGGGAATACTCGTACCGTTTCTGGAGTAGTGGGAGATCTTTTGATTTGAAGCCTCTCTTGTAGAAAAGAAACACCCGACGAGTTTCGTATGAGCAACAATATTTGTAAAAGATATCTGCAATATTAGGCAGTATTTGTCACCTTGCAATACATGACAGTAATCTGCAAAAACAAAATTACGCAGCAATAAATTGGCAATACCGACAAGAATCTGTAATACTCGGCAATATTCTGCAATTCTTTACAACACCTAGCAATATTCAGCAACAGTTGAACAAAATTACGCCAACGACAGTAATTTAAGCAGTAATATAGACAAGTACAGCAATGGGCAATATCGCCAATACCGGCAATAACTTTTATTTCAGAAATACTCGTACCGCTTTTGTAGTAGGAGATCTTTTGATTTGAAGCCTTTCTTGTAGATAAGAATACAATCGGTTCGAAATTATGAAGTTACGTTGCTTAATATCTACCTAAATTTTGAAAACCCGACGAGTTTCGTATGGCCAACAATACTTGTAAACGATATCTGAAATACTAGGCAGTATTCGGCAATAATGACAATAATCTGCAAAAACAAAATTACACAGCAATAAATCGGCAATACCGACAAGAATCTGTAATACTAGGCAATATTCTACAATTCTTTGCAATACGCAGCAATATTCAGCAACAGTATAAACAAAACCTGCGTGATGTGATTAAACAAGTGGAACAAACTGCATTATGAGAATTATGACAAAGAAAGCTCAATTTAACCCAATAAAACCCAAAAAACGATGGGTTGGGTTTTTAAAAAAACTTAAGGCAAAAATCATATTTTTGCACCCAAATTTCTAAAGGTAAACATTTTTTGTTTCGAAGCAAATTTCTGCACTATGTAGCTAAAGTGTGAAAAATTAAAATATCAGAAAACAATATATCGATAAAATAAAAGAAGCTGGATATTGCATAAAAATTACATTTAAACACCACATTTAAAAATAGAAAATTCGTTATATGTTTAAATGACGACAAAAAATTTAATACACACGAATAAATAATAAAAGTAAGATGATCAAAGCCAAAATCTTCACAACCGTATACTTTATGCTGACATTAATATGTAACAGTCTTACTTTTTTGTACATAAAAAGCACCGATGTTTCTTTTAAATTCATGTTTCAGATTTTATTATTTAAAATTACCGTGTTTAATATCTTTCTAAATTTTGAACTCCCACTGTCGGGAATACTTGTACAAAATCTCGACAGTACTAGGTTGTATTTGGTACTCTACAATACGTGGTAATAATCTGCTACATTCGGCAATATTTAAACAAAGTTACTTATCAGTAAATTGGCAATATCGGCAATAATCGGCAATAATCACTAATACTCGGTAATATTCTGCATTGCTTGAAAATAAATTGGAATATTCGGCAGTTTTCAAACAAAATGTAAATTGAAAATACTGGCAATAATCTACAATACTCAGCAATAACTGCATTACTTCGCAGTATATTGCAATATTCGGCAGTATTTAAACAAAATTATGCAGCAATAGATTTGCAATATCGGCAATAATCTGCAATACTCGGCAATATTCTGCATTACTTGACAGTATATTGGAATATCCGGCAGTATTTAAACAAAATAACGCTGCAATAAATTGAAAATACCGCCAAAAATGTGCAACACTCGGCAATAATCGGCAATACATTGCAATATTCGAAACAATAAATTGACAACACTCGGCAATCATCTGCAATACTCGGCAATATTTTGCATTACTAGGCAATATATTGTAATACTCAGCAGTATGTAAACAAAATTAAGCGGCAATAAATTGACACTACCGGCAATAATCTGCAATACTCGGCAATAATCTGCATTACTCGGCAATAATTGACAATATATTACAATATTCGGAGCAATAAATTTACAATACTGTAATAATCTGCAATAATTTGCATTACTAGGCAATATATTGTAATATTCAGCAGCATTTAAACAAAATTAGGCAGCAATGAATTGACAATACTTACAATAGTCGGCAATATTCTGCATTAATTGGCAATATATTGGAATATTCGGCAGTAGTTAAACAAAACGTCGCTGCAATAAATTGACAATTCCGACAAAAATCTGCAATACTCTGCAATGATCGGAAACATATTGCAATATTCGGTAGTATTTGAACAATTTTGCAGCAATAAACTGACAATACCGGCGATAATCTGCAATACAAGGCAATATTTTGCATTACTCGGCAATATATTGCAATAATCGACAATATTTAAACAAAACTACGCAGCAGTAAATTGGAAATACCGGCAATAATTTGCAATACAAGGCAATATTTGGGAAAAGGTTGGCAATACTCTGCAATAATCGGCAAAAATAAATGTATGCAGCAATATTTCGACAATACCGACAATAACTATAAATTTGACAATATATGTTCAGTTTTTGCGGCAGTGGAAGTCTCTTGAAAATACGTTACCTTGCCGGAGAGGAAGGTAATATAAAAATTTTGGTTCTTAACAATTCTTTTAAGCAAATTAGTTTTGAAGTAGCTGTAGGCATAAAATAAATATTTATAATATTATATGGGTTTGCATGTAGAAAAATCAATTTACTTCACAAAATACAAATCAATTTATTTTATAAAAGAATTCTAGGGTTTAGATAAATTTAATTTAATACTGGTATAAAAAATATGAGAATTTTAAAATGAATATTCTCAAGCTTTCTGTTTAATTTCTCATTTTTTAAATTTGTGTTCAGTTCTTTTTGTTTGTCAAAAATATTCGTAGGCAATAAACCTCACGCACACACAGCTTCCATTTCCAAAACTTTATATCCATGTTAAACTATAAAACAACCTTTTCATAATGACCAATTTTATTACAAAAACCAATTCAAATCCATTTACAACCATCCAAAATCCAAGGTGTAAATTCAAAAAAAAGCACCGAATAACGCAAGCAGCAATTACCGTCATTCTTCCTTTTTGTACGACTTAACGACCGACCCGAACTTTTTATACCGGAACAAACCGAAATAACAAACATAGTAACCATTCGGAGATTTCAGGCCGCATTATGCCCTTTGAAAATCTGGATGAATACCATAAAGCCCTTAACAATCTTCCTTCCCCGAATGGGCAGCACGTAACATTGACGCATTGCTCTGAAATCTTTAGGATTTCAACAAACTCATGATCTCTTTTGTGTTCGGAAGCAGCAGGTTCTAAATGTCTATTTTTATTCTATTGCTCGGGTAGGTAGGTGTGTGTCCAGTGCTTTTTCGGATTTTGAAAGCTTTTGGTTCAGTAGGTCTTTTCATGAAGAGGTATTTTAGAGGGATTTTGCGCTATTTATTGGTTTTCGTGAATGAGTAGAGTAGAAATTTTCAATTTGAACATAGGCGTAGTTTTAGGAAATTAAAATGGAATTTGTATAGGACGTAAAGTTCTCTATACCGTAAAAGTTTAGTATCTTTTTGCACAAAGTAGGTATATATAAAAACGGGCGAATACATCGCTAATACTTTCCCATACTATTTACACTTTATATATTGTTTCAACAAAAATTAAAGAAAGAAACGGAACAAAAAACAGGCCCCAGCGGGAATTTCAACTTGCGATACCCTATGCAACAGAATGCCTTACCAGCGCTCCCCAATACCGTACTACTGCGACTGTTAACAGCCAATGTTAACACATTGAACGTAAACATTGTAAGCGGCGATAACTTCGATCAAACCGCGCAGAGGCAAAGTAACCGTGCTACGGATAGGTTTAATAAGATTGAGCTTCGAACTTCGCACCAAAAATCGTTATAAATAGATTATGTGAAGAGTTATCAAAAATGTGCAAATATTGAAAATCACAGTATTTACTTACAGATTAATTTCCCTCATTTGGCGGCGTAACTTATTAGTAATAAGTTTACTAGATTAAAAAAAGAAATTGGAATTGATATGGTTTTTTCATATTTTGAAATTGCCATCACAATTTTTGAAGAACAAGAATCAATTTGGGCGGGCGTAAAGCCTTCTGGATCTGGGTATTTTTTTAAGTATGTTGGAGTTGGAGTACAACATGTTAATCAAAACCTGTAGGGAAAAGATTCCATTCAACTAGTGCTACGTCATCAATAAAAATGCAGCAATATTTCGAAGTACAGTTTAAAAAAAGACGTGGTTTCAAGAATCTTACATAGTTAGTAAGCAAGGGCTGTAGCCTCTCGCCGCCCTATAAGAAAACCTACTAAACACATACTAAAATTATGTTTATTATATACAGAAAAATACCTACATTCCCAGAGTATACAAGCGACAGAGGCATACATGTGGTGGGTTTTGTGAGATAAATTCTTGGAAATCACAATTGGATTTAAGGGTTGTTTTATGTAGCTAACTGCGAACACATGTTTGCATCCTGCTCAAATTCAGAATGTAGTGACAATGTTTTTTATGTCACATTTTTCATAGTTCTAACTCAACAAAGAAAACGTCATAAATCGTCGGCTGCTCGAGTCCCTCATCTCACTTATTAAATACGCCATGCTCATAAAGTCATAACAGAAAAGACCGATAAGTGTAGGGATAGCAGTAATTATTAATTTTTTTTCGCAATTGGCTGTAAAATGCCGATTCTGCTTGGTTCTTGGTTGTTTTACGTCTCAGATTTTATTGGTTTAATCCCAAAATTTGTCGTATGTTTTTAGAACGCTTATGATTTGACCACGCCACCTTTGAAAAAAAAATCGTTTGCAGAGCTATTTTTGCTAGCTTTCTATAAATGATCGCCCTTTGTTAAATCCTGAAACCGCCACTGCAGCACGGTAATTTAATCGCCAGTTATTTCTCTTAGTTTACTTTATTTGGTATTAAGAAATAATTAAGTTCTTGATTTATGTTCCATGTGTTTCTCCAAAATTTGGATTTGATGTGTATTTCAAATTTTGAAGTACATAATATGATCATAATTTTTGAAGGAACCTAATACGTAAATAATATGGTAGAACGCTTGCAGTATACAGGGTCGTTTAAAAATATGAAGTAATGCTTCTGGTGACGTAAATATTGATTTAATAAATATATTTTACTTTAATGTATTTTGATGCATTTTTCTCTGCCTTTCTGTATACTTTTAAACAGTTTTATGTCAATGCTATGTAAGCGCTGTGAGGGGATCGTAATTTTTTGTAAATAGCACTGTACTTATTTTTTGCATTTTTTATACCCTTACATGAAAAAATGTTCTAGAAAAACGGGGGAAGAGTATATAAATTTTATACCATTTGGAAAGAGAAATAAGTTCGCTATTAAATGAATGGAAAAAATAGGTACGGGCTATTTAAACAAAATTACGAAATGACAGCTCTTGCAACATTGGTAAAAAACAATTTTAAGTATGCAGAAAGGCGGAGAAAAATGTAATAAAAACCTTCCATCTCAAGAATTTTTTGTAAAATCAATATTTACGTCACCAGAACTATTCCATACTTTTGAACAACCCTGTACACAGAATATAAGTAAGTAGTTATAGTATATTGAGGACGGTCTTTTAAACTTAGGTTAGATTTTTCTTATAAAATTTCGATACTATCTGGCTTAGCATTTTGATAAACATAAGATCAAACATCAACCAAAAACTTTGTTATTTTGGGGGACAAATCTTATGAAATAATAGCATTAATAAGCATAATAAATAAGAAATGGTAACTACAAGTAGAAAATTTCAAAATTTCATAGCAGTAATTAACATTTCTTGTTAATAAATGTGTGGTCAAAAGTGTTTCCTTTAGAAAATAGAGCCTCTTAAAGATTCTTTAAGAAGTACCTGAAAATAGGCAACCCAAATTGCATTTTCAATTATTTTGGACACGGAATTTTGAAAAAAAAACGATCTAGACATACATGCATTCAAACAATGTCAATTTTGACACAATTCGATATTTTTAAATTAGTTATTGTAAATTTTTCAAATTGTTAATTTTTGCTTTGTAATTTTGGTTTTTTCTATTGCTTAGTTTTGAAACATTTGGTTAATTAATTTATTTTAAAGTTAATTTTAATTTGAAAAGTGGGAAAGAGGTTTTATTTATCCTGTATTAATTTCCGTCGTTATGGAAACAAATAGTAGGTAGTAAATTGAGTTGCCTACATTTAGGCGCTTCTTAAAAGAATCTTTGAGAAGCTCTATTCCTGAAAGTAAACAGTTTTGACCACACATTTATTAACAAAAGTTGTTTGCTTTGTTGTGTTTTGCAAGCCCTAGAAGTTTGTCCCTATAATTCATTATTCTAAATTTCTAAAAAAATTGACAAAAGTTTCGAAATATATTCTAAGTTTTCAAAAATTGCTTTAAATGTGAGGGAGGTCCCGTGGCAGTTGCCCGACAACTTTTTAGAAATTATAATCAAATTTTGATCCTTGTTCAAGTCATAAAATCTTGATGTTTTAGAAAATTGAAGATTATACCTGAGCCAAATCGTAAACCGTTTTGGGAATACAAATATCTTTACACAAGACCTTGAATAAAAAATAAGCCTGACAATAATAAACTTTAATAAATTTTCTTTTCAATAAAAAGCCCCTTAGATTTGTTCGTTCAAACACCAACTTTTAACTACTTGTTGTATTTTATCACCATGGCAGGCAAGTTTTAATAGCACCTGCTAACAACAGGAAACAAGTTATCAAGTTTTAAATGAAAGCAATTGTGAACTCTTCACTATAAAACATCTTAGAAAATCACGATTAGAAAGAAGTACGACGTTGAAGAAGATTACGACGCGCTAACAAGCATACTTTTGGTGCTACAAATATTTTCCTGCTCGCAACTTCACTCTTGCAGGAATGTTGTAAACATGGTCTTTGAACGCTCGCCGTTTATTCATCACAAGTGCATCATTACAGCTGTTATAAAAGTGTGAAGATGTAAGAGGGCTTTTATGTTTTAAAACTACGAAGCTTCTTTTAGTCAATTGCCCAATGGTATTATTTGGAATTAAATTGGTGAAGTAGGTTTGGAATTTCTTTACATTCTAATAACGTTACTATAGAAGTCTTGAGATCCGCCAGAAATTTGAAAATATACACACTGCAGTGCACTGATAGGCGTAAAATGCATAAGGTAATTCATTATGTAAAAAATATTTTATTTGTTAACTAAGCAAAAAAGAAACGTAACCGATAGTACATAAATATTGAAATTTTCGCGATTCTGGCCTTCCATGTACAGGGTGTTTTTAAAAGGTTTTCCATAATATTCTTAATAAATTCCTGGATTAAAATAAAAAAAGTTTGTTATAAAATTATTTTCGAAAACTTTTGCTTACTGAGTTTAAGCTACAATATGAAAAAGTGATGTGTATCAGTCCTGTTCGGGACTCTTAATTAGAAGCTTATTTTTATGAATAAATTATAATTAAGGAACTGGCTTTGCAACTTTGAAACTGCAATGCAAATGTTTAATTTGCTTAAAACGGTTAGTGTAAGTGTCTAAAACAAGGAGTTTTATTAGCGTGCTTGAATTTGGCGATTTACATTTTACAGTCATACTTCCAGAAAGCTTGCGGTTAAAACAATACGTTAATAATACTTTTGCCTTTCTCATTTACGATACTGGTTGACGTTGATCTAATTTCAATGAAAAATACGTGTAAACGTAACAATATTTAAGTTTAATTACCTATCCTAAAGTTTGCTGCAACGTCCTTTAATAAGTGTCTTACTGTGTGCTCTCTAGGAGCTGTCGAACAGAGGTGGGTGTCGCGGCCCGAAGCCCAAGTCCGGCCCACGGACCTGGATGGGTCAAAATTACTTTTTTTTAATTGGGCGGGTTCGGGCATAATTCAAGCTCTATCCGGACCTAGTACGGCTTTTGCCGGGTCAGATATTTCTAATATGGCCTCACGGGCTAGCTGCCCTAACAGGGCTTCGCCGGGCCAACAAGGCTTAAACGGCCTGGCAGGGCTAAACGTAACAAAATGTAATTATAATTACCTTTAAGTTTGCCTGCGATATCCTTTAATAAGACGTGTTTTATTGTGTGCTCTCTGAAGGCCGTCGGATAGAGGTGGGCATCCCGGCCCGAAGCCCAAGCCCGGCCCAAGGGCCATGTTTTTTAACATCGGGCGGGATCGGGCATAATTCAACCTCTAATCGGGCCCAGGAGGGTTTCTGCTGGGCCAGCTATTCCTAACAGGGCCGGGCTAGCTGAGTCTAACAGGGCCTCGGCGGGCCAGCAGGGCTTGACGGTCTGGTATAACTAAGCGTAACAAAATTTAATTTTAAATTATCCTAAAGTTTGTCTGCGATATCCTTTAATAAGAAGTGTTTTACTGTGTGCTTCCTGGGGGCTGTCGAATAGAGGTGGGCATCGCGGCTCGAAACCCGGCCTAGCCCACGGGCTTGGTTGGGCCTAAAATTACATGTTTTTTAACATCGGGCGGGACCAGGCTTAATTCAAGCATTAGCCGGGCTCAGTAGGACCTTTGCCGGGCCAGCTATTCCTAACAGGGCTTTGCCGGGCTAGCTGGGTCTAACAGGGCCTTAGCGGGCCAGCAGGGCTTGACCGGTCTGGTATAGCTAAACGTAACAAAATTTAATTTTAAATTATTCTAAACTTTCCCTGCGATGTCCTTTAATAAGAAATATTTTACTGTGTGCTCTCTGGTCGTTGCCGAATAGAACTGGGCCTCGCGGCCCGAAATCCGGCCTAGCCCACGGGCTTGATCGTGCCTAAAATTACATGTTTTTAACATCGGGCGGAATCGGGCTTAATTTAAGCTCTAACCGGGCCCAATAGGGTCTTTGTCGGGCCAGCTATTTTTAACACGGCCTCGCCGGACTAAACGTAACAAAATTTAATTATAATTACCCTAAAGTTTGACTCCAATATCCTTTAATAAGAAGTGTTTGATTGTGTGCTCTCTGGGGGCTGTCGGATAGATTTGGGCATCCCGACCCGAAGCCTAAGATCAGCCCGGCCCGGCCCGGTCCGGCCCGGTCCACGGGCCTGGCCGGGCCTAAAATTACAAATTATTAATATCGTTTGGGGTCGGTCTTAATTCAAGCTCTAACAGGGACTAGCTGGGCAATTTCCGGCCCAGCTACTTCTAACAGGGCTTCGCCGGGCGAGCTGGGCTTGATAGGGTCAACAGAGCTTAAACGACCTGGCAGGGCTAAACACATCCTATACGTGATTAAAATGTCAAATATTGTTGCAGAGAAACTTACGAAAATACCTACCTATAACAAAAAAAACAGATCACTCACTGAAAATATTTTACGCCACAGGCAGCGCGAACAAGGGCCGAGACATGCGAAAAGTTGAAGTGCCACATTTGCTAGGCTAAACTTGCTTACGAGCAGAGCCGGGCTAGTTCGTTTTTGAATTTGTCGTGTTGGCCCTCTTATACCTGCAATAAATTTAGTGGCGAATTTTATACTATCAACACTACTAATCGAAATCATCCAGTACACTCAACGCCAATAAAAACTTGTAAATTAAGCCAGGTTAATAAGAGTATATTGTAAAATTTGCGACCTAACGATCAAAGCAGTTTTTGAATTAATAGAAAAATCACATCAACATTAAGACTTTTCCCGTTTTTTGGCGCCGACTGTACGGGGTTGTGCATTTTAGATGCAAATGTGGGGTGTTTCAGTGTTCGTCAGTGCCACAGCAAAACTGATAGCACGTTTTCGGGACATTTTTTGAGGCAAATTCAATGATCGAGACAGTAATTAAATATTTTTAAAAATGTATTTACGGTTTTTTATATTCAAATAAGGGAGCTGTCAAATATGGCTAATAACTGGGAAAGAAAAAAAAATATTTAATTTCTATCTTGACCATTGAATTAGTCTCTGCCGAGTAGAAGCGCAGTTGCTTTTAATGTCTTACACAGTTTTCATATAACTTTATTTGTGTCCTAATTTTTACTGTCATTTTGGTTACCACTACTGGAAATTTCCGCTTGATAAGTTTCAAGGTTTTGGGTTTTACTTTAAAATTTTAGTTTTAATTTAAAAACCTAAACCTTATGAAACTCACATTTATAAATCCTACATTGGTTAACGTCTTTCCCTAAAAAGCTAAAACATTTTTAACTGAATTTTCGCTTCTAAATGGACATTTAAAATGTTTTTTGCAAAATTTTGAAGTTTTTATTATTTCAAACATTTTCTGTTGAAAAGTTAACAAACTAGAACCTAAATTTAGGACTGCCATTTAATTACTTCAATAATTTAAAACTCAGCATCTTAGTAATTAGGTTTTTGGAAATTTAGAAATGAATGAAGGTTTGTTGCGTGTACTTTCGTTAAAATCACTGTGCTTTCAATAACTATTTCAGTTTTTCTGAATTTTAAATAAAAATTTTTAATTATACAAATCTTTTACCGCCTTTTAACTGTTTAATTAAGCAGTTTCTGGCGGTGATAATTACATGTTCAGTACGGGGTCGAAACGTGATTTTTAATTACTCGACCTGATGACGATGGTGATAAAAATACGCAAAGCTTTATTACATTCCTTTTGTAATTATTTTAAATATATGCATGTATTTTCTGTGCTGTGGTTATATTTTGTTCGAAATTTAGTTTTTGCCACTCCACATTGTATAGATAGAGCAACTAATCAATTACACGGGGGAAAACTCCAATTTGGTTGCAAGTTCGTCCTAACCAAATACCGAATAATACGGTGGACATGCCCAAAAGAATGCGGCTGACAACACAAAGCCGGGCATCGTGACAAAAACCAGCTCAATCATGAGCGTGCAGGTGGCGGGGCAAAGGGGATGTTATAGACGGTGATCAGTGGAGTATTGACAGCACAATCCTGCTGATAAATGGACAGTGTGTTGGTATGACTGGCAACAACCTTACTAAACGCTAACACCGAACTCACCTGCACAAGAAAAATTCCTTCTCAGGTTAAGAAAACGGTTACATTTTGCCAATGATACGATCTTCGTAAATTAGATTAACGGATCCAGTTTAAAATATGTAATCCGATTATAGGTGATCAGGTGCGCCTATCGACGTCGAGCATCTCAATGAACGTTTTCAATTTCTCACCCGTGGATTTCAATAAAGCTGGATTATCTGTGTTAAACTTGTCCATAAATTTAAGTTCGTGTAGGTCGTAAAATATTGCCCAGAAATTAATTTTTACAGAAAGATTGTAGGTAGCAGGTTTAACTCGTATGTGGATAAACAAAATTAATTATGAATTTAAGAAATAAATTGAGGCGCATTTAAGTGTCCCGATTAATGGATCAGAAAATCGAGAAGACAACAGCGAGTTGTCGGTAAAAATTCAAAGGATTTCTTGTCTTAAGCCCACAAAAGAATCCATCAAGTTGAAAGAGAACAATCGTCGGTGACTGGACACTTTTGGTTTTCTGGTACAATTGTCTCTTAGTATTAGAAAGACAATGTGAGACGTTACACTTTAACCATAATTGATTTACCACGAAGGTAAAAACCCAGATTAATGGAAATATTTAATTTAAGTATTCAGTTTTATTGCAATGTTTTTCTATAACTTCTTTGTTGGGAAATATTAAAGAAAGTCAGTAGAAATTGAAATTAAATTCAAAATTTTTCTAAATTTAAAATTTATTTGAATATCTTAATAATTCTGATTTTTCTAAACACTTGATTTAAGACGGACAGAAATGCATAATTTATTTCATCATATTTACACGACTTTAGCTGTAATTCTGACCTATCGTAAAAAATAATCATATTAACGTTTGTGTTCTTCTTGGCTATGCAAAGTGTACCACAAATATATAAACAAGTTTACACTTTATTAATAAGATCGAGCTTGACGTCGTTGAAGTTTGAAGTTCATATTAATATATTATAAAAAAAATAATTAATAACTTCAACAAGTTATTATTTTTAAATATCCGTTGAAGTCATTAGTTATTTTATTTATAATATTAAATTTATACTTTCATAAGTAGAGGTCGGATGTATATACACTAACAGTGTTGCCAGATATGTTTTTTTATGAATCATAAGTAATGGAAATACAAAAAAAATTAATAAAAGTTGAACGACATTAAAGGTCTACAAAATTGCTGACATTCCAATCTACTGGAAATACCGGAAGTAACATCAACATCTTACCATAGAGAAACAGAAGATGAAAATGGATAGGACACATACTGACACTTGACACACCACATGTTTTCTATGCTACTAACAAAAGGACAAATATTTAGAAGAAAACAAAGACGAAGACTAAGATAAAATACGTAAAACATATCTTGAGAAAAATCGGATGTTAAAATGACTCTGAATTAAAGGAATTGGCTCAAGACCGAAAACCATGGAAAATACTACACGGCAGCGAAGACATGGTCTAAATTTTCTCATCCTATTGAATAAAAAATTATTTATTGGCATACTATACTTGAGAGAGCTTTACTAAGTATTTATGTACAACGTTATAACGTTGTTTGAAGTACTGGAGAAGATGTCTAATCACCGCGTGTTAAAACGACGACATGTACCCTCGCTCGTCCCACCTTGCTGACGCTATAAGAAAATGCTGCCTCAATATTGCAAAAGAAATATGTGCCGAGCACGCAAGTTCTAAGTCAAATTTCTTAGCCCGTTCTCACGGAAAGTGTATTTTGAATTGTATGATTTAACAGACAAGATTAGCATTACCGCACAATTATGTCTCTCTTCACTGTTAGCTAGCATAAATAATACAATTCTCCCGTCCAGTCAAGTATAACGTCAATGCACACCAACGTCCGTCCGAACCGGAAAGATACTGACCCACGCGGGGAAATATTACGAATATGTGCCGCGCACAGCTTAGAAGAGATGTAGAAAAGGGGCCCAAAGGCACGAGGCTCTGGAGTTTGGTAATTTTTTCAACAATTGCATTCATTGATAATTTTGATGAATCAACGATAAAACTACGTAAATCAAACGCAAAAATTAGGGAACATAATCGGTTTTGCCGCGACTGCTTAATTTAGCTTAGTACGGTTTTAGCGCCCAACAAAATTCTGCAACTGCTCCGTTAGTTTCGGAAAAATTTGTTTTATGCTAGACTAAGTTTTAGTCTTGTGCTGGGCTCCAGGAAATTGAGCTGAGCGTCTCCAAGCAGCCAGAACTTCGTCCTCATACATTTTCTCTCTAATAGTTAGACATCTTCCTATTACCTCAATCAACGGTTATGACCCCAATAGCAGTTGCACTGGTAACCTGCTTGTTTTGATTACTCTGCAAAGGACAAATGCAACACGACATACAAATATATCACATTTGTTCTCACAAGGATGGGAACATTCCGCCCATGCCAACAAGAAGCCACAATATGACATGCAGTGAAAACGAGGGAAGGCATAACCACGGACGCTTCAGCATAACGTTGTTATTCGCGGTTTTTTTTTGAGAAGAAAAAATTGATTTATTGTTTTTTTTTGTAAAACGATTTTTTGGGGTTATTAAAAACCAGAAACCATGCAGCAAATACAGTAGTCAAACATTGTATAGGAATGGAAAAACTAACCAATTCAAGTAAGACTGTACCTAAAAAGTAAGTTGTCTATCTTATTCTACTATCACTTGTGAGAAATGTCACAGTTTTCAACTTTTAGTAATATTTTGTTTTTATACGTCTATTATTACAGAAATTTCGTTGCGATATAAACTATGTGGTATGGCTAAAATCAGAAGAAATGTTTTCCGCTGAATAACACTTAAAATTTTATATCGTTCTGTATAAAAAACTGAAATTGATGTTACTTCCGATAAAACCGGAAATACTTCTAAATCCTGAAAACTTTGTTTACAAATGTTTTTATACTGTTTAACTCGAGGGGTAAACCGCAAATGGAAGTAGGTGTACAAGGTAGTGGAAGAACGGCGGAAGTACGTGGAAGTATGTGAAAGACTCGAACTAAAAGTTGAAGTATGTGGAAGTAAGTAGTAGTGGAAGTACGTGGAAGTGTGTGGAAGTAAGTGGATGTATCTGGAAGTATGTGGAAGTACGTGGAAGTATGTGAAAGTAGGTGGAAGTATGTGAAAGTATCTGAAAGTAAAAGAAGAAGTATGTGGAAGTGGGTAGTAGTGGCAGTAAGTGGAAGTACGGTGGAAGAACGGTAAAAAAACGGTGGAAGACCGGTTGAAGAACGGTAGCAGTGAGTGGAAGTATGTGAAAGTACGGTATAAGTAAGTAGAAGTATGTAGAAGTTACTGCAAGTACGAAGTAATTGGAAGTAGGGTGGAAGTAGTGGAAGTATATGGAAGTACGGTTGACGTACGTGGAAGTATGTGAAAGTAAGTGGAAATACGTGGAAGTAGGTGGAAGTAGGTGGAAGTAAGTGGAAGTATGTAGAAGTTACTGCAAGTACGAAGTAATTGGAAGTAGGGTGGAAGTAGTGGAAGTATATGGAAGTACGGTTGACGTACGTGGAAGTATGTGAAAGTAAGTGGAAATACGTGGTTGTAGGTGGAAGTAGGTGGAAGTAAGTAGAAGTATGTAGAAGTTACTGCAAGTACGAAGTAATTGGAAGTAGGGTGGAAGTAGTGGAAGTATATGGAAGTACGGTTGACGTACGTGGAAGTATGTGAAAGTAAGTGGAAATACGTGGAAGTAGGTGGAAGTAAGTGGAAGTATGTAGAAGTACGTGGAAATGAGTGGAAGTATGTGCAAGTAAGAGGAAGTACGTGGAAGTATGCTGAACTACAAGTGGAAGTATGTGGAACTATCTGTGTTAATGGAAGTAGGTGTACAAAATTTTAAAGCGCGGTTTACTTCTCGGCTTAACTTTTATTATTCAACTAGTTTTTCTATACAGGGTAAGTAGAAACAAACGCATACTCTCTAACTTCGTAAATATTGATTTTTTACAAATACCCCCAATTAAAGTTGTTTCTTAAATTTCAGCATGTGCTTTGTCGATATTCAATTATTAGAGATTTCGTTATGGTTGCTATGGCAACTACGAAATTTCTGAACTTTAAGGGTATTTCATTCAAAACTTTTCTTATGTAATCCTATACAACAAATTCTACCAGAAGAAGAAAGAATTCCTGAATCAAAAACGTGAAAAGAATATATATAGTGCTACTTGAAGTTGGTTGTCATAGCAACCAAATAAGTAAACGTCTAAAAAATTGAGCGTTGACAAACCGAAACTTAACAAACAACTTTCATTATGCCATAGTTTTTACTCTTAATCTGTACTTATATCACTTATAAAGTTATAAGCTTTCTTATATTCCTGGGACTTACTGCACACGAGATTAAATTCTGAAACTTTTATTGAAGTACTAGTACTTTAGAATGTGTACCGTAGACGGTGGCGTTCTTGGTGGAAGGGCAAAGGAACGGTGAAAAACAACACAATAAACGTTTAATTTGAAAAATTTTTAACCAATTCGCAGGCAGATCCTTGAATTCCAACCATCTTATCATTTCTTCTCCTATAAAAAATTCTAGTTGCGCTACCGTTCTTAAAACAGCTACTTTATATCTGCTTCTGTACTTAAACACATTAAACACATTTCTTTTTTTAAGAATGTTGAGAATGGCAATTCAACGTGTAAGTGTTCTCGGAAAAATCATCAAAGTAACTTAATCTCGACAATCTTCTGGTAGATATAAAACTATAAAATCATAGAAATGTGGAAAAAATGTATGCAAGATTTTGTTTTCGCAGTCGGGTTAGAAGTAAAAGCAAGACGTCACCAGAACTCGAAGCCGCACAAACGAGCATTAAACGAGAACACGAAAAATCTAGTAAGACAACTTTTTTACGGTTGTCTAATACATATATAAATCGTCATTATGTGTAATGGCAGCATAAAGACATACCAACGAGAATGTACTTCTCAAAAATAATCGTTGAGCACACATCCATACGTCAATCCGATATAATATACGACTTGCAGTTTGCAAAACGTGTACAGTCAGTAAGGCCGTTCTCGTTTTTACCGAACCGAACAAGTCCTGTGATATGTCGGCATGTGCTCTTGCCAACTCTCTACATCCACACTGTACAACACCGCTATTTTCAGCCTAAACGACAAGTGCGAGTCGTCGGAATTTTTTAAAAAATCGTCCTCACTAATCATTGTCTTTGAAGTAGGTAAAATATTAGCAGCGCGACTCGTTAAGTGTTTTTCACCTTATCAAACATGGCGGCCCATCGCGAATAAACGTCCAGAATCAATTTTTAACTTGCCAGCACGGCCAAAAATATATGCTCAATATTTTAAACCCGACGACTTTATTGCAGTTTTAATAAATCCTATTCATTAGTAAGACAAGCTGAATGAACGAATATTTTTGTGTCGTAAGTTAACTTGCTGTTGCCATAACAAATTTTTGATACTTAATGAACACAACAATTACCTTGACTAATTTTCATCTTAAGTACAGTAAGAAACTGTGATTTTTCTGGTAGCGGAAATCAAATTTATCAGAATTTTGATTGTTGGGGAAAGGGTAAAAATACTAGAACAAAATTATGAGAAAATTTGAATATCTGCCCAAAAGATCCAATTAACCAAACCCCCCAGGAAATAAAATAAATCAGTGAAAGGTGCACTGCTTTACTGGTTTTTTGTGTAAACTGGAAAACATTTGTACAGGGACAAATCTAAAGTATACAGGGTGTCCCGCAATAAATTCTCACGGTTCAAGAATGGGTGCAATTTGAGTCGAAAAAGTCAAAAAAACGTATGTCCGGAAATGCACATTTTGTCTAAAAATGGTGGAGGCAAATCACGTATTAATATTACTTACTGTCATAAATCGAGATATTAAATCCGGGCCCCTTCCAACTGTCTCAACTTGTACTGACGATATGCGCGTTGTACTAGACGCGTCTATTACATAAGGTGCATATTCGTATTGCACTGGTATCGGTTCAGTAAAGTTTTGGATGAAAATATGAAAATTAGTTGTACCCTGTATGTTTGTATTATTAGAACGAAATCCGGTAACCCAGACTATTAAATGTTTCCCACAAATATTTTCGATAAATTAGTAAAATCACCAAAAAGCATAAATTGCAAGAGTCAGATTTCATTTTGATAAATATATTAGAAAATTTGGAGTCGTCTAACAATAAAGGAAAGAGTTCGATACCAAAATTTTTAAATAATTAAGTAGTGGAACTTGTGAGCTACGTCCCCCGCTTTTGTTGGTAGCGCAGTGAGCCATGGATCGAACTCCTAGACTATATTTTATATTACATCTGAATCTTTTTCTCCTTTCACAACTTTTAGTTACCGCGCATTCATTAACATGTCCTACACCTCGACACAGATTCATTATATCTCTTTGTAAAAATTTGCTACTATTATTTGTAAGAGAAAAACGTGGGGCGTAGTTGACGGGTTCAGCTAATTTAATAAATTAGGTTGCGATAGCGTTAACTCTTGGAATCGCAAATTTTAGCGTTTGTTATTTTACTGAAGCTCCCAGTATTTGGGTCAATGAAATGTCAAATTTGTAAACATGATCGTCCACATCGTAAGCAAAATATGTGTAACTTGTTTTGTATACTGAACGGACGCGCTTAGTTTTAGTATTAGAAACAAACAAACAGGAAAAATGTTCTATTTTGTTCCCGTTATAAGTGGTAAAATTTGTTGATTTAGTTGTTATTTAATTATTTTTGTTTTGTTGCTCATTTGTTTGCTTATTTATTTTGAGTACATGAAAAATTATTTGTCCAATTATTGCCTTTACTTGTCATATCATTTTAACCATACTTATATATTTTTATTAACACAACTCGCGATAAACAAATGTTGTTTCTAATAAAATTGTAATAATGTTATGTGTGCAATGATTTTATTATATTAATTGTCTGTTATTGAAACAAATATTAAACGTGCTGTGCGAGATTCCCGATCCGCCAGAATGGAAGTAAGCCATTAATAAACAAATTATAACAACAGTAGTGACAGCAACATAAACATTAGCCGAAAGCAATCGATAAACTGAGCGGTTTATAACGTAACCTCACACTGTTTATTCTGGCAGCTTTGAAGTCATCTCAGAAAGTACAATTTATAACACAAAGGGTACTAGACTTAGTTTGTTTTAAACTAATTTGACTGAGTATAAGTTGAAGGTTCTTATTTATTTTATTATTAATCGTTCGGTCATTGGTTCGCGTTTTTTACAATTGTTGTTTGCTTCTTGCTATATGTTTAAAATCTGGCGATTTTTTGCTACTAGAGATTTGAATGTTGGCTACAAAAGACTAAAACTATTTGGCAACACTGCCGCTGGCACTTAGTACAGGAACTATCTTCGCGAGGAGATGCAGTGCGCGGCGGGTTTATAATAATAATAATAATAATAACAATAATTTTGAATTTTATTGTAAGGTTTACATATATTTCATTGAAGTTCACATTTAAACAGTACAGATATCTGGAAATGTTGTTTTCTCACCTACAAATATTTCATCATCCTCGGGTATTGGGTTACCATTTAAAATTAAAAGAAAACAATTTCCGATAAGACTAACATACGCAATCACCATTAACATTTTTACAGTAAAAAAAGAGTTTCAAATGTGAAAATTAAAATTGACAGTGCTAATGAATATATAATGAATTAATAGAATTTTATTTTCATTTAATTATTATTTATTTGATGTCAGTCCTATTGGTCGAGATTTTACTCCAAAAGAACACAGTAAAGTGATCAGTTAGTAGTTACTCATATAAAGTTTAGTATTTATTTCATAATTGCCGACACCTTACATATTTGAGAATATACAATATTGCTGGACGCATAAGTACACGTCTTACATCTCGACACAACTGATTGATTATTTATTAAAAGAAGTTACCAAAAAAAGGGTGGCGTAACCCACTGGTTCTGCTAGTTTGATTACAATTTTTCATAAATATTTTACTAGTAATGATTTACTTTGATAATTGTTTTCGTCCAGGGGCGTTGATGTTGATGCGGGGAGTACTCGACGTATCGTTTAACGTATTTTATACACACATTCGAGGACTTGCAACGTTTGTTTTGAAAATCGTATTCTCTATAAAAAAATTAACACAACGAAAAAGGTACTGTTGGTAAAATCCGTGAAATCCAACTGTTGTCGCAATAAATCTATTTTTTTTTGATCGACGTACGTTAATAGGACGTTTTGACTCAAATTGATCATTGAACCAAAACCAAACCGAAAACGCATATTTGATCTATCATGGACATTATTGCGGGACACTCTGTATTTAAAAGAAAATCTGACAATGGACTATGAGGATAGCAAAATTTTATTGTGTTTACCAACCTTAAAATTTCAAACCGTTACATTTTTTAAGGCAACGAATATATTCTGAAATCTGGAATTTCCGCCACTGTAGGCGCGTTTGCAACTTGCCAAACCTATAATCATTATCTAAAGTTGTCTTTTAATATCATGAATCAAATCTAATTTTTATAAAGCTATTAAATAATTTTTTACCTGAATGTGGTAATTCCTGAAGGCTATAAACAACATACATTAATAAAAATGATTTAAATTAAAACCACTTTAACTATTTTTTGTAACTATTGGTTAACCTCAAGCAGAATTATCTTCTAGGCGCCATTGTTGTTTCATTATAAATTTGTTACAAATCCTTGATGTAGGTAAGATGGGATTGGTTCAAATTTGGGGCTATTTCGATTGTATTTCTTAATTATCTTAATGGGTATTTGATGATAGTGAGATAAATTTAATTTTATTGTAAGGTTACTTTTTGTGTCTATATTTCTTTTATGATATTTATAGGCTGGATTTCTAGTCCAATATTTAGCCAGTATTTAAATTATGAGGCAATCAATTAATAATAATTTCTGGCACAATTTCTTTAAATATATAGTTGGCGCATATATTAAATTGTAAACGAATTATCTACGAGCTTAAAATGATAAACACTTCCATATGTTTGGCCTTATGTAGCATGTGTAGATAAGTTATTATTTATTTGGTCAACTGGAATTAAAGCTTATGTAATATTAAAATAAAATAAAACAGGGTTCATAAGCGTAGAATATGAATGGTCAAGTATTTCACGAAACAATTTTATGAAACTGCAAAAATATTTTTTTGAATTAAAAAGGAAAATATCAACGACGATTTAACAAAAATAGAACGTGTAAATTCATTAATACAACGACAACGTTCTACGAAACAAAACTAGGAACTATAAGGGACGGAAAACCACCGTTGAATAAAAAAACTTAAGAATTGTAGTACACAGCAGCAACTTTTTTTAAGTTTTTATCCGAAAAATTAGTTCTCTTGTCCAATATGTTTCACGTATAACTAAATAGATTTGAGTACCCCTATGGTTTTTCTTTACTTATTGACTTTTAACGAAATTTTTTTTGCGACTAATAGTCCGGTCTTTGAATTGACATTTAACACACTACGTAGGTTTTTATAGTGTGCAAACACTTTTGAATTTTTTGTCACGGAATCTTGACAAAATGGAAATAATTATTTTTTCTCTTTAAATTTATTTTTAGTTACTTACTTGAATTTATTCACTGCGTTCAGAAGTGAAGTTTTGGTTTCACTTTTACAAAAAGGCATATTAAAAACATATATACCGAGCCATCCATAAAAAAATACATCATAGCAGGGTGCCCCAATAATGTGGAAAGCTATTCCATAACTTAACATTATTATTAATTGTACGGGATGTTTAGTACGCCCGTACATCACCCTACTCTGTTATTTTAAATGGGACATCCTGTTAAGCATTGCACTTTTAGATTTTACATTTAATTGCAGGTTTTAAAGTATTAAAGTACAATGATATTAAAAGTAACGGTTTCCGAATTATTTGTATATTTGCAAAAATTTTGACATTTGTTGAGTAATATTAAAAGATTAATAATTAATATCCCAAAAATATTTCCTTTTTTTTTATTCTGTCTGCACAAACTATCAACACGCTATAAAGAATTTAGCTGTGTGTTTAAAACAGCAGATTATTACATAGGGTGTTCATAACTTAATGTCCATTGTGTAAAAACTCAATAGGAAGTTTTAAAGGTAATTCTTAAATCGGCCGCTAGATGTCAGCAGGGCCAAATGCGGTGCTAATTATTATAATAACTTTGCCTTAAACTTTACTGCTACAATATGTCTCAATTAATGTAAAATGTAATAACAATTATGTTTTCTAAAATTTGAAATAATAAAGAAAAATTTGATATCTCAATATACTATAATAATTCAATAGATGGCACACTCAATGTCAGCCAATTGCAGAGCTGTGTATCACCGCCTTTAGTCCTTTAGTAACGTAGCAAGTAATATTTTCAAATGGATTACTCAGTATCTTTTAACACCAAAAATGCAGAATTAGATTCCTTTTCGGTTTGATTATGGGGTTTTGTATACCAAAAAATTATATTATTACTATGTTTTTATTTAAAAAAAAAACAGAATTCCATCGTATTACGTTGCAAATGACAAAATCAATTTATTTCGGCTTGTTGTGCATGTCGAAAATTGATGAAAATATTTTTGTTCAAGGAAGCGCTACCAATATTAATTTATTTGCAAAAGGTAAAAACAAAGCGACTTTTGTGAAATAAAAAAAATTGTCTAAGAACAACAACACCACAAAAAGAAAAGTTCAAAGAACAACAACCACGAAGAAGGTTATTTTTTTACTCCCATGTTTTGATTTACTTATTAAGTGTGCGCTGCCTATACTAAAATGATACAGATTTTCATTATGAAATGACCCAAACTGACCAATAGCAGCAAAGCATTGTTTTTGGTAACCATGGTTACAAGAATTGTTGGCAGTTAACATCGCAAAACAGTTTTTTGCATAAAAAACTTTTACTTAATGATTATTTTTTTAATTAATTCGTAGAAAAAATGGTGTATGCAACTCTTATATAATGGCTATTAATACACTCGTTTGAACTCGTGTATTAATAGCTATTATTATAGATTCGTTGCATAATATATTATTATTACATTAATTTTATAAATATGCATTAACTCCGCCCATTTTTTAATCCAATAAGTTGAAACTCCAAAGTAAAATTCAATATGCTAAGTTTTGGTAAATTGATACTTACATTACTTTTTTGATTAAAGTCACTAGTGATGACAATGTCAATGTAACTTCTCAAATAAGTTTCAGCATAGACTAATTAGACTATGTTTTCAGTAATGAAAATTTTCAATAGTCTCTAAAACCTATTCGTAAATACTACCCTGTAGTTTTCGTGTTTCTAACAGAATTTTGCAATATTAAATGCGCGGTCGGCGCAGGCGCACACAAGTTATCATTTGCCATGGCCTACGCATGCAAACTTGCAAGCTTACAGTAACTTTCTCTTACAAACTAAACATTTTAAATCTTTATCAATGCACTTATTACAGGCATTATAGCACTTGGTTTCAAGTGGTTAGTAGGGTTGTGGTAACCGGTACCGTACTATTGTGAAATATGAAAGTGTAATTGTTATAATTTTCAAAACGCGACACGCGTAATCTAATTGTAAGTACGGAAATTAAAGAGCACAATTTTTACATATACAAATATAAACGCCGAGGGTAGGAGAATTAAGTGGAGATGGAAATTTTGTGGCTGTCAATCTGTTCTTGATGCCACGCGTTTTATTAATTGTAATTATCTTTAAGAAAGCAAATAAACGATAGGTATTATTCTAATTTATTTAGTGTTTCCTTAGTTGCAAGGGGAACAATATACATATGAACCAGTGCACAAAATTGACTCCCAATATTTATTGAAAAATTTCATGAAACTTTTCAAAAAAATAAGTTTCATGAGTTTGTGCTGTCAATATTTATTGTGTAAACCAGGCTGACTAATTCTTCAGTGAATAATTTACTTATTTATTTTATGGTAAGAGTTATTGTAGACTTATAAAATTAATTACATAACTACTATAAATAAAATAAATATTCGAAGTTACTCCCATTTTCTTGTACACACACACGACACGCCACACGACTGCGATTTGTAAAAGATTCCTAAATAGTTTCTGAAATTTAAATAATGGCTGTCCTAATTCCTCATTTTCGTATTTTCTACGGTAGACAGAGGTTCGTGATATACTACATTTCTAATGTAGCTTTATAGTGTAAGGTCGGGGGACCTAGGCGTCCAGCGCGCGAGTCTTCCTTGCCCCATCTATTTATCTGGATACTATTGGTTTAAAAATTCCGCACGTTTTGTGCATGGTGGGTTCACGTTTTACCTTAATATTTAGTGAACTGTCTACCAGTTAATTCAAGGAAATTTTATGCTATAAAATTCTAATATGTTTGTCTGTTGTTGTTTTGTTTTCATAGCACCCCAATTTTAATTTGCAATTTCTAAAAAAAAAATGATTAAAATCGAGTAAAAAACATAAAATATTAAATCGGAAAAGAATTTAATTCTATATTTAATGGTATTAAAAAAATACTGGGTGTACGATCTAAAAACAAACGTTATTGACATTTGAAGTTTTGCAAATTGGGATTTAAATTGTGAATACCCTATGTAACAATTTGCTGTTTTAAACACAATTTTTTATAATGTGTTAATAGTCTGGTCAAAATAGCGAAGTGTGAACTTTTTGGTATCTTGATTTGCCAACAAAATAATGTCAAAATATTTGCAAAATCATATAACTGAAAAACCGTTGTTTTAAGATCATTGTATTTTAATACTGTTACTTTTATACGTGGAATTAACTGCAGAATACAAAAATGCAATAATATACGGTGTTTTAGTTAAAATAACAAAGTAAGGTGTGTACAGGCGTAATTGAACACCCACTATGATTGATAGTAATTCTAGGTTATCCAACAGTTAATTACTAACAACTTTTGCACATTAGGTTTCCTTCTATTTTTAATTTAACAGAGCTATGGAAGAATTCCACAGTATTGGGACACCCTGTATATACAGTTTCTCACTGCTTTACTATAAACATAGGACAAGACAGAGATAGGCAACTAATAAGTACGAGAAGAGGGACGTAATGGGCGGGCCAAGATACATATTTTTTTAAATTTAATTTTATGGTATCCATGGATACGTGAATCCCTACATTATCTCCCTTCCTCGCCTCACTCATTAGTTGTCTATTCTTTCCTTGCCGCACACATTATTTGCCTATCGTATTCGTTAAAATAGTGACAATCTGAAAAATTAAATTAATATACTGGCAACAAAGCAGAATCCAAGACGTTTGGGTTGTTTTGATTTAATATGTGGCGTATTTAATAACTAAAACGTCTTGGATTCTGCGTTGTTGGTAGTATTTTAATTTAATTTTTCTTTACTAAAGCGCCATCTCTTGATCGCCGCTAGAACTGTGGCCGGGGTTTTCCTAGCCACTCTGTATATTAATGTGTAAAATACAATAATGAATGAACACAAAGAAAAACCTGAAAATATGTTGAGGATAATTTCGATGCACAAAATATAGAGGCGTCAACTTTACAATGAATGTCAGAGTATAGCTTCAGCAAACAACAAATCTGGGAAATAGATGACACTAGGAAGTCGGGTAGTTCGCCTTAGTAAAACAGCTACAACTTAAAGCACGTGCCGAGGAATACCCTAGAAACGTTTCAGATACATACATAAAAACAATATTATAATTAACATTGAAGAAATTTAAGTCGGTACAAAAAAGTAACGCGAATACACGGGTTGGGTCTAATAGGCCCAAAACCCTTATCTTTTGGAAATGATAAAAATATAAAAACTAGGTGAAAACGTTTCTGCATTAGGATTAGGAAGGTACTGTGTAGCCCAATAATGCACAGATAACAATAAAATAAATATTAAAAAAATAAAATTCTGCTGGGTCTCTCAGACCCAACTCGTTGCATAGAGGATTAGGTGTAAAAATTAATCAACTTAAAATGTGTCGACCAATAGTTATATTTATATTACTATACAAAAAATTAACTTTGGTAATGCACGCAAAAGCTGAATAACCAAAGTGAAATAATGAAACCGACTGATCACACTTCATGTTCTGCCGGAGAATGTTTCGGAACCCTGCAATTTTCTAAGCGGGAGGGCCTTTTATTTGGCGAAGCCGTGAATGGTAATTTTATTAGTGATAGCAATTGTGAGACGTTTCGGGAATTGGTCATATGAAGTTATTGACCTACGCACGTAACCCAACAACAACATCAACAACAGCACCGAGAATGCCAACCGAATACGCAGACTTGTAAGTACGCCTGTGATTTGCGACTGATCCCATTTATATGTCTCTATAAAACAAGCTTTGTACAATTAAAAAGTGCCCTTAATGATAACATTTAAATGCGGACTGCTGCACCGGCAATTATTTAACGGACGCTGTTGCAAAAACCACAATATCCAGACGGCAGCGTTAATTGCACTGGTCGAGTCAATTATCTGCTTAACTAGACATACCTATGCTGAAAATTATCTTTAATATGAGAAAAGATTTATGATAATAAGGAGAGCTAAATACTCTCCTGTCCTAGTCGCTTAGTTATTTCCAGAGAAGGACTAAGTAAGATGCTTTTTCAGTTGTTTTTCGCCTGAAGATGGCGGTTTAATTTTTGTTGCCGGCCGAAACAATTGTAGCTGTATTATACAGGGTGGTCTAAAGTTTGCTCTCCAAACTTTGGTCATTTTATGAAAAAAAAAAAGGTTACTATGAACATGTTTTCCAAACTGCTGCCGAAGGGAGCTACGGCCCCCTGGAGGGGGCGCTTGAAATTTAAATTTTAATTAATATCGCAGACATCCGTTAGTATAAAACAATGAAATTTGGCAAACGGTTTAGTACTAGTAAGTACTACTATTTAACAGTATCCAAATGAAATTATTTAAACTAGACCCGTCCTTAACTGAGGGGGGTGGTAATATTTTTAATTTTTTATCAATTTGAGTCAGTAATATGATTCTACTTTAAAAAATGCATAGTAATGGTGCTCCCTTTTTATACGGCTATTCATTTTCCAGAAAAAATCGATTACAACATTTATCTTTTTCAGAATGAGTGTTTGTTTTTGTTACGTGTTATTTATTAACTTGCGATTCAGAAAACTTAGAGTTAGTAAATAACAACTAACTAACAACAAAACGTTATTATGGCGTTTCTTAAGAAATAATGTTTGGCCAAATAAAAATTGAAAGCAAAATGCTAGGTAACAAAAAGTTTTTTGTGTTTTTAAAAGACTTTCGGTATTTTGTAATTTTTCAATATAAAACGTACCGCTGTTTTATAAAATAATTCAGAGTAAATAAATAAGTAGGAAATAAAAACAAGCTTCATCTTATTCTATCTCATTCTAAAGAATAAAAATGTTTAAATCGATATTTTCCAGAAAATGGCTAATCATACAAAAAAAATCAAGAGTATCATTTTTATGCAGTTTTTAATGTAGAACCGGATCACTGACTCAAATTGGGGAAAAAATTGAAGATTACTATAATTATAAATAAAATGAACCGGCCCTTTCAGTTTGGGACGCCTCTGGTTTAAATAATTTGATTGCGATGGTGCTAGATAAGTAGCACTTACTAGTACTAAACCGTATGCCAAATTCCATTATTTTATATTAAAAGGTGACTGAGATATTAATTATAATTTAAATTTCATTCGCCCCGTTCAGGGGGCCGTAGCTCTCTTCAGAAGCATTTTAGGAAAAACATTCGCTGGGACTTTTTTTCTTTAAATGGCCTAAGGAATTACTAATCAAAGTTTAGAAGGTGAACTTTGAACCACCCTGTATATTAAGTAATAGTAGGAAGACTAGAAATGTTTGAATTTATTTAATTTTGGGCGCCCATTTCCTTTCCACACCCGTTCGTTCGTTCGCGTCTTCCGAATGGATGGTTTGATATTGATGAAAGTTGGAACGTGGCGTGATATTGTAAATAGCTCGAGAAAAAAATAGGAAACGGGAGGCGGAATTAACGCATTATTTGGTATTATTTATTTCAAAAGAGAAATATGGCAAATCTGAAAACGGGACCTGATAGGATACCTTACGACAAATCCAACCATTATTTAGAATTTTCTAGGTTGGATATGGCACGATTTGTTTTTTAATTTCGACTTTAACAACCGTTTGTACAAAAATTGGTGGGCGACGTAGGCATCGACTGAAGGGGGGTGGAACAAACCCCCATCCTGAAAAATTTCCGGACGTTAAATCTTCCCGAGGAATATCAAGGGCGTCTAACCCCTTGGCCACAATCGATCCTACCTCATCAAGGTCAGACTTGCGTGTTAGTATGCCGTGAATCAGTGAGTGAATGCAAATTTTTCTTCGTATTTTTTCTTTAAAAATATAACTGCTCTTAACAAATAACCTGGCGTAAACAGCAAAACGCAACAACAGTGTTTTAAAAAAAACTAAAATAAAAACAATTTTGGTCCCAACCGAGATTCGACCCCACAACTACTTATGCAGTAAGAAAGCAGTACACCCGAACACACCCGCATATCCATCTGTGCCACTACGAACTTGGCGGTTATTGCTAAAAAAGTGCCAATTAAATGCGTGCGCAATAGAAATGCACCAATAAAAAGTAGGAACGGTTGTGGGCTATCCGGCTATCCGTTTCTCATAATACACTTACCTTCAATGATGAACCAGAAGAGATTAAATTGTGCAACCATGATAAATTTTGATAAAGATGTAAGCGAACAGTTAAATTTATAAACAATGTTATAGATTGATTTATATTTAAAATTGCTGTTTGTAGATATAATATCTTGTTTTTGAAAAAATAACTCCCATTAGTGTTTTATTCGCAATCAGCTTTAACGTCCCACTACTGGGCTCTGGCACTCTTCTCTGCCACGTACTCTACTTAATGCTGAGGTGGAGTACGGGGGACCTACAATTTAACGTCGAATCCGAACGACTAAATACCAGAGATGGTTTCAGGCAATAAAACCCCACGGCAGCTTACACCGGATTGGCGGGTTGCAGCATAGATTTTTATTGCTGCATGGCTGCGGCGGGGAATCGAACTCTAGACCTTTCGCGTTAGAGGCCAAGCGCCCAACCTCCAAGCTACCGCTACTCTGCTGTTTTATTACCATCTATTATAATAAATGGTTACATTATTGTGCGTATACGAATACGTATGTTTGTGTGTGTGGGGGAGGGGATTAAGTGCCCAATTGGTAAAACTTTATTTTCGATTTTACTAAGGGCATTCTGTATAATTGTGTAATTTCTGCTAACCTTCACACACTTTTTGTGTCTATTCATAAATTTTTTGTAAACATTAATAAACAAAACTTTCCCTTTTGGGCACTCAGTTTTGAGATACACTGTATATGATATATGCTCGATGTTATTTTGAGGTATTGATACCTTAACTTCATGTTTTTTGTCAAACTAATTCGACTTGCAGCCATCATTTTTTGAGCACACTGCATTGAAATTTATTATCTAAAAGCATCGGGACAAAATATTGTCACAGTATTATTTATACGGTGTGAAGTGAAAAATATGCTCAGAAACTGACCTAACGTTTGTAATATTTTAGTTTCATGGACCCTAGGTATGAATTAATTTATGCTTTTTGCGCGCATTTGCTAATTTTTCTATGACTACTTTTACGATTTTCTTAAATTTTGCAGTTGATGTTTCGTTATTTAATAAACAGAGAACGATAAAGCATTCTTGCCTAAGCTGTAGGAAATTAGAAGCAATATTTAGGGTGACTACTTTCCCTCCTCGCTTTTTGGAGGGCCAATTTTTTTTCTTGGTGTCTGTTTTTTTTAATGAATACCGGCAACACTACAACGTTGATACAAAAATACTTATAAAAGTAAAATATTTTAATTTGAAGCATGAAGTCCAGGGTAAAGGGTTTCTCCTATTTGATTACCAGCCATAATGTCGACAACAAGAATGTCGATAGCAAAAAATGAGTGAAGCCTGAACATTTGTATACCGTAGAAACTTTCCATATTTTCGAAAGTATTTATGCACAACGTTGTAGCCTTAAAACAGGAGCGCGTTTAGGCATAAGCGCACTAGGCACGCATCTAAGTTAATATGTAGAGGGGTTCCAAAAAAAAACAAAAACATTTTCTGCTTACAATTTTATAAACATGTCTTTATAGTAAACAAAATATTAAAACAAGACCTAAACTTTATATAGCATATTAGTTGTAGCACCAAATACAATGTCAACATTGGGACAATAATATGAGTCATACGCAAAATTTCTAACCGTAGAGCCACCAAATCAGCCCAACGGTTGTTCAAACTGCACGCATGATGGTTACTGCGCAAAGGGCAAGTCGAACACGGCATACAAATATATTCCATTTGCTTGCTGCACTACACAAGGGTGGGAAGATACTAGGAGTGTTCGATATCACAAACTGGGCATCGAATTACAAATAAAATTAAATATCAAATATTATTCAATATAATCAAACATCAAAGTTTGACTAACTATCTAATTATTCGAATAACTATCGAATTATTCGAATTAGAAGCGAGTAATTCGAATAGAATTATTCGAATAACTAACAATTTTATAGTCGGTTTACTCAAATAAGAGAATTTTTGAATAATTACTAAATTCTGACATTAATATTCACTATTGATATTTAGTTTTGATAAATTGTTAAACATTTACAAATGTAAGAATTGATACCAACGCAAAAACAGTTTGGGAAGCAAATGAAAGGTATACAAATCGAAATACGGAAAAATAAACAGTGCAAACGCTTTTCTCACAGGAATCATCAGAAAATAAGTTTAACGTGGAAATTATTTTTACAGAAAAATATTCTTAACTTCTACTAAATCTTTAATTCTTATTATCTGACAGAAGTTTTCTGCAGCTTTACTTTACTGCCAACTACGCTCAACAAAGCAGTTATATACTTAATTTAAAAGTATTTTTGATGTAAAACTTTTTTTCAGAACAGAACAATAGTTAATTCCTAATAGGTTATTGTACATCCGCTTAGTGCGAAGTGATTAATTGAAAAGAATAAGTATTTATTCCAACAAAAATTTATTCGAATAAGATATTTATTCATATTATTTCAATACAATGTATTTGAATAAGTTTTATTTAAAAGAATAAGTATTTAATCGAATACCTTTTTATTCGAGTTTATTATTCGATATTCGAATAACTTTATTCGCGTAGTTATTTATTTGACAGTTTCATAAATTTTTATTCGAATTATCCATATAAATTCAATTAGAAGATACCGGTGGTTTATGAGAACAAATCGATTATGTAATATTTGAGAAAATTATTCTTTGGAAATGAAGAAAAACAGATACTAAGGCGAAAATTAGTTAGCCAACAATTGGTTGGGATGGGGAAATTAGCCACTCTAAATACTGCTACTCTTAAAAAAGAAATTGTAAATCTTATTCTACTATCACTCATGAGCAATTTAGCTTAAACGTAAATGTTTTGCCGTCCTCCGTTTATTAAAAAATGTGCATGAATTTTAAACTTTCCAAAAGTTATAGAACGCTTCACATAGAAGCTGTCTGATCTTGCAAAAATTTTCAATACGTATTTCACAGTTGACATCATTTAAAAAAATCTCGTTCATAAGCAAGGTTGTGTACTCACTTCTAAGCTATTATAACTCTAGAAATTATGCTGATTTGGCAGCTTGTGTTTGTGTAATAAGGCGTTAAATGCTAAATTCAAGAAAAATTGTAGCAACCGCCAATATTAGGCTAGCAAGTTCGCGAAAAAAAGAAGCTTGATTTTACTAAAGTTTTCTATCAGATTCCGCATATAGAACTCACAGGCAAAAATAAAAAAACGTGTCGAACTTCCGCTTCTGGTTTTGATTTCTTTTTAAAGCTTATTGTCCGGTGAATTTTTAATACACTCCCACATTCCAAAACTCATCCAAATTGGCGTACGCGTTCGGGAGATCTAATGGGCGCACACGCACCCACAGACACTTTTTAAAATCCACATTATTTCCGTTAAAATCTACAAATTGAATGTTTTTTATGAAATCAATACTTCGCTTAACTGAAACGTATAAGAAAGTAAGAATACTGAAGCTGTAATCTAAAATACAAAAATGACGAATGTAAATATTCGAATGACCAAATCGCCGCATGCAACAACATCGAATACTCCTATTGCTTCTGATATTGTAGCTTTTTAAAGCGACGAATCGCAGTTAGGCCTTTATAACATTTTAGTGCCATAAACATAATACTTATTGTTTATTTTTCAAAACTATGGCTCGGAAATTACTGGAACCGTATAAGTAACCCTTCAACCATATGATTTATCTAGGAGTGAACATTGGTTGGTGCTGATAGAATTTTAGTTTTTTAAGTTTCAATCACTTATTAATTTTGCCAGAGACTCACCTGTCAATTCTTGTTTTGTTGGTGATTTTTAGAGGAAGAATCGGGAAAAGCCTATATTTTATTGTACCTTTTTGCAATGTTCAAATGACTTATACTATTAAGTAGTTCCTAATTCGTCTCCGCCTGGTTTCAGATTTTTTCCCTCAGTATTATGTCCTATTACAATTAAACTAAATTTAACACCTTAATCGCAATTCCATTCTTTCGTTATTTATGTGATTCTACAATCAAACACTATTTAATTTTAATTTCTGTTCAATTAACTTGCATCTTAAATTTAGCAATTATTATTCAACTTTAAAGGTGTGTAATTTTGGATTTTTTTCCTAAGTTGTCAGGTGGCTGTTGTGTGGTAAAGAATTGTTGAAGCTAATTGGCTAATACATCATCCCTGTGTATGTAATAATTATTTAAGTTGTAGAAGATAATTTATATAACCAGTATTTTATATTTAAATAATAGGTACCTCTGTTACTTTAGAAGTTAATTTTACGCTTATTAACGTTGATAAAGTGCTTTGAAAAAAGAATAGCCGTAATTATTTTCTTATATTACACCTGAAGGTTTAGAAGGTATCCTAAAAAAATTAGAGATGATTAGCAAATTAGAGAAAAATTCTTTAGTATAGAATTGAAACTTGGCCGCCACGAATTTTTGAAAATTTTGACATTAATGGTCGATTACTCAAAATAATCAACCAATACAAATTGTAATGTTATTTAATAACCCTTAATAATTTTAGTCAAGTGATGTAGATATATTTTTGAATATATGAAAAGTGTCAAAAATTTAGCTGCTTAAAATTTTGAACATTTTGAAAAAATTATTCCTCAAAAACTGCCCATACCATTTATTTTAAATTTTTTGAGCCGATATTTATTTAAAAACGCAAACGCCAATCGTTATAAACTTTAGACAGTGCAATAGACTATTTAAAGCAATTTATTATAATTAACAAGAATTTGCAACCATATTTAGCTTTAGGAAAATTTTTAATATCAACAACGCGTTTTCCGGAAGTTACGTAATTTTAACTATGCCTATCAATTAGCTCCAGTTAAAATACGTATTTTTTATTTTTTGCATATTTTAGATAACTTTTTAAATAATGTATTTATAGTGGTCTTTTGGTCCGAAGTTGTGAGCGCAATATCTATCTAGCGCCTTTACCTGTGTAGCCGTGCGTGCCAACGCCTTGGGTTTGGAGCGGCCGGTTTGTGTCGCGTGTAGATTACTAGACGTAAATTTCAATCACATATTGGCGCGAGAATATTATTTTAAAACGTAAAACGTATGGGAAAGTACTAGCGACCTGATTCGTCCATTTTTTCTTTTAAAATGCGAACTATTTCCAAGCTGCGAGGTTACCACATAATTATAAAACTAACTTTTTTATACAGATTATCACTATGAGGGAATTACCGAATATTCGGAAAATTACTCGTTCAAATATTCGTCTAAGTGCCGAATATTTGGACAAATAACAAATATTAGGCCGGTTGTCCGGCCAAGTACTACATACTAGGTCAACTATTTGGCTAACTACCAAATATTAGCCAACTTGAGCCAACTATTTGGCCAAGTGCCGAATATTTAGACAAATAACAAATATTAGGCCAATTGTCCCGCCAAGTACTACTTACTAGGTCAACTATTTGGCTAACTACTGAATGTTAGCCAACTCGAGACAACTATTTGGTCAAGTGCCGAATATTTAGACAAATAACAAATATTAGGCCAGTTGTCGGGCCACGTACTACATAATAGGTCAACTATTTGGCTAATTACTAAATATTAGCCAACTCCAGCCAACTATTTGTCCAAGTGCCGAATATTTAGACAAATAACAAATATTAGGCCAATTGTCCCGCCAAGTACTACTTACTAGGTCAACTATTTGGCTAACTACCAAATATTAGCCAACTCGAGCCAACTATTTGGCCAAGTGCCGAATACTTACTGCACTGGTGATCAATGCGTGCGTTAGTTGCGTCAGATACGCGGATAACGTGCCTGCGTTGTTACCAAAATTTTAATTTTGTTTCAATGTTTCAAAAGAAAGTTGTCAAATTTTAACTAATCTAGTTGGAAAATCGAGGATTGCCTCTCCCCCAAAAAAAAGTTGGTTGGGTCTTTCCCTGTTTCCAACCAAACCGCAGCTTAAGGTCCCCAATCTGAGGTTAATCCTGCACTACTGATAGAATTTTAACTAATGTAGTTGGTAAATTGAGGATTGTCCCCCCCTTAAAAAAACAAGTTGGTTGGGTCCTTCCCTGTTTCCAACCAAACCGCAGCCCGGGGCTTCCAATATGGTTAATCCCGCCTGCTGATAAAATTTTGTATGCCGTTTGTAAACGATTTAAATAACACCAAAACCAAGAAATTTTATATCATAAGTAATTAACGTAATAGTAGCAACGAATTTTTATTCAAAGTCGTTAAATTATCTCGTCGAATTACACTGGAGATTTTTATTTACTCCGAAAAAAATTAAAAATAAAATAAAATTTAATCCGATAAAACACGAAGCTCTTGTGTAATTACTGCAGACAATCTGTAATACTTATAAACAATCTTTTGTCGTTCTGTTTTGTCTTTGTTTTTGTGTTAGTTGCAAACATTGCAGTGTCTGGTCAAGGCTGCACTCTTCTAGGCTATTATATTAGTAATTTTAGTTTCTTCAGTCAGTTAAGGCATCTAACCTAACAAGATTTTTTGTGGAAATTGTCTAATTGTGCGTCGCGTCGTAAGAAAATTTCATTACAAGTATAAACACATAAACCAATGATACGCCACTGGAGAATCCTAAATATTTAACAGCAAATACAATAAGTACATAAATGTAGAGCTCGAGGCAACCATATCAAGCAAAGCAAATTTAAATACTTTATCCTTAAATATTGAACCAACGAAAACCAACTCAGTTTACATACGGTAGCAAACACGTGAAACGCTAATATTTATTTTCACAAATGAGTGAGGAAGCAGTTCTAACACTACTCGTCGTACTCCCGCATCCTGGTCTTCTTCATTACAGATACAAAAGGCGGATAAACTTGTTTATATGGGAATAAAAACGGCGTACACGCGGTAAAATTAACATTTGACATCTTAATATGGGCGGGACGTTAATCATCATGAACTTTAACTTTCAGTGGACTTTTTACACTTAAGAGGCACGTTAACTCTTATCAGAATTCGCGATATGTCGCCTTATAACATAGACGATGCAAAAACGTTAATTCGAAATTGCGAAATTATGCACGGGATATCTTCGAAGCTAATCTTAATGTAACCTACGCATTTTTTCTAATTTAAGAGTACCCTTAGTTAATATCGGCAATTTATATGCACATTCCTGGTTTTATTTCCTTCAGTTAGGTTTAATTTAATTCCGTCAAGAAGAAGACGTTTTATAGATGTAAATTATGTTGTTATACAGCCTGCCTCGAAAATTGTAAATAAATTAATTAACATTCAACACCTCTTGGTTTTTTGTTTGTCAGAAAAGTCTCCAATTTTATATTTCTGCTTAAATTTGTATTTTTTACGGTCAACAAAACCAAGAAATGTATTAACACGCTGCTTTCTTTTTTTCGAGTATAAATATGCTTCTAAAACAAGAATCGACAGGAAAGTCAAGGCTGAAAACGCTGCTGGAAAAAAAATCGTAAAAATGATTCTTATCGTTCAATTGTAAATTAATTACATAATAATTAGGGGTTGATGATGGGTATGCAGCTCGAAGCCAAACTTGCACATTTAGTTACGAAAAGTAATGTTTTTGGTCAAAATAGGGCTTTATAAACTACGTCATGTTAATGCTTGAAACTTTTTGTGTATTAAAATCGCATATTTTGTATAATATTTATTTCTTGTCCTAAAACGTACTATTTTTGCCCTGTTCAAGAAAATATAAAATCATCGGAAGTAAACAAGTACTTAAACTTCCTTTCATTACAACACAATAAGTCATAAACGTCACAATGACAAACTGCATACGAATATAAAATTTAAATTGCTCATTTTACTCCATGTCTGGTGGCCTCGTACGCAAGTCATAACCAACACATCACTTGTTTTCAAAAACTTTTTAAGACTTTCTCTTTTATTTTAAACAATTTTATATTTACTGAATAAAATGCGCATTAAGCCATACTAACTATAAAACGTAACAATGCATAGACAAAGTAGAAGAATCTGTGAAATAACAAGATTCGGACAACACAGGATCGGCCATAAAGTTAAAGTGTACATATTCGTCGATATTGAGATGTAAATTGGAGGCTGGACGCTCTTAGTGTTAATGCGTATGTTTGTAGAACTTGATTCCATAATAGAGCCGCATTCCTAAGACGGAGGCGACCGCATTGACGACACTGACCACTGAAATTATGTGAGGTTATCTGGGTTTAACAGAAAATAACGAAAAATTCTACGGTCATTTGGAACGGTTTCTTCGGAAAGATTTTGATGTATTTAAAAAAGATGTTGTTTATGTAACGTTTCAATGTTTCAACATATCATTAAAAGTAATTAATTATATTCGAAAGCGTTTATGAACACAGAGTAATTGTAAAACAAGAATAGACAGGTTCGAATCTGCTCAAAAGTACATTTTCAAAATTACATCAATTTCAAAAAATTTTCAAGATCGTTTAGAGCAGTAGTTCTCAACTTTTCTGTGATGCCATTCTAGGAAGTCTGTGGTATTAATTAAAAATTTACGTATTTTCGTAGCTTATAATCTCGACAACAATTCTATAAATAAATCAAATTATCGTTTATATTTTTTCAAAATATTCCATCAATATTCACGTTTACTCTGTGTCACCCACAATGTTTTCCTGCGAGGCATCGCTCTGCTCTCTCCACGCGCATGCTCTTGCCCATACTTCACGGTACGCGTACATTTTAATGATTTGAGTTGCCCGCTACCTATAATAATTTGCGTTTATAAATTTGTATTTATACTACGCATTTGTTTTTATAAATTTGTATTATATTTGATTGATTTTTGTGAATCATAACTGTACAATGGTGTATTTAAACAAAAAATGTATCATTACGTCATTACAATACAAAAGTTGGGTGAAAAGTAATGCATAATGTCTAATTTCGTAAATAATGGATGCGTTCAGAGGTCCTCAGCAGCTTTGTTTTGCTGCATTGCTGCAACTATTCCAATATGGCTGAGTCAGCAACTAAGGCTGCTGAGGCCATCTGGACGCAACCATTGATTCTAATGAAAAATAGGTTTTAATAAAAATTGTTTGTTGAATTTCAGCGCATACTTTGTTTATGTGGTTTTGTTATTTGATTGCTATGGCATCCAGTGGCAGCTCCTGAACATTTACTACGAGAGAGTGACACAAATTAAAAAATGAATCTTATTTTTTTAATTAACACTTAAAGTGGTATTTTGAATGATGTTTTTTTACCTTCTCGCTTAACTTTTTTTAAATATGAACAGCGGTCGCTGCTTAGGCTACATCAGATGCTCCACAATCCATTATTAAAAACACAAAATAACTTACTTTTTACTTTGTACTCGCGGAATTAATTTTGGCACTACTAAACTAAAAAACAGCTTATGAATTTTACCACACTTTTGACAAATGATATGCGACTTTGGCTTCTCGCGAAAATGTTTGTATATACAATAATGTAAACATTGTGATACGAACAAAACAAAACTGCAAAATAAAACTGGCTGGCGTTAAATAGATTTTGAGACATAATAACTTTCTTAATTTCTTGTGCACTGCTTAGGCAAAACCTCGCAAAAACCCACATAGCAGGGGGTATCGCATGTTTTATCTCGTTTACTTACATACCCGCGGCCTTTGTATAAAAACAAAGTTGCCGTATTCGTCGCGCATAGGTACATAAAATTTGCTAGCCTACAGTCATTGATAAAAACATCGTTCTCATGTAGTAATACTTAAACGGTATTATACGTTATAAAATAGTGGAGTATGTTATATGTAATTTGGTTGGTTTTGCTTGTTTGTTATGGAGGGCGTCGCCGAAGTTGAGTTTCCTATGTGCTGCCACTGATGGCAATTAGGAATTTCTTTACTTCAAAGGTATTTGATTCAATTCTATGTAAAAAATATTGCAGCAAAAATAGAAATAATTTTTGTATCCAAAATACAGCCTACCATTTAAAAACCAAAAGATTTACACAATTTCCATAACGTATTTTAAAGGTCTTTATTATTACTAATAAAACCGTTGTACGTGCATCTACAATGGCATGTGACCTTGACTTTGTTTACTGAAGGTCATGATGTTGTGACATCCTCATAAGCAATATGTAGCAAATTGTATTCAACTTCAATAACACATTATTTTTGAAGCACTGGATTTAAATATAAGAAAAATTGAAATTGTCTTGATTTGCTTTCATTGGACGATAAAATATAACATATAATCGCTGACATTTGCCAAACAACATTTAAATTTATATGCATAATAATTCAAACTTCTTATTTGTATTATTTTATACAAAATGTAACTATTTTTTTTAATACTTCCTACAGTCAGGTTACTTGTCCCAGATTTCCATTCAAGCAATGTTTTTTTGTTTATTAGATTTTTGTGCAGATTTAGTCAAATATACCTTAAATAATATATGACATAGTCATAGATTAATTCATTTAGTCATATTGAAGGGATATTTGTGCCCGGTTAGTTTGTATCACAAATTTACTCCGCCTACTACTGTCGAAATGACCTTGGAATTATTTGGGCAGGGGGGACAGGACTACATAATGTATGTGTTTTTCTTTGTCCTAATTTAAATAAAAAAATTTTTCTAATGTTCTGCAACGACATACCTTCCAGCTTCGAAATTACGAGGCGGGTCCAGAAACTAAATTCCAATTAACTGTAAATGAATGAAATCACAACATTTTTAATTTACTACTTTTCAAAAGTTTACATACGCTTTTAGCTACATAATCGCCCCCTAGATTGAGACAATTTTTGTCATAACGGGACACAAGTTTTTATATCCCTTCGTCGAAGTAGTCTGCCACCAACGTTTCGACTCAATTCTGCACGGCTGTCTTCACCTGTGCAGGAAGTGTGCACTTAACTCATATAATTATGAACAATCTTCCAATCTTCTACTTTCTTGAATATTCTCATTCACCTGGTCAAGCAGATCGGCAGTGACTAACGACGAACGGTCAGATCGATCTTCATCGTGCGCATTCGTCGTCCTTTTCCTGAACATCGTACACACATTCACCGTGCTGCCACTTATGGAATTTTCTCCATAAACTTGCCAATAAATGTCACGGACTGCCCAGGGGAATCCCCACTCCACCTGCGCGGCCGGTATGCCCAATCAGAATTTAGTTTCGGAACATGCCGCGTATTTTTTTTAAGTCAAAATATACATAATTCTGATTTGTAGTGATGGGCATAATCGAATAATTATCATAATCGAATGATTGCCATTCAAAATCATTTAATAATCGAATGATTCATTTGGATGTTTGTACGCGGTAAAAAATAGTAAAACGCTCTCTGCTTGCTTCTCGAATGCATCTATGAAGGAATTTTCATTCTCATCGTCTTTCCTCGCGCCGCTCGGTGAAACAACGTGAACCTTCAGCTTTGAATGGTATTTTTATTAATTTCATCACATTTTATTGCTTATTCCGGCCTGTTTTTGAGTAATATTTCTATAAACCACGAAAGTGTATACATTGTTCTGTTTTATAAATCAATCATTTTTTTAAATTGAGACAAAACAAAAGCAATATCCGATTATAATTTATTATATAAACAAGCAATTTTTTTTAAAGTGTACCACTTGTTGTTATCAACGGTAAAACAGTATTATTTTATAAATAATAATAAAATTTCTTATAATTTTTATTTATACTTTCTAGGGCAATATTAAAATTTTCGAATACTACCCTGCGTTAAAATGACAGATAAACAGTGCAGTGGAAACGTATCCTTATCTCGTGTTAGAGCGCAAAAGACGCCGCGAAAGTAGTCTTTATTTAATTGCATTTCAGAAATTCTGTCTCCATTTCTGTATTCGCATCATAATACCACAACTGATGGTATCATCGTATCATGTATCTGCATTGGGCATTTGTGGTAGCCTACCGTAAGGAGGTGTTGCTTCAACGCCCGCTTCCGAAATGGAAAAAAATTAAAATCGTAAAATCATTCGAATGGTTTTCTGTAACCTCTCGAGATATCTCGAGCTATTTCGATTCTCGAATGGTTCGATTATTTTCGTTCGAAATATTCCATCACTACTGATTTGTAAGTAATATATATGGAATTATATATGGCGCTTTTGTAAGGTATATCCTTGAAATTTATGTCCAAGGACACTTTATAATAATTTTTATCCCAATACAAATGGGCGTAAAGAAAATGGGGAAGAATAAGTGTAAATAGGACCATTTTCATGCTTCTCGCTATTTATAGCCAGTTCAGTAGGTATCATTTACTTGTAAAATCCAAAACATTCCTTAAATTATCAGATCATAATATTTATACAGTACAAGATTTTATTTGACAGAAGCAAGTCTAAATAACACCTGTTTGCTCACTCCCTGCAAAACCTAACACTAAACAGGGTAATATAATATCTTAAAACAACTATAATAATCTATTCACGCAACATCTCGTAGGTATATCAAATTTTAAAATGTGGTTTTTGCCTTTTACTCGTTACTTCTGGTTTTGCACTCAATTAATACTCGTCTTTCATAAAATCTACATGTTTAGAAGATTGATCTTGGTGGAATTTTTTTTATAGGTACTTACTATTATTTTTGTAATTTTTGAGTTTTATCTAGAATTTGAAGCTTTTCTTATAAACAAAACACGAAACCTAATTTTTTTAGTTCCTTAATTTAATGCCTCCCATTGAAATACACTCTACAATTTATTTCCATAAACTACCAATAAAAAATTATTGTTTATTTAAAAACCAATTTTTCAGATATCGTAAGTAATTATACGGTGAACGCAGATTGCATAAAAGTGCGTCGGTTGGCAGTTAAGCCTATATAAAAAAAATGGTAAGCAAGATGAATGGCTTTGCGAATTTTAATGTAATCTCATTAAAAAGGCAATCTAAATTGTTTCCAAATGATTGATGTTCTTCGAGAATATTGAACAACTTATTTGTTAAGGTCTTATTTTGTCTTATTGGGCCGAATTCCTTCATTATTTATTAAGTACGGTTTTATGCAGATATTTTACAACTAGCATTGTCTGAAATTTTACTAATTGTCCAAATTTTTAGTGAACAAACATTTGGTAATTTTATTAATAAGTTCGAGCTTACATTACCAATTTATTAAACAGGTGATGAGTATGTGATTTAATTGCACTTTGCGTTGTACGTTCTAAATATAAACAAATAAATTGTCTTTGATACAATCCCACGTACTTCTTAAGGCCGCCGTCTTTCCAAGACGCTAATCAACTGTACCAACAATCACTCCACATTTAACTAAATGTTTCTTAAGTTGATTTTATTAAAAAGGAATAATTAAAATATTTTATTTACGTTTTAGCAACTTTTGTATTTGGTTCTCGTTAATTCTCCAATAGCATGTTTAGTTATAAATAATAATTATACTATGTATTGTAATAAAAAATATTGGTATCCCCTCCCACTAATATTTTTCGATACTCCTACCACTACCTCCTCTCACTCCTCCCACTAGTTAACATCGCTTCTACCTGTTACCCCCGCTGCTGACTGCACACGTCATAAAGTCCCGCCCACTGTATGCAACCAGTAAACTACTGTCAATATTTAATAAAGCACAACTTCCTAGAGAGGTGGTAGGAGGAGGCTCCAGAGATGTCTCCCGACTCATTGCAGTAGTAAATAATGTTTAAATATATAGCAAACTGAGATTAAAGCATTCAATAATGAAAATAAGCAATTGGGTTATGATCGATCATTATGTGGTTTAATTAGACTTTGCATTGAGTGTGCTAAATTATTTATTGTTTCGCTCGTTAATACAAAGGTCGACGCCGACATTTTGGTTTAGTATGAAAAATTTTTATTAATTCTCCGTTGCCATATTTAATAATAATATGTAGCTTTTTACAGGCCTTTTAGGCCCATTGCTTTTTCAAGGAATTTCACTCCGGGTAGGCTCTTCGCTTGTGTAGTGAGAGGTAGTGGGGTTTTTAGCCTTTAAACCACTACGCTCCTGAAGCTTATGCCACCCTTCATGCACATTCATTCAATACTATTTACAGATGTGTTTATTTTGTATCTTAAATGTTGTGTGTGGACTTTGTTACTTGCCCTGTTCAGCCAGTAATTAAGGCAAGCGCCGTTAATTGTAACCCAACGTCGAATGGTTACCGAGCTCGATACCGATATGCTTCTCCAGGATTCGAACCGAGAACTCACGCATTGTGAGCCTGATCCTCTACAACCGGACCACCCGGACTCTTTAATAATAATACATAATAATCATTATATTTTTATTTTAATAGAAATATTGCTATCTCCTCCCAACAGTATTTTCTTATACTCCTACTACTACTGCCCCTCTTTTTACCGTTCTTTATTTTCCGTTTCTACCACTACTTCTCGTCGCCGATTCTGCTAGTTAACTCCGCTTCTACTATACCACTACTGCCACCCCCGCTCCCGACTGTACTACGTCATTAGGCTCCTCCCACTTTATGCAACCAATAAACGACTGACAATATTGTATAAAACACAGCTTTCTCGAGTGGGGGTAGGAGTACTGCCGGGTGGAGGAGGGGCAGAGATGTTTCCCTAGTATAGAAAACCGAGCTAATTAAAACATTAAATAAATAAATTAAACGTGCTATTGGTTTATGATGTATCAAGATGTGATTTAACCGGGCTTTGCATTGAATACCCTATTATATTTTTTATATTAATAGAAATATTTGTATCTCCTCCCACCTCTATTTTCTCATACTCCTACCACTACTGCCCCTCTTTTTTATAGTTACTCCTTTCTGCTTCTACTATTACTTTCTTTCGCCCTTTCTACCAGTTAACTTTGCTTCTACTGTATAAAACACCGTTTCTTCGAGTGTGGGTAGAAGTACTGTTAGGTAGCTCCAAAATAGTCTCGCGATTCAATGTAATAGCAAATAACTTTTAAATAATATGGAAAACTGAGCTAATTAAAACATTCAATAGCTAAAATAAACATTTTATTTGTTTATTACCAATGAGCATGTGATTTGATTGGACTTTGCATTGAGTGTTCTAAGTCGTTAATTTTTTGGATCGCTAATAAAGACCTGACGTTTTGCTTTAGTGGAAGGACTTTTTGTTAATTCTCCGATAACATAACATACTCCACCACTACTTCCCCTCGCTCCTTGCTTTAGTTACCTTCGCTTCTACTACTACTACCCGCGCTCTTGACTGAACCACGCCCACTATATGCAATAATCTGCTAACAATAATATTTAAAACACAGCTTCGTAGAGGAGGTTGGGAGTAAGCGTGCTGGTGGGAGGGGCCCCAAGGATGTCTGCCGATTATTTGCAATAGCAAATAAGTGATTTAATTGGACTTTGAGTTGAGTGTTCTAAACTGTTTATTTATTGGCTCGCTCGTTAATAGAGCGCCGACGTTTTGCTTGGTGAGAGGAGTGTTTGTTAATTGTCCAATACCATATTTAGTAATAAATAATAATTATATTTATTATTTTAATTATAAATATTGTTATCTCCTCCCACCACTATTTTTCCATACTCCTACCGCTACTGCCTCTTTTTTTACCGTTACTTCTTTCCGCTTCTGCCATTACTTTCCCTCGCCCCTTCCACTAGTTAACTGCACTTCTACTGCTACTTATCCCGCACCTGAGCGTATACGTCATTAGGCCCCACCCACTATATGCAATAAACGATATTATTTAAAACACAGCTTCGTAGAGGAGGGTGGGCGTCGGCTCCAGAGATGTCTCCCGATTTATTGTAGTTGCATATAACCTTAATACAGTCAAGAAAAGTGAGCTTATTAATAAGTCTATGAATGACAATTTTTAATTAAAAATTTATTTTGCTTACGTAGGATAAAACATTTTAAATTAGATATTTACTAATTGTATTTTTGTTGTTTTTCAGGTAAGCCAAAACCGATGTTTAGTTGCTAGTGAGACGTAGAAACAATTGGTAAGTCGAATCAGATGAAAATAAAATAAAAAAAGTCGCCTTTATTACTAATTACTAAATTTTCTTGAACAGAGCAAGGCAATGGTTTAGATTTATGTATATTTTTTTCCTACATAGTATACATAAGAATACTTACGTTTTTCTTTCTATTGTCGAAAACTCAATAAAAAATTAAAAATAATCTTCAAAGACCTGCTAATCTCTGACAATAACTTCTACGTGCCAACACCATAAATTATCGTGTTTTGTTTAGACTTGCGGTTTTTGCTAATTATCCTAATTTTTCTTACAATTTCAAGTTTTTAGATCGTTGGCAGAGCTTTGTGTTTACGTTTGATCTTGGAAAGCATTACTCGCCTCTTTGTCTTTAACTTTGTTCTTTGGAGTATCTTCAAAATGAGTTATTTTAACAGAAACCCGCCGTACAAGATACCGCGAGATTGTGTAAAAAGAGTTCGCGTATTTTATTGCATAATGTCGCATTTCTACAAGCTTTTTGTGGGCTGCTGTAAAGCAGAACCAGAAAATCTCCTCAACGAGACGGACAATAAAGAACAATTCAAACTGTCGGCGTTCCCAGAAACTAACACATCAATTAAGAGAGATCCTGTCAGAAAAAATCAAAACATCAACAATAAACATTAAACAGTTCTTGTTGTCTTTTTTTGCACCGGCAGTCGTTTTGGTCACAGACGCTGTAATAAAATTTTACGAGCAGCTTTGTGTGTTGGTGTGTTGTGCTCTGCACAAGACAATAAAATGTTAAGGGAAACGAAATATTTAGTTTTGTTGCAGGGATTTTATTTCAAGCAGTTAAAATACAAAATTCAAACCATTTGCATTCGAAAATATTTTATAGAGATCTGTGATGGAGGCGGGGCATTTGGTTCCCATGCACATTTTCCCTCTGGATTATTTGTTCTCATTGGCAAAAAATTAATGCTACGCGTTAATATACAAATAAAATGTAGGTAGTAGGTAGGGCGAACTTAAGGCCAGAAAACGGTCTTGAGGAGAGGACTATTTTCTGGGTCAAATTGTCTCAAGAATATGTCGTATATCAAGAGCCAAATGTTCAAGACCTAAATGTCTTAAAGCGGGTTTATGTACTATGTTGACTGGTGAAAATCCATATTAATTTTTGAATTTTGCATGTAGGTTTTTTTTTTCTTAGCACAGAACAAGCAAATATTCGTTTTAACACTTTTTGTTCGATATTATTGATGGCATTTTGTCTCTGGATTTGTTGTCCTTAAAGCCACATTACTTTTCGTTTATACGAGAAAGTACAATTTTATTTTTCACTGAATGCGGTTGTAAATAGATGTGTTCGAGGGAACGATATGATCATGAAATAGGAACATGATGGAGCCGAAACGTTACATAATGCCAAGAACAAAGAACCCGGAGGCGATGTGTCCATGAACAAAACGCCGCAGATCAAATAAATTTTGTGCGATATGTCGACTCATACTGGTGAAAAGTCATTTTAGTGGAGTTTGGGAATTTATGGTCTTGGTTTCTGCAAATATCAGCTTAATTTTAGAAGCGTCCATGTTCGCGAAAGTATTTAGCTTTAAAATTGAGATACATAAATGTCAGCACGCACTAAATTAAATAAAACCGACACGCCGTAAACTTCAAACGCTTCCAAACTTGCACTCGGCTTCCACATTTCCATGCGGATGTCGAGCCGTCTCGTATTTCACGAATGATGTTGCTTAAATCATTTTGACTCTGACAACGGTATAAATTTAAGTTTTCTTGTAAAGAAATATGTTCTCACTGTCAAGAGAAGAGAATCGGTTCATTTTTGAAATAACCGACTCCTGAAATTGTAGGCGACTTCCTGTAAATAGTGATGAGAGCCAGGCTGAGCTTTCTAAAGTTTCGTTATTTTGGCCTGGTATTCTAAAATTCTTAGAAACTAAGAAACATCTGCTTCTATCAAGTGTTTAATATTAAGAAAACAAGTTATAAGTTACGCATCATTAATTTACTGATTAGTTAATTGACAAATTAAGAAAGCAATTGGAAGAGATTGATTGGATTAATTGGATATTTTCATGCGTCGAACTTCGGTATTAACCAATTCGGGTGTAAAATTATTGCATTAGTAAATCCAATATCCATGATAAGATATTAATTGCCGATAGGCTCTCGTGGGAATTCACGGCCGTATTCAGCCACGCACAATTATTTTTGAAATTGAATTTACTCTGTTTCATTGCATCACATTTTTAATATTGTGCATTATTCAAACATTAAACGGTACTAGAAACATGTGATGGCTAAATAGCTGTGTAAAAAGTTAATAGAAACCTAGATTTTCATTAAATGCAAGAAAGTTTTGAAATTTATTAAATTGAAAGTGGCGCTACTTGTAAATTCATCCAAAATAATTCAATGTCCGTTTGATGTCCATAGATCTATAAAAAATCCACTGCACATCCATCGCATGTAATGGACATACATGACGCACTTCACAAATGACGTGTTTCAGTTTCTGGTATGTTTTAATTGTGTAGGGATACACTACGAAACAAAATCATCAAAGGGGATTTACAAAAGTAATGTGCGCCGCACATTAGAAAGCATTACTTTTGTAATTCGCCTTTGATGATTTAGGTTTCAACTATGGCTAGGATTGTGTCCACCTGCCGAGTCTAAGAAGAACAAAACCTGTAGTGGTCTATCCTAGCCATAGTTAAAAGCAAATCCCTGTGTCTTACCCGTCGAGGCATCCAGCTGCACCCTTGGATCCGAATCAGTTCGACTAGATTAATTGGTGATCCTCGACCTGGTTAATTGACAATGTGACCTACTGCACTAAAAAGTATACTAAGAGTTGACCATGAAAGCCCATTTCCCACAAATCTATGCGATTCGTGACTTTTGGAGGGAGGGGGAGACCATTTATCTGCTTAACAACCGGTTAACGAATATCCAGCGTGATAAGCGTCCTAGTATTTATTTTTTTGAAGGTTTTCAGGTAAGTCGAGTTAGTGCACTGAAGCTAAAGTTGTAATGCACTTAAACTATTAACTACTAGAGGCTAAATGGGATATTCTCGGAAAGAAACATCAAAGGATGTATAGTAAAAAATCATTGAGACTGGGGTGTCGTTTTCATGTGACATTTTACAATTAGTACTGTACAATTATGTGTATAATTTGGCAGTAAGCTTAGAAAGTAATATAGAGTTCAATGAAAGTGTTGAACAATGATACAGCGTCAGTAGAAAAAGGAACGCAGATATCCTAACTTTGTAAATATTGATTCTATGTAAATACGGCCTACATAAAATTGTTTGTTAAATTTTTGCGTATAATTTGATGTTTAAAAATTTTTTAAATTAAAAAACATAATTTTGACAACAAACTCAATTTTGTGAGTTTCGTTATTTGGCTGCTATGAACTCGGAAATTAAATCGTATAAAAAATTGTTGTACCAGAAAGAGGAAAAAAATTGACGAAAAAATATAAAGTGTTATTTAAAAAACACAAGAATTGGCTGCCATAGCAGCCAAATGGCGAACTGTACAAAAAAATTAAGTTTTGAGGACGTATGCGCCTGAAATTTAATAAACAGCTTTTATTACAATTTTTTTTACAGAATCAGTATTTACGCAGTTACTTTTCACTCACCCTGTATAGTTTATTTAAACTACATTCATTATAAATTAATGTTAACTTCTATACAAATCCATGCAAGACAAAAATATAATTCTGCACAAAAATTCATAATAAAAAAATACGTTACGATACAGTTGTTGTTATTAAAATATTAAAATAAATTGTTTAAATCAAACGAACTTATTTAAATAAAAAAAATTCGATTTAAATCAAATAAAGAACCTTTTTTTATGTTTTTGCACCCTGATTTTTACCCATCCTACACCACTAATTAAACATGTGTAATTTTCTCTTCCGGTTTTGGATGTTTTAAGAACTTATTTTCCCGATAATTTTTCGTATGTACCCCCTCATTTCAATAAGTTTAATCAAAATCGGTTAATCCGTTTCAGAGATATAAGGCGCACGCGCATCTACATCGAACACGTCCACTTTACGGAAATTTTTTTTTAAACAACTTTTTTAAGGGCTCAGCGCCAATAAAATTTCTTAAATAATATTCATCGTTGGTTAAGTTTTATTCCCAAGGTTTATCACCGACGCCAGAGGGTATATTACTACATGTGGAAATTTAGCGTAACTTCCGTCTTTGACACGGTGGCGATCTTTAATATGCAAACATCTATTTACACGGGATCAACCGTTTTGCGTTCCTTCCGAGGATTGACAAATATATCTATCTGTCCGTGCATTTTACTAGCCTAGGCCGGGGATCGAACACTAAGCCCTTTGGCCCTAAGGAAGGTACATATCACCGCAATTGGCTAAGTCTTATCATGGCTGCTTGCTCCGCAGCCGAAATAAAGAATGACGACCCGTATCTGGATAGTACCCGATAATATCCTACCCATGCAAAATAATTAATTACCCACTACGCGATAATTAACCGTTACCTGATTATTGATCGGTACCCAATAATAATTGTACCCTATTACAACCCGTTACCCGATAATTATCGGGTAACGCGTAATTATCGGGGAAGTACCCGATAATATCCTACCCATGTAGAATAATCAATTACCCCTAACCCGATTATTACCCGGTATCCAATAATTACCCACTACGCGATAATTAACCGTTACCTGATCGTTTACCGGTTAATTACCCGAAAACTTCAAAAATATTGTATGTATAATGATTTTTCGCTATTCTCGTACCCTAATCGTGTATATCCGTCACAATCTTTCAGGTCCGAAATTTTGACAATATCAATACCTTACTCTACCGAGGAAGGTAAGAAGGTGTGCTTACTGAAACCATAAAACTTGTTTTATTATTGGGTAGCGGGTAATTATCGGGTAACGGGCAACTATCGGGTAAGGGGCAATTATTGGGAACGTCGTGTAACGGATACTTTTCGGGTAACGGGTGTTTAGCTGGTAACGGATAATTATCGGGAAAGTACCCGATAATATCCTACCCGTGTAGAATAATCAATTACCCGTTACCCGATTATTACCCGGTGTCCAATAATTACCCACTACGCGATAATTAACCGTTACCTGATTATTGACCGGTACCCGACAATTACCTGTAGCCTATTACAACCCGTTACCCGATAATAACCCGAAAACTTTAAAAATATTGTAAGTATAATGGGTTTTCGGTATTCTCGTACCCTAAATCGTGTATATCCGTCACAATCTTGAGGTCCGAAATTTTGACGATATCAATACCCTACTCTAGCGAGGAAGGTAAAAAGGTGTGCTTACTGAAACCATAATCGGGTAACGGGTAATTATTGGGAAACGCCGGGTAACGAACACTTTTCGGGTAACGGGTGTTTATCGGGTAACGGGTAATTATCGGGTATTAAAATTATTAGCCGAAGTGTCTATTTATTATTTAACCTCGCTTTATTTCTGCTGCTAAGGCTTAACACCGACACCCCAGGAAATCAAGCTAGGAATCCTGAAAATGCTTGCGAACCTCTGACTTTGACTGAGTAGGGATCTTTAACGTGCAATGAAAGTACCCACAGTTATACATCTTTTGCAATTAATAAATTAATTATAATAAAACAATTAGTTTTGCTAATAAAATTGTCAGAAATATTAATTAGGGTTAATCGTTAAATTTTGCTCTTTCTTGTAATCGTAAGGAAGCGTGCTTTTAGATTGTTTGTTTTGGTATAATTTAACGATTGTGGTAGGTAATTACTAGTTCAAATCAATGTTTCTGCTTTCGTGAAGGTTGATAGTTATTAACAAGATATCTAATTACCGGTTAATGTGTTAATTGTTAAATAATTTCACAATGTACAGTTACTTTTCTTTTAATTCTTTTGATTGATTTACTAAATTCTTCATAAAATTTAGACATGTTTTTTAATGCAAGTAAAATCAATCATACACAAAAACGCTCAACGAAAGAAATTATTATTCAACTGAATAATACCGTAACCATTAATCTTCTATTGTAGCTTATAATCATTATTGTAATTTAATAATTTTCTGTATAAATGAAATATCCAAGTAATTAATAAAGCGATTGTAAATTCTGTTTTTACAGCTTATTTACGCCCTTTTTGTGAAACGTGGTTTACCAATTATATTTATAATAGTTGTGACGGTGTTATTATTATTATTATTACTTTAAAAATTCCATTATCAAAGAAAATAAGATTGATTATTGCAAAATTAGAGAGGTGATTTATGATCGTACCACAAACAGAAAATCAATTATTTTTGGTAAGTTTAATTGCAACGAATTAAAGGTTTCTGTGCAATTGATACGTAAGTTTCTTTATTAAATTTTTTTTTTAATTAACAATTTTATGTTTTATTTTTTTGATGGGTTCAGAATCTAAACTTATCGAAATTAATTCAGCTCAATAAAGTCGCTTCTAAACATTCCACAAGAACTAGTTTCACGTAGGCAGGCGAAGCATAAAGCGGAAGTGTAGCATTTGATCCCAATTATTAATTATACAAGAGCCTAATTGTTCCTAAACATCTCGTCCAGGTGAACGAACTGTATAGAACTTTATTAAGGAGTAATTTTTTCCATCGGAATAATTCTGATAAATAGAACTGGTTATAATAATTACCTTGTTGCGGGCCGAAACGAGTAATTACACAATTAAACACGAAAACACTTGTATAAAAACGAATTAACAAAGAATAAACGCGAAGCTGGATCAAATTATCGCCGTTGGGGCGCAGCGAATGGACTAATTATTACATATCGCCTCGTTCGTTATCTCTGCTTTTCTTCTTTATACTCTCCGACTAATTGCGGCCCACTTCAGACCAGATCTCTGAGAAAGTTTTGCCTCTACTTCATATTAATTGTTGTGACCCTAGAAAACTGGACTTTATTGCAGGAAACCGTCATTGATTATGCGCGCATTTTATTAAACTCCATATTTATTTTTTTGTCTTCACCATCTAAGATGGTAAAAACCGACTAACTTCAACAAGGCGATGCAATTTCAAAATAGTACAAAGGCATAATATAAACGCGCAAATTAATATTACTCACCAACGGTCTTGAACAGTTAAGCCGATGCATTCAGGTCCAATTCTCGAAAAACTCCGTGCAGGTCTGCTCAAGTTACGCACTTTTTGCAAAAAATATGTTGCTCTTAGACACACAGTATTAATATGAAAAACAAGTAAATCACGCCAGATACCTGTAAACAGATTTCATTCAGGTCAATGTGCTTACCATTCGGCATACGTCCCTCCCGAAAGACACGAAACATAAATTTAAGGGCAACAGGCATTCCGCGCAACCCCCCAAGATGTTCTGGGGATCGCTAGTTAATACCCTTAAATGCAATAAGTCACATTATCAATTAACCAGGTCGAGGAACCTCGAATAATCCAGTCGAACTACTTGGAATCTAAGCATTCAGCTAGCGGCATCGACGGGTATTATCGACTTTTAGTTAGGTCTCACAAATCACACTCTAAACATACACCCCCTGCAACACTTTTCAACTCAAACCGCTTGTCCCTCATATTAAGACTATGCTAATGCTACTATAAGATTATTCTTGCATTTTTGACGACCGATGGACCATAACTGTTTTGTAACCGACCAATTAAACGTTCTTTTCTTCACATTCTTAGGCAAATGCAACATTTATTTAGTAAAATTTAGAAAACTTAATACAATGAACTAACTGTAAGGCTCGTTTCACATACGACTGATTGTCGATGCTAATGGTCTTTCCTGACGGATAGAACCATCTTGCGCATCAATTTCACATGGTTTGGAGCGGTCAGTTTAAAAATGTATTTGCGCACTGGCGGACAGAGCACTATTGCCGCTATTTGTTTAATTAGATTAATAAACTACAAAAAAATACGTGGGTACATTCTATTGCTATGGAGATATTTTTACACCTTTCATGGTAATGCATATATGTTTGTTTCACAGTCAAGGTTTCATACAACACGACATGAACAGGTAGATCAACATATAACAAACAGTACATTGAACGAACGGAAACTTATTCATAGATAACTCACACAAACGAAATACAGTCTTGTAAGGGATCAACTACGTACACTACGTTTCGCTGAGCAGCAGCAGTTTTGTATGTCGTATGTGTAGCGGGCGTCGGGTAGGAAACGGGCAAGTCTTGCTACTTCTATCTTTGCGGTGCTCTGGAAAGAGCTAGGGGTGTTGTAGAGGTCGGAGAAGGGTTATTTATTTCGAAGCTCTGGAAGGAGCTGGGTGCAATAGGAGTTTGTCTGTGTAGGACCGTTTGCTTGCGTTCTATCCAGCAGCAGTTAGCATGCGCTCAATTGAGCAGTTTTTACTATTTTTATTTTTTTGGACCGTATTTGAATGTTATATTTGTTTTATAATATAATCCTAAAACCGAACTGACTTTCCGTTTAAAATGCAGCGCTTTTATACTGTTTTTTGACCGTCCTCGCATAGCAAACTAAACAAACATTACAGATGTCGCGACCGTCGCAAAAAAACAGAAGTCGCTCGTTGCTTAGTGACATACAAATATGACAGCCAAGAACGGATTAAGAATGAAAATTCTAAAAAATATCTCTATATGCATTTTCAACAATGTATACCAAGAATCGACAGTGAAGCCGATGCCATAATATACGTAAATAAATTGAAACAAAGTTTAATGTATTTGTACAGTTCTATTGTTGTAATTTTTATCTTCAACGTTATACTAAATATTCGGCCTGATGATGGGATTTTATCCGAAATTGTAAACGTTTTTCTACGTTTACTCTAAAACGACTTGAAATTCTTGTTTAATTTTTTAACCCTTCTACCCCATTTTGACCAACAATGGCATCTACCTTACCAATCTTCTGTTATTGTAACACATAAACCTAAAAAGCAGATAACTGAAAACAAAATGTGTTTTAAATGTTTTTGTAGTTCATGGCAGTCTGAACCAAGCTAACGATACGCAAACGAACAATAATTTAATACTATCTGTGGATTACTGCTGTAAAGTTATTGAAATCGAAAATGACGAAATCTCAGTTGGTCGCTTAGAAATAGTTGAAGGGGTTCTCCCTCTCCCGTCTCCCTAGTGTCATCTCCCTCTTCCGACTTCCTAGTCTGATCTCCCTCTCCCACTTCATCTCGGGCCCAACACATTTCCTCCTTTTTTTGCTCCACTATCTTGTTGGCCTCTTCCCTGCTCCCCTCCTCAAACTAGTAATTCGTCAAACAGTATCAGACAAAATAACTCCATTTATTATTTATACTTCACTTACCCCCTACTGGAACCGCTTCTGACCTTAATGTTCGCTTTAGTTTGTGTGCATAAATTCGGAATAAAATTTAGATTTCGCTTCTCCAAGAAATGTTAAATTGGGCGGACGAGATAAATTTAAAAGAGTTGCACACTAATCTGCACATTTAATGTTTGTTTTGAAATGTGAAACATATAAACATGTCGAAAATATGTAAACTATCCCATTTATCTTTGTGAAACTTTTATAAGATAACAGACAACTAGTTTTAATCCGTTACATCATTCCGCTCAAATATTGGCTATGTGTTGGCTCTGACATTAAAATAAGCGAAATTGGTTGTGTTGAGAGTTATAAGTTTTTTTTTTATTCAAACTAAGCTTTTAAATTTTGCTTTGATTTTAAATTGTTCAACAGTTAGAAAGTTGCAGGACTGTGATTTATATCTTGTAAAGGTATGATTAGTTGTTCCATAAGTTGTTCATGTTAAAGCTTATGATATTTTAAAGTTCACCAGCGTCGTTAATTGAAAACGCTGATTTGTGGTGGAAATCCTTATTGTCATATTTTTGCAACTTAACTATTTTTCAACAACTTGGGTTAGAGATCAAACCCATGATTTCAGGTCAAAAGTTCAACAGGCTGTTTTACTGTTGTTTATTTGATTGATGTAATACACGCACGTATTTTTCACAATTTTTATAGAAAAACTTTATTGCAGGGTTCACAAATGGTCATTTTTTAGATCATAGTCACTTTTTCTTATGTAGGCTAATTTTAGCATTTGGTCGCTAAAGTCGCCAATTTACGAGCTTCGATTCGCCACATTTTTAATCCGAATGTACCTTTTTGTTTCCCTTAAGTTCGTATATCCAGCTATTTTGACCCGACATGAGCGTACTCGTAAAATTTTGCAAGTATTATCTAAAGTAAAATTGCTAAGACGCTTATGTTATATGTTAGTGACTAATTTCTGTGAGAAAACAACAATCAACAGTGAATAATATACAGGATGAATTAAAAGTATGGAATATCGATGCCACAGCCTTAAATAATCACTTAACGAAAATAAGTTAAATGCAAACGTTGTTGGGTAGACAGTTCCGCATCATTGTAAATCAATTTCACTTATACAGGGTGTTTACTTTTCATGGTGCAATAGGCAACTTTGTTATTTTACATGAAACACTCTGTACGTTATTTCATTTAATAAATAAATAAAATTTACGGTCGTTGAGTTATCCGCAGTTTTTTTTGGCAGATCAATTTTTAAATAGTAATAACTGATTAACGAAAATTTTTTTTACTGCGATTTGTTACAGTTTGCATGCACCAATGTAATAAAAGCACCGTTGAAAAGGTTTTTGAATTATACAGGGTGTTTATTTGAACAGTTATTTTCCACAAATTTTAAACAATATCGCAATTTTTTTAAGTAGAACATCCTGTGTTTTATGATATCATTTTATGATGTTTTTAATTCTCTTCCAATTTCATAAACCATGTTTTGCAGATAATTATCTTTTTAAAATTTTAATGGTTTTTGTGAAAAATAAAATTTGATACAAACCAATAAACCCTGAAAATTTTGTTTTCCCAATGGAATTAAATATCTCATAAAATGATGTCGTCATATGCGGGGTATTCTATTTTAAAAGAATGTGATTAGTTGTTTGCAGTTTATGCAAAATTATTCTTAAAACCAAACCTCTCTCTATAATTCAAAAGCCTTTTTAACGGAGCATTTATTACATTGGCCCATGTCTATACACGCTCTAACAAATTGCATTAGAGAAACATTTCATTAGTCAGTTATTACCTTCCAACGCTGTCGCAAAAAAAATTGTTAAACCGATTATCCGGTTTTTAAATTTTAAATGATTCTTTAAAAAAACGCGATATTTGATCCATTTCAAACTGGCCTAAAAACAGTTTTACAAAACCGGTCTGAAAATACCAGTTTGAAAAAACCGGTCTGAAAACCCAAGTCTGAAAAAACCGCTTACAAACCGGTTTTAAACACCGGTCTGAAAAAACGTGTCCGAAAAAAACAGTCTGAAAAAACCGGCCTACAAACCCGTCTGTAAATACCAGTCTGAAATAATCGGTCTGAAAAAACCTGTCCGAAATGTAGGCCGGTTTTTTCAAATGGGCAGTCTGACAAAACCTGTCTGAAAAACCGGTTTCAGAATTTTAAGCGGTTCATATTGCGATTTTTGAACCATTTTCAGCCGGCCTGAACAAACAGTTTGAAAACACCGGTCTGAAGAACCTATCTGAAAACCCCAGTCTGAAAAAAGCGCCTACAAACCGGTCTGTAAATACCAGTCTGAAATAACCGGTCTGAAAAAACCTGTCCGAAATGTAGGCCGGTTCTTTCAGATGGGCAGTCTGAGAAAACCTGTCTGAAAAACCGGTTTCCGAATTTTTAAGCGGTTCATAATGCGATTTTTGTATCATTTTCAACCGGCCTGAACAAACAGTTTGGAAGCACCAGTCTGAAGAACCTATTATGAAATACCAGTCTGAAAAAACCGGTCTGAAATCCCCAGTCTAAAAAAACCGCCTACAAACCGGTTTTAAACACCGGTCTGAAAACACCTGTCCAAAAAAACAGTCTGGAAAAACGGGCCTACAAACCGGTCTGTAAATACCAGTCTGAAGTAATCGGTCTGAAAAAACCTGTCCGAAATGTAGGCCGGTTCTTTCAGATGGGCAGTCTGAGAAAACCTGTCTGAAAAACCGGTTTCCGAATTTTTAAGCGGTTCATAATGCGATTTTTGAACCATTTTCAAACGGCCTGAACAAACAGTTTGAAAACACCGGTCTGAAGAACTTATCTGAAAATACCAGTCTGAAAAAAACGGTCTGATTAACCGGTCTGAACAACTGGTCTGCAAAAACCTGCCCGAAATGTAGGCCGGGTTTTTTTAGAAGGGCAGTATGAAACAACAAATCAGTTTGAAAAACCTGTCTGAAAAAAAACTGTCTTAAAATCGGTCGTGATATGACTCATGTCCATATACGTAAACTAAAACTTTTAACCTGTTATGATCTATGTAATTCTACATATTGGAAATAAATAAAAAATATCAGCATATACTTACAATTTTGTTTTATTTATTTCTTATTATTTCAACTTATCTACAACGGTTTCAAGGTCCCTAGAAGACAACTTTACTGAGCAACCGGGTTTTTAGACCGTTTACTTCAGACCGGTTTTCCGGGCCGGTGCTTTAGACCGGTTTTTTCAAACCGGTTTATTAGACTGGTGTTTCAAACTGTTTTTTAGACCTGTTTCAAACCTGTTTTTTAAACCGGTTTTAAACCGGTTTTTACTCAATTTGCAACCTACGGTTTCCAAAGAAAAATTAACCGGTTATTATTAACCGGGAACCGTAACCAGTCAACAGCGCTAGTTATTACCAGTTTTTAAATTGGGCGGCAACAGTCAATTTCAAAAAAAAATCGCGAATAACTCATCAACTGTACAATGTAGGTATAGGAATCCCCTATACCATCTCATAGGAAATTAAATTTAGCATTCAAAAATGTAATAATATACATGGTGTTTTATTTAAAATAACAAAGTCGCTTATTGGACTTTGAAAAGCAAACACCCTGTATAAGTGAAAATGATTTACAACGATGCGGAACTGTCTACCAAACAACTTTTGCAATTAACATATTTTCTTCTAGTTATTATTTTAGGCTGTGGTATCGACATGCTTTACTTTTAATTCATCCTGTATATAAAATTTTATTTGCAGTTTAAATACAGTCTTTGCAATTTAATAAAAGCTTATCTTTTGTGCAATTTAATTTCTTGAAGATAACCGATATATACTTCAAAACATTAATTTAATTTTCACTTATACAGGATGATTAAAATCTTTAAACATGTAAGTCTTGTTTTCTGCTAGAATTATTTTCTTTAACGTTCTAATTAATAGTTGTTTTACTAGAACCAAATATTAGATAATCTAATTCTTTTTCTCCACAAACATGGAAGAAGAAATATAAGCTGATGTTATCAAAAATCAACAATTCTTTGACATCAAAGCCAAGTCGGTTTCTCTTTGTTATTGTAAGCGCTATAATTTTCACGTAGAACGCTTCCTTCTCCAAATTAATCACGTTCCTCTGCCATTAATAATTCCCTGATCCATCTTCACATTAAAAAAATTCTCATCGATTTCTTTCAAATATTTTCGTATGAAGACTTTAAGCAGCGCTTTATTAAAACTTGAAAGAACAAAATATCAGTTTAAAGCTGCCAGGTAAGCGTAGGATTAGGTAATTGTGCCTTATTTCACGTCCAAGTTCGTTATAAAGAGATCTTAATCGGCTAGTCTGGAATTTAACTTTCTCTGTGGTGTCTAAAATGCGAGGTGTTGTAAATATGCTTTTTTTACTTTCTCATACTTCGGTATGGATATACAGGATTGGGCAAAAGTACGAAACAATGCAAATATCTTTAATACGGCGACCGCGATTTTGACAAAAATTTTTACATGAAGGTTCCGATATACGGCGGATGCAATGAAGGTATTGGCGGTTTAAAAATGATATCAACTTTTTTATTTTAAATGGAGCACCCTGTATATGTTTTGACATATCGATAGAACTCTTTTTGCGAGTTCAGTGATATATGGTTTCATGCCTTTATTTTTAACAATTTTAAAGATATTGAACAATCATGTTTCGTAATTGTTATCTAGCAGCTCATGAAAACAAAAGAATGTGAGAAGCCTAAACAGTATTGTGAAGTTGTCATATATGCTTGGTTCGTGTTGTGTTGTCTTGTTTGATAGATTGAGCAGCGTGGTTGCAGTAATCAATTAATTAACCAAAATAAATAAAAACTGCCGAATTTAACATCATAAATGGTTCAATTAACAGAAAGAAAACGAATTCGAATTTTTGTTTAGTTGGTTTTGGTGAGCGTCGTACAACTCAGCAAGAAGTTTGTACTTTATTTAACAATTTACAATCTTTCTGTTAATTGAACTATTTCGGATGTTAAATTCAGCTGTTTTAATTAATTTGGTTAATTAATTGATTACTGCAACCATACTGCTCAATCTATCAAACATCAAAACAACACAACACGAACCGAGCATATTTGACAACATTACATAAGTGTTTAAGCTTCTCACATTCTTTTGTTTTCATGAGCTGCTAGATAACAATTACGAAACATGATTGTTCAATATCTTTCAAATTGTTAAAAATAAAGGCATGAAACCTTATATCACCTTAACTCGCAAAAAAGAGTTCTATCGATATATCAAAAAATATACAGAGTGTTCCATTTAAAATAAAAAAGTTGATATCATTTCCGGCTAAACCGGAAGTCCTTTTAAACCGCCGATACTTCCATTGTATTGTATATCGAAACCTGCACGTAGAAAATTTTGTCAAAATCGCGGTTGCCGTATTAAAGATATTTGCATTGTTCCGTACTTTTGCCCAACCCTGTATACTTATTGGGAAGCGCTACCAACTACTTTTCGTTAGAATCCCCTATTTTACGTTTGACGCCCTCTATAAATTTTTGAAATTTATGGGCGTTTTATTCGACAAAATAAATCAGTAGAAGGCACACCCTATGCCCAAACGCTGCTTTTATTTTGTCGAATACGCCCAATCTCCCCCTTTTTTCTCATTTTTATTTCGCCGAAATTTTGTGTTTTAATCATGTTATCCGCTGGACTCTTCCGGTTGAAAATGATCTTCTTTTCGGCATGGCTGCTGATCACAGGTAATAACGCAATGCAAATTATAATTCCAATGGGTTTAGCTAATTCACCGTTTTACAAATATTAGGGGGCTTAAAGTATGAGAAAGTCTTAGCAAAATGCTTCACCCATTTTCCAAGCTGCGTGCTCACCGACAATGCCCAGCGTTATGATGATGAAATGCAAATTAAAGCAATTAACGCAAACTTAAACTTCATTAGTGAAGAAGATTAGGTTAATCGTTCGTGTAACATGGACGAAAAACGTCGCTAATGATTTCATTACTCGGCTAGCAGTAAAAACGTTTTCATTACCTACAAACGGCGCACATGTTAAGTTTTCGGTTTGTGTGTGCGCGTTTACGTAATTAATAATAAGTCGCTGTCATTTTTCAAGCGGCCAGACGGCTTCTTAAATCTAGCGTGATAATCTCTTACAAAGCATGCAAACATACTGGGTTAGATGACAGAACCATCAGTTAACGTATCTCGAGACTTCTCCTTTTGTTAACCACTTAGTGTGTGTACCTTGGCTTCGAGTAATCCCACTTCTGATTATGAAATTATGATGAATGCCTTGTTTTGCCTTCGTATTCGCTTATTTTATTAAACCTTACTTCTCTTTGTACAATTATAAATTGCTCTGCAAAATGAAGTGGGTACACCTTTGCAAACTGGCAGTAAACTACGAAGTATTTGTTTAACAAAAGCTGGACGTTTCAAACTTATTACGGCTGTTTGCTATTTATTGTTGTTACAAGATGTGTTTATGAAGAATTGTCTGCTTAAGTTAAATGAATTGTGTCTGAAGTGATTGATCGAATTGACTAACGAAACTAAAGTTATAGATTTTAAGGAAAAGGGCTTATTGTGGTTCTGAATTTTAGGTATGTTTTTTTTTAATTCATAAATAATTACGAGCTTGACTTCGTTGAAGTTTATATTAATTTCTAAATAAATTTATTAATAACCTCAACAGGTATTTATTTATTTCACCTTATACGCATTTCAACGTGCTTACACGTCATTATCAAAGGCAAATTGAAAGTAAATGACCAGTGTTACATGCACCCAACCATATGCTAGCTAAAATAATAAATAACATGTTTCTAGTTTATATTATTATAATTATAAAACAAAATATTCTATTAAAGTTTTTTCTGAATTAATCAATAAATTATTTTATTTATAAGTTCGAGCTTTACTTCGTTGAAGTTTATTTTAATTTATTGGAAATAAAACAATTCTTAACTTCAACAGGTTTTGTATTTTAGCTTTATACGTATTTCAACGTGTTTACACGTCATTTTCAAAAGCAAGATTAAAAGTAAACAGTTGGTGTTGCCATAGGAACAATAAATTTTCATAACTTGTTCTTGGTTTTCTGTATCTGCGTCCAGATGACTTGATTTCTCATTCCAAAACGTCTAATAACGGTGAATTTAAGGGATGAATTTGTTCATTCATTAAAGGTACAAATATTAAATGTTTATGAATTTCAAATGCTTTTAGTATATACAACTTACGTTTGTCATCACAAAAGTGTAAAAATTTTATAGTGTTATTAGATGTCATTGAATGATTGTGTTCTAATCAGGGTTTAGCGTAATTGGATTTATGTGGGTGTTTATACTTTTAATAACGTACGTTCCTTGTACCTAATATCAAAATTTCTAATTATTTGTCCTATATAAACCGAATTACAGTGCGAGCAATTTAATTTGTAGATGCCCGATTTTACTAGATTGTATTGTGTTTGATATTTATGGTAATATGCAAAATTTTATTGATTCCAAAAACTGTAAAATTTGCATTGTTTAATAAATAATGACTTCCTTCCCAAACTATAGTTTTTTTAAACAGTCGATACATTTTCTGACCAAAATTTCTTATCTAGTCCATAAAACTATCGCATAACATGTAAAAGCTTTTATGTGGTATAGTTTTATATCAATTGTTCTGTGTCGTTTTATATTTTACCGTATTGTTTTAGTATTGTTAAGAGAAAGGACACCCACGCCCCCAACCCCTGCGGAACGCGTACGCCCATGGCCTCATTATAACATTGCTTTTAAATTTTAAAAACTTTATCTTTAGTCTTGTCAAACTACAGAAGATTGATCGATTTTAGGCATTGCTGGCCTAATTTTCATACGCCTACTTACTTCATCTAGTTGTTTGTTCCACTTTGATTTGTTTTTAAATGGCAGTAGAACAATAATAGGTTATGTAAAACCACTGATTGATGCATATGAGTTAATTAAAATTCAGTAGGCAGTCAAGGCTAGTTAAAAGCATTATTGCAGGTAATACGAACAAATGTATATTTAATTTGAATATCTTGTGCCTGGCATTCGAATTTACTCATTAGGCTCGTGGATGTTCCAACGTGCAATTTGCAAAGCACGTTTCGCGTCGTCGTCATCAAATTATGACAATTTATGACAACTTAAGTGCAGGACAGGAAAACTTCGTACATTAAAACTCACTAATTAATATCTATTTAATATACAGTTATATAATGACATAAAGAATTTATTTAAATACATTAATAAATTGCATATATCCTGTTAATTAGCGAAATGACATTAAATTTGTCGTTTCATATACCGTTTCATATCAAATTCTATGGAAACCACAGGATATTTATGATGTTACATGTACCTGCGTGGGATTTTTGAATGTTCATATTTATTAAGTTGAAATACAGTTTTGAATTATAAAAATGACCATTTATATCCCACCTCTGAATTGTTAACGTCTGAAAGCTGCTCCGACTACTTTAATTTTGCAAGAACTGTAAAATACGCTGAAGAAAAAAATATAGTTGTTCTGGGAAAACAACATACGAGTATAGTCCGTTCAATTGAGATCTGAATTGTCAAAGTTTATGTCTGTTGGTTCCGTTGCGAAATTCCGCTTAGTTATTTGTTTATTTTTATGGCAGAAGTGTTGAAATTAAATTTTTTATTTTGTATCCGTGTATAATAATATAATTTATTACCAACAAATACGAAAACATAACCTATCAGTTATATTTTTAACACTATACATACTCATGATATGGTATAAAGCATGGTATGCTACAGCGCACAGTTTAAGAGCCACTATGTGACGTCATCAAGTGTAAAAACAACGGCAAATTTAAAAATTAATTCGCAGCAAGTCGGTGAATTTTAATCGTTTTTAAAACATATAGATATAATAATTTAGTTACGACGATAAAATTCAACTAACATTCCTCTGGGAAACTAAAATATTTCACATTTGATGTACATATGCTCATAATAATATAATGTTCAATCAACAAAAAATTAATTTATGTAGATCTATAATTTATTACTTACTTTTTGTCTTACTATTATAGTTGGGGCAATGTTTTACATAGCGCTTCATAATAAAGTATATAAAGTAAATGAAACTTACTTTGAGCACTAATTTGTTGTCAAATTAGAAGCACCTAACCTCTTTATCATTCCACTTGACATTAGAAACTGACAGAAGTACACGTACTGCGCCTGCGCACTGATAAAAGACAGGGTTTCTCAACAAGTTTTTACACTTGCGCAGAAGTTGACGAAATTTGGTCCTAGCAACAGCATACCAATGTTTTGTACTCTATCATGTACATACTGGGTTTTTATTTGAATTTTGACAGTGACAATTCAGATCTCAGCTACCCGTTTTTAAAGTGTGATTTTTAAGAACTGAACAATGTTTAGTAATTTTTGGAAAAATATGTTAGTAATTTGCAGTTTATTTTGACCATAACCGTCTTGTGATCGCGATACAGAAGCTTCTTATCGGGCCTGGGCATTTTGGCAGTTGCGAAACTCAAGTTTTTACCGCTTAGCGCTGCACGACACGAATTTTAAATGAGCAGCCGTGTTATTAATTAATTATTATAAATCGAAATTCTGTTTTGTTGTTTTGGTTCTTTTTCACATTTCTGTTACAGTAATTTGTTGTTTAATACTTCAACATTTGACAATGCTACATCAACTGTCATAATAAACGTCGCTCCTAATAACTAAACGACTACTAGCCCCACTAGTGGCGAAAATTGGCGAAATTAAAACCAGGCCAGCTAAGAGACTTCTGCTTGCGAACAATCGGGTAGTACTTTTGACTATACCACACAAATTCTACTTATCTAGTCAGAGCGGTTAATTTCCATGTCAACAACCAATCGAATCAATTTGCAGGCGGAAAAAACACTAACGGTGTTTTAAAAGGCAAAAAACGCATGGAAATATAATTACTAACAAGGGCGACACTAAGATCTTAACTGCGCTATTGCACGCCCAAAATGACTATCATTTCCAATCAGGTTTTCTGTAATTAAAAATAATTAAAATACATCGTAATTGTGTGTGATATAGTTATTATAAATATAGATGTGACCGCGATTTTCGAGGTGATACTTTACTCGTGCAAGTTAATTTATGAGAACTTTAATCGTACTTGCGCTGTTGTGATTATCTCTTAACTAGCATTAGTTAACAATGAACCCAATCGGAATCACTAGTTACATTACTTGTGACAATATCACAACACTTTTAGTTCGCCAGACTGCTTGATTTACGTGTCAACAATCAATCAAATCAAAGGGCGACAAGTTAAAATCGCAGCTGCGCCGCAACACGCGATAACTGACGCGCTTTTTCCTAAAAGGTTTACTGTAATGGAAAATAATTAAAATACATCGTAATTAATTGTGTGTAATAAACTTGGGCTGATGGTTAACTCGTGCTAGTTAATTTAAAACAATTTTGTTTTGAGAAATGATCGTCATTTTTTACTTGTTTTTATTAAACTTAAGATTTATAAAAATGTCAAATTTAAGGGGGAAGTGAAGTTGAAAACTTGTCCGAAAAATCCCTCAAATCACTAGTGGGAGGAACTAAAATAAATTCGCTTCGAGAACGAAAAATACCCAATTTAATTTTTCCATCGTCTCAATCAACAGTTATACCACGAATGGAATGGAAATTACCTCTGGTTAATAAGCTACGAAAACTTGTTGCACAACAACAAGTGTTTACGTAATTTACCCCGATTATTTCCTTCATACCGACAAATGTCACTTTGAACCAGTGGCAGCTCTGCATGAACGGCAAACTATTTTGTTTTTTTAGCAAATACTTTCGTATATAATATTCATAAATATATAAATAAAAACTCTCAACCTGCAGTCTCGGAATTGAATTAAATTATTATTTGCGAAACAGTTGCTAAGCAAAACTTTGTAAATAACCTGTCATGCACAATTTAACCTACTAAATTTGTAATTGTCGGGATATTACTATTGATTATATTTCCTGCCTTTTTACTACATGATCATATTGGTAGTAATAGAACTTTTATTTTGTTACTGTTGTCATATCAACCGTGTACCGGATATCTCATTATCTTTAAATTTAAGCATCTCTAAATTGTCTAGGGTGGGAGAGTGATCATTAGGGAGGGACTAGTCGTTACGTAAGAAGGCGGTCATATATTTATGATAGAACTTCACTTAAGGTAAGTTCGTTTAGTCACTAATTATTTTTCAATTTACGAGTGGTATATTATGATTGGATTATTTCAGGCATATTAATATCGAACTGCCTTACTATTTTTAAAACTCAAATAAAACAATTGACTAACTGTATTTATTCGCGACAATACCGTACAAATTCTATTAAGCCGATCGGAGTGCTCTATTTCCGGGCTTAACAACCAATCAAATTATTGGTTGGTGACAATATCACTAATGGGTGGTAACTACTGCCAAGGGCGACAATTTAAGATCGTAACTGCGCTACAACACGCGAACAATCACGATAACTTTCGATAAGACTCGTTGTAATTGAAAATAATTTAAAAAACTTCGTAACTAATCGCGTATGATACAGTCATCACAAATATAACATGTGATCGCGATTGTCTTGTGATATATAACTCGTGCTAGTAAATATTATCTAAAATTTCCTCGCGCTTCGCGTTCGATTTATTTTCATCTTAATTAGCGCGTCTTAATAGCCAATTTTTTGATCGTTAATATCATAGATGCGCTACTGTACGCGAAAAATAACGATAGTTTCCGATTAGATCTTCTATAATTGAAAGTATCCCGAAAATCGGGATCACTAGTTATATTACTTGCGAGAACCGGTTTTCCCACTTTTTACTGCACCGTGTTAAGTTCTACATCACTATCTGTAAGGGGATTTTCGAAAAGATAACGGTTTCACTTGGTTAGACCAAAAATATATTCTTTATTTAACGCCCATCAACAATTACAATTTACGAAGGTTAAAAATATTCATTAAATTAATTAGTATCGAACTACTTATTCTGAGAAACCTTCAGAAAGAAAAAATGTGCTTTCTAAGACGCATGATGCATTTTATCCAAGGATTGGCCAGGAATTCGAATTCAAATTATCTAGTCCGAGTGGAGGTGGTTTTGGTTTCGGGTGGAAAGGTTAACTTTAAGGATTTTTGGGCTTTTTTCCTAATTCACATTGAATAGTTCTTTTTGTATAAATTTCCTGGGGTGAAGGAATGTTAGTTACAGAACGAGAGGATATTTTGTATTCAGACGTTCAAGAACTCATTTTTTAAGTATTTGGTGAAAGTTGGCAACAATTTGTTAAAGGTTTTTTTTAGGATTTTTAAACTGATTATTATATTTGTTGATTATATTATGCACTGTCAAAGCCAGTTTTTCCTCAAGTCTTTCAAAACTAGAGGATTAATTTTATCTACATTTTCCTATTTAGTTACATCCCACTTAATTCTATATTTTCGGAAACGAAACGCATTTGTAAGAGTTCCTTTAGAACAAAATGCACGACAGTTTTGGAAAGGTTTTCTTTTACTATTCGATTCAGTCAGAGCTTTTTTTATTTACCTATGGCGGTTTCGAAAAAGCAAATAGGTTCAGCTTCTTTAAATCCGCCTCTTTTTACCATCGTTGATTTACCCACCCAAGGTGTCATAAATTGAAGCCTTTATTATCGCTTTCTAAATTTTTTTATTGGCGCAAATCAGCAAAGATAACCGAAGGCAACAAAAGTTTCAAAGGTATCATAAATACAACTGCCTGACCGTATAACAACACATTTTCTTCAACACCAGCCGCACCAACAATGGCCGTTGCAACCCCGTGGTATCACGAAGGTCTAAGTTATAGCGGATGGATTTCACAGCCATAAATCGTGCGCATCCCCGACTCAGATAGCATCTGACCTCGAGATACAAACACTACACGCCCACGAGACTCTAGACAACTAAATCAATTTCCTATAGATAAACTCGCGATGCTTGCTTAAATGAGATGCGCAACCACGAACAACTACCTTTTCTTAGCGGGACGCCAAACACCCCAGTTTTCAATATCAGGAGGACCCAGAATTGAACCTTGTCGTTTGTTTGCTGCTGGACACACCTTGTTCATGGTATTTTTGTTTGTCATCGAATTAGATTATATTTACAGATAGATGGTATTAAGCGAACACCAACACTACTTTGAACATTCAAATGAGAAGGTGGGTACAATGTAGTGTTGATGCTACTATGACCGTTAGGGCAGTGCCGGACTGGTTTAATTTGAATTCAGACCCACGAAAAATGAGTCGTCAAATCGCCTTTACCCACGTTGATTATGGTCCAATTTTACTCAGGTTGCTTGGTATCTACGCGGTTCTAGTAGCAAACTTTGCTATATTTAATTCAGATATGAGAAACAAAATCCAAAAATGTCGTTTAATAAACTAAAAAATGAAATGGGCTGCGAATGGTTTAATGTTAATGTACAAAGGAGAACGTCGACAAGCAAAAGGACAACAAAACCAGCAAGTGAGCGCCGAGCAAGTGCAACACAATACGAAGGCAACACAACATAAACAAAGCCGAGACCATAAACAACTAAAATTCGCACATGGCGCACGAAGTGCATAAATATTTTAAACTGCATTTGCTGAGCATTTTCTCGGTATGCGGTTCGGAGCAAGCAAGCAAGTAAACTCGAGCTTTAATGGTTGTCGTTTTTAGGGAAAGCTCATACCATAATGATGACGTTAGCATATCGTCAGTCACGCCCAATTTTACATATAATTCAAGGCATAAGAATAAGATATCACCGAAGTGTTTAAAATTCATGCGTTCGACCTGTAATCTGAGATCTGAAAGCTGGGCAAACGAGCATCCACACGTGTCATAAAACAGACTGCCAGAGCCAAGTCTTCTCTTGAACCGCGCAGCACATCTTGAATTATGTATTAAGTGATTAATTCGTAACCAGCCACTCTTATTTTCCTCTTTGCACAGCTCGTGTATTCTTTAACCTTATCTCTATCTCGTTGTGTTTAGTAAACAAAGATCGTCGCGCATTCCACTCGCAATCATCCACCTTGAAGAAGCAAAGCTTCTCTAGCATAAAAAACCGCATGATAAAATTGGATATTACCACCACGAACACACTTTATTTTCATTATCCTGTCAGTATCTTCATGGCAAGCTAAACAAGTAAGTTTAAACAATTTTCATGTTCTAATTCGTATGCCTCGAAAGGGTGTAATTATATAGTGATGGTGGACATACTAGAACGGTTTTGTGTTGGTGGCCCGGATGATGCGACCCTTATAATGGGTCAGAACAAACATGATCTTTGTATTAAGGTTAAATTAACGCAGTTTTGATATTAAAGCTTTATGTTGTAAAGTACCGTAATAACAGTAATATGGATTCTAAATGACTTTTATATTACGACCTTTTGATGGCATGATTAGAGGTTATCTGGATACTAGCACTATTAGCGATCCAGATATTGGAATACCGTGAACACTAACAATTTGAAAACCTCGTAAGGTCTAAATAATTATTACTTCAGAGATTTTATTACGGAAATTGTTATATATTATTATATTTACCTTTTGGAAAAGTGGATAACGGGAAGATTACGACACAATGTTTCCAAATTCTGAGAAACAGTTTATGATAATTTCTATTTCACGCTGGTTGGAATACTATAATCATGGGCGTCGGGAGAAATGGGACAAGGGGGAAAAGTGCCGTTACCACCTGGAATAGTCCAAAGCTGTACTAAACTTGGGAATTTAAAAAATGTAATAATTAACTTGTTTGCTTTCTACGCAAAGTAAAGATAGGTACCTAAGGATTATTATTATTCCCTACAGAGTGTTGCAAAATTACATCCAAAAACTGAGATGTGATTTCATTTTAAGAGTAAGTAATTCCCATAAACGTATATCCTACACTACTTTCTCGGAGAGCTACAGCCCCCCAAATGGGATTAATTTTTATATAAGGTATCAGGAACTGTTTAATATAAAGTACTAAAATTTGGCATACGGTTTAGTAGTAGTAATACTATCCAACAGCATCCAAATCAAATTATTTAAACCAGTGGCATTTCAAACTTATATTCTATACAAAATACATTAAAAACGTACCTACTCTTGTTAAAAGTCGCGAAACCCAACGATTTTTGAAATAATTCAATTTTCTGAAAAATTGAGTTGCCATGAAGGTTAATAAACATGAACCTGATAACGCTTCCTTGCCATGTTGCAGTCGTTGGAAGAGGAAACAGTTCCAACAGTCCAAATACTTCTTTTTGTGAGAAAGTGGCTTTGTAAGAAAGCCTTTCAAGAACATAAGTTTGTAATAACTATTCCCGGTTTTTGAAGATTGACTCAGACCTTCATGGCAACTTCAGTTTTTACAAAGGCCGAATTATCTCGAAAATCGTTGAATTTAGCGATTTTGAAAAAGAGTAGCTTTTTTGTGTGCCTTTCGATGGTGAATAAGATTTTCAAGTCAAAAGTTACAAAAACTCAAATGTAAAAAAATGCGTTGAGTGATACAGCTAGCACTCCCCACATCTAGGCCCGTGATTAATGAATGTGAACGTAAACAGGGGAAATTGTAAATCAATAACTAGTAATATATCCACACAAAATTCGAAGAACGCATCTCAATTTATGAAGGAGGTATTCATTAAAACGTTCCATCTCCGGGAGGTTGTAACTTTGTAAGGACGCAGTTTAGGACATACGTTCGTGGGAACTTTTCCTCTTAAAATGGCCTAAGAAATCACCTTCCGAATATTTGTGTGTTTTAACTTTCCAAGTATTCTAATAAATGCAAAATGATTAAAAAGGAGGTTTTAAATTACTTTTTTTAGAACCAAATTCATGATTATTGCCCCCCCCCCCCTCCCTCAAATATTTGCAATTTTCGTACTAATATCCTTGAAGTTTTGAAGAAGTTATGTGTTGGAAACTGTTTAGTTTTTAATATTCATTTTAGATTGATCCGAAAGTGAATATTTGAGAAATTCTGAATAATTACTACATCAATATAACGTGAATATACAAACGCTAGTGGAACTGAATTCACTTAAAGCTGTAGGTCCCCTCTATCTAGGTGCGCTTAATAACCCTAACCAAATGCCGATTTCGATGAGAATTTGAATGTGACCATGCCCTTAGAACCAAATTCATGATTATTGCCCCCCCCCTCAAATATTTGCAATTTTCGTACGAATATCCTTGATGTTTTGAAGAAGTTATGTTTTGGAAACTATTTAGTTTTCAATATTCATTTTAGATTGATCCGAAAGTGAATATTTGAAAAATTCTGAATAATTACTACATCAATATAACGTGAATATACAAACGCTAGTGGAACTGAATTCACTTAAAGCTATCTAGGTGCGCCTATAAACCCTAACCAAATGCCAATTTCGATGAGAATTTGAATGTGAGGGCATGGGGATATCAAGAATTCATGAACAAAATAACCTTTTAAAAAATCCGAAACTGGAAGCGGAAATTACACATGTTTGTTTTGTAGTAGTACTTTTACAGAAACTAAATTTTGTAAATTTCTAAGCAGAATCTAATAAAAGGCTTTAGGTTTTTTTCGAACTTTCTAGGTGTCAAATGGGGACCGCTACTATTTTTGGAAAAGTTTGACGTTAATTAGTAAAAACTTGTTGCTAGATCGCCATAAATGTTGGCTATGGTAACAGCCCTAGGAGAAAAAAAATGTTGTCTACTACCTAGAAGGATTTTTGAAAAAATGACAACTGTCAAGTGAAAGATATTTTCAAAACTTTGAAAATTCTCAAAAGATATTGCTCAAAAACTTGTCACGCGTTTTTTTGTAGGCTAGGGGGCTACGGATGAATTTTGTGACATCTACGAATTTATGAAAATCGAATATTAATGCAACTTTATCTAAGCGTTTTGTAAGGAAGAAGCTATTCGGTCCTTTGCTACAGTACGGCATGCAGCTGATCGTTCCCACGGCTAGGACGTCACCCATGCCATACGCTGCCGCTACAGTGGTGTGATCTTATAGTCACTGTTGGTTCGTAAAATATTCAGTAGATGGCGCCAACGAAGCCAAGCTCTGGTAGACAATAACAATTTTAAATTACATCCTAAATATCTCGGACTTTTTCTGGATCACTGAAAAAAAGTGTTTTTGAATTTGGTTGTAGCTGCTTCATTCTTACAAATATAGATGAAGCATGTACCGCTCTCAGACCTCCTTATATCTACTTCAAATCCCAGATATGAACCTCAAGCTCATCATATCGATCCAGAGTATAGTATCCATCGCGATACTACAATTATCTTGACATCCGGCTTATTAATCACCTAATTCGGGATAATTCTGGTATCAACGTTCTTCATATTTTGAAAGTTGTTCTGAAAATTCAAATATCAAAACTTCCGAGGTGTTGAGCTCGTTACCTTTTGCCAAAAACTTCAAAATTTTAGGATTTTTGAAGTACGTTTTCGTTTTTCTGTAATATGAATATTATCAGCTCTGGAAATTTTCTTTGGCTCTTCGAATGTAAAGTTGTGTCTTTTAATAGCATCAATTTCACAATAACTTTGTAGATTAGGACTCCTTCAAGCCGAAAACATTTTGTCATTTTTCAAGATATCTAAATTTCAAGACACTTTTTCAGAATAATTTAGATCCAGAATCCTGAAATACTTACTAAGGTAATGATCTGGATATCATAAGTGGATACTATCACAAGAATGTGTTATGGGATGCCGATATACGTTTTGCAAATCAAACCCAAAAAAATTTTGGAATGTCAAATCAAGCAGTTCATATCACTTATTAAGTTACTTTTGAAATCAAATCATCACAAATTGGCATTTACTACAATGTCTATCGAAGAAGCCGTCTACGATCAGATCTTATTGTTCAGTGTAAACAAGTTCGCTTTTCACCTGCGTCAAACAACGCATAATTAAGCCCGAATGCCATCAGGTAGATAATAGATCCATTGTTACGACATTCTCCGGCTGTTACGTCCAAATATCAATCCGCATAAAAACCTTGCTGTCGGATTCTTCTCCAGTTCCAGTCGGAGAACGCATCGTAATTGGTCCGTTGATGGTCGATGTATACAAATTGTCCGGTTTTGCCAATTTTGTACGAAATTTAAGTGGTGAGATCAGTATTTTGCTTTCTTGCCATATAGTATGTTAGAGTTCAAAAGAAGTCGTTTTATATCGACTAATATCTACACCAAACTTAAGCAGCAGGTGAACTATCTACAAGAGTAATACACCTTAAGGTTATTGGTTATATGGCCTTACCAATCAAATGAAGGGTGATTTTGGAGCCATTTGTTTGCCCGTCGGTCTGTCAGGTCTCATCACACTTTTTTCCCTAAAGGTTTTGCTGAAAATTCCCAAAATTTACCTAAAAATTTTGCCCCTCTATTAATAAATTAATGTCAGAGATAATTAGATTCAACGGTGTTCAGGCAATAAATAGAAAGATTATGTTCGCATTTTTATTTAAAAACCATTACATGGGTAAAAACGTAAGAACAACTTGTGAGCGAAGTGGAGTTGCTCGGGGAACCCCCTATTTTTACACGAACAATTTGTAAGCATACCTTTAATCCTAGCTCGATGCCTACATTGCGAGTAAGTTACAGTTTCCGGTATTACCTAGCAACTTAGTTATTTTTTTCTTAGCTAGATAGCGCTCGTAAGTGTAAAAAACTGTGATGACTTTCCCAAATTTCAGTCCAATTTCAAAACTTTTCCCTTTTTCCCTGAGCAGACAAAAAAGTACTCGGGTCTAGGGAATTTTACATAGACTTGGCAACACTGACCAGTTTGTACACATTGCCTAGGGAAAATGTCATTACGAACCCATGCAACGTTACTAGAACGGTAATTTGTAGTAACCTTGAAGTAATTTTGAAAATTGCAGTTTCAAGGTCATACGGTTTATTTGAGACCACATCGTAGACGTTCTTATGTTAAATTATTGTAATGTAAGTTGGGCATTATTTTGAGAGATGGCCTCGAAATTTTTGTTTTTTAAGTTGAATTTTTTTAAAGAGTAAAATAAAAAGTTATGAAAATAAAATCGACCAATTTTATGCCTTCGACCAGCTTTGATGCGCATTTTACGGTGTCCAAATAAAATGATTTATTTAATGTATTTTATTTAATTCGTTCCATCTGTTAAAAAATATAAGCAGGTTGTTTTGCATTGTACGTTGCTATGCAACGGCGACTTCTGCTTTATATTAAACTCGCCCCCATCTGTTAATATTTATTGCTATTGCGAAGCAACAGCATATGGAAAAGGATATATAAACAGCAATGGCCACTTTCCCGGAAAGTACTTTAAGGGAAATGTTCCCGGGAACGTTCTCATACATGGGAAAGTGAAGGGAACGTGTAATTAAAACAGATAATGAGCAATTCCGCCGATGTTAATAAAATGCGATTGATAAATTTGATTTTTTTAAAAGGAAATAAACGCACATTACAGAAGTAAGTTAAAATTAAACGATACAATAGAAAGATGCGGGGAACAGGTCCCTGGTACCTTCCCATACTGTTAACGTTGTAAATATTCTCGCGCCAATAAATGAAGGAATAACATTGTTTTAACAATAAATAAAAAACTTAATAAAAGGTAACGCTTGAGAGGTGATTTAAACTTGCGACAGCCTGCACAGTGTGCAATACGATTAGCATACCGTATAAGAATAGTAAGCTGCGATAACTTCAGCTAAACCGTATGGGAGCACGGTGAGCGCCCGCCCTAGGGCTGATTAGATGCGCTTTGAACTTTGTTCAAAAAAACGCTATAAATACTTTATTTGTAGAGTTATCAAAAGTATGCAAAGAGCTTCAACATACTAAATTTGATTAAAATCGTTCAATGGGGTTCGGAGATACATGCGAACGAACGCTTAGAGAACCCCCGCCTTGAATAGCCCGCCATTTGTTACTGCCAAAACAAATGGTAGAGTGACTAATTGTAAGTTATTATAACAAACGTGACAACCGTAAAGAATATGAAGATGCTGGTGATGTCTTTTTATTACTAAATAGGTGAAAATCGAAGTAATTTCGTCTCATATTAAATACTGTAACGCGAAAAGTAAAAACGATTTTTGGGAACTTTACCCACCCTTGGGGAATTTCCGGGGTTTGTTCCCGTTCACCGAGAACGTTTATCCTGTCCCCATCACTATATATAAACTGCGCATTTGGATAGAAAGTTTCAGTTTACTCTTCAGGATCGATCAGAACGGTCCAAAGAAAAAATAAACTTCCGAGAACCTCTCTAAAAATCAACATTAGCTTCAAGTCTACTAATAATAATAAAAAGTACTATTTTTTGTGCATTTTCTAGCGTTGAATCATGTTATTGGCTCAAATTGAAGATTACAAAAATAATAAATAAAAACGATCCAGACCTTCCTCCTCCAGTTTGGAACCCGTCTGGTTTAAATAATTTTATTTGAATGCTGTAGATAGTAGCTCTTACGAGTACTAAACTGTATGCCAAATTTCATTATTTTAGGTTAAGGGGGTTTCTGAGATATTAATTAAAATTTAAATTTTATTCGCCCCTTTTAAAAGCATTTAAAAGCAACACATGCTCATGGGAACTGTTTTACTAAAAATGACCTAAGGAATCTCCTACCGAAGTCTCAAAGGTAAATTTTGGACCACCCTGTATACATTTTCCAAGAGTTATTCTTTTGGCGGCTATTGAATTACCAAAAGAAATTTAAAGTTTATTCCACTAGAGGGTCCTTATTTAGTTTTGAATTTTGGGTCAGTGCTTTTTGTCAAATATTTCTCCTCGTAAGTGTTCTGGCATCTTTCAACTTGTACCTTCCGCTTTACATCTTCACAATGCCCATTCGGCTTTTATGACAAGAGGGTGGCTTCGCCATCCTTTTGTAACGAGTTTTAACTTTGACAGTAAGTAATACTTTCTATGCAACTGTTTGCTTTTGTTAAAGTAGAAAATAGCAACAGGAACAATACGAAATAAATCAGGCCTAAATGTAAAGTGTGCATATAAGAGTCGAAGGAGAAATCTGTTGGTGACCAGAACCAGCTCTATATTTATGCGTACGTAATGGATTTATAGACGATGCCATCTTATCTGACAGGTCAATTAGTTCACGTGTTATCAGGTTGTTGGCTTAGATTTCTATAAGAGCTATGGTAAAAATTAGTTGTTATTAATAGTAATTGATAACGCTGAAATGGTTGATCGCCTCTTCGTTAGCCTTATTAATTTAATTTATTTATAGCGAAAATTGTTTTTAAAGATTTATTGCCGTTTTTTGTCAGTTTATTTTTAGTTCTGATTATGAGTATTTTATGGGTTCACACCTTGGGATCCATAAAAATTCCTACTTGTTTTTAAGTTCCATTAAACGTAAACTGATTGATTTGGAATTGATTTTATCGTCCACCGGTGTTGTTGAAGTTCGAATTAAATTTAAATGGAATTTATTGTTCTGGAAATGATTTTTTTCACGACAATACAAGACTTACATTTGGAATGATGATACAATAAGCCACAATACCTCCGACGAAGTTCTTCTAGCTTTTCCCACCATGAAAACTATTATTAAAAGAAATGTCTTGGAAAGTAGAAGCCTTAGAAAATCTCCCAAAAAAAATGCTACCCATAGAAAACGTTTGTAAATATCTAACCTGTACGGCGATTCGATAAGAAACAAATTAAAATTGATTCTGTGAAGAATACCTAATGCACAACTGTTGAAAAAAATTTCGAGACCAAAGTACTGAGAGAAAAGCCCCGCGAAAACATTTTAGAGAAAAGGAACCAACCAAAAGTTTCAAAATAAACTTCGTTTGTGAAGAACGTTTTACAAAAAATTAGCTCAACAAATACTTCTACGAAGGCCGCGGTGGATCAGAGGGTGGAGTGTCCGCTTCGCAACTAACTGTTTTTCGAATCGAGTATCAGCCTTGTGATGGGTGTTACTCTGGACATGTTAAAATGGGGGCTGATAAGTAATAACCACAACAATTGATGCTACCGTAATGTTTAAAAAATACGTAATTAAGCTAGCTCTAGTCGGCGCCGAGTTACAAAAATGTAAAAACCAACACCCTTAGGAATTTATCTTCAGAAAATGGCAGAGAAAACTCAAATTAAGTAATTGCCAAAACCGATCGAAATAGAAAGATTGAGAAATGTTTTGGAAAACAAAGCAAACAAAATAGACATCCTGAAATAACTCTTGAAAAATTAACTCTGGCTAACTAATGTTGGAAAAAAAGCATGAAAAGTGATCTCCTTGGAAAAACGGGGGCTCTAAATTCAAAATGCTGTCGGGCAACCACCACGAGCGCTTTTTCGCATAAGGTCGCTGCTTTATTTCCTATTCTTTGATTAACCATTACATTACTTTCCATTGTAGACGTCATGCTAACCCGTTCTTGTCGTTCTTACAAATTTTTACTTTTCCGATGCTGTGCTTAATAGTAATTTGATAGTGTCGCTTTAATAAAGGAAATGCTTCTCGCCACTTTAGTAAATTTTACGATTTTAGTGGTTGGGGTGCACTTCAGGGTAGTTTCAAAATGTCATTTAAAAAAGGGGACGATTCTCGTCATTTATAGAAATTTTCAATTTTTAGAGGTAGGGTGCACTTTAGGGTGGTTTGGAGATGTTACTTGAAAAGGGGGAATGATTCTCGTCATTTATACAAATTTTGTATTTTTAGGAGTTAGGGTGCGCTTTAGGGTGGTTTGGAGATGTTAGTTTAAAAGTGGGGATGATTCTCGTCGTTTATACCAATTTTCCTTTTTTTTAACATGTTCATACCGATTTTGAAGTCAAAATTCGTAAATTTTTGTAAAAACAACGAACATACACAGATCGGCTATTCGACATGCGTAGAATACGAATCAGTTCTTTTCCAAGCGCGTCTATATTGAAGTACAACTCCCTTCATCACCACCCTTTTCTGTAGACGGACCAACTCGCTACTTTGCGGTTTCATCCTAGTGTGATTACCAATCATTTTAACCTAAATTGTTTTTTCTGGGTTAGGGCGCTTGGGTTGTAAAGATATACACACACAGACACCATATGGCGAAATCTGGTTTTTCGGTATTCTCTGACCCTAATACGTGCATATCCGTTAAAATCTCATCTCGAAATTTGACTGTAACATTACCTCCTCTAGCTGTACTCAACTTTTTTAAACTTAGTATACAGCAAGTCAGCAGTAAACAAATTCCTGATTTTCCCCAGTACTTTTCTGCAAAGCTTTTTTCTTTTGAGTGTTTTTTGGCCCATTTTCTTTGATGCTTTCTTCGGGTTCTTTAATCTTAATTTTTTCAGACCAGGATGTCTATTTTTACGGCTTATAAATGTGTATGTATGGCGGAAATAGTGGTATTGCTAAGGATGTTTTATAATATGTAGGAGGCGCTATTAGGATGGATTCAAAATCTGAAGACAATGAAAACACTTACTCTAAACATGAGTACGAAAACCTTTGCTACAGAGTTACAGCCTCCGGAAGATTAAACAGTTTAATTCATTTTTACTTTTCCATACCTTCGGTATAGGGAGTTGCACTAAAATATTGAAATTATGTATGTGACCGACCGTTACTTATTTAGCTTACTATAATTACTCTTTTTTTATTTGAATAAGTGCACAAGAATTTTCTCACGGGAGATCACGTAATACTTTTCCTATTCAATGTTTTTGTAAAATCGAGTTGCCATGTAGGTCTGGCATATTTTCTGAAAATGCGCTAATACTAACCACAAAGCTTGAGAGAAAGTTTTACACATCAAAGCAAAAAAAATTTGAAGATCTTGAGAAATACTCAGACATTCATGGCAACTCGATTTTACAAAAACATTGAATTATCTTAAAAATCGTTTAATTTGGAGAATTTCGACACGAGTACTTTTTCTGTGTATGAGAAGTGTAGGAGAAGTGGGATTTTTAAGACAAATATTTAAAAAATGTAAAGACCAAAAAATTTGGGAAACGATATTATGTGAGCCACTTATGAGACACCTCTGGTGCTCCCATTTAAATGAAAGAAATACTAAACTTAATGCTTACATATAAAATTTTAAAATTTTAGTGCGACTACTGCGAAAGTTTTTGACAAAAAAGTGATTACGCTGTTCCATCTTACGTGTTTATCGTAACTTTTGTCATTGTTCTCAGATTCTGAATTTATCCCGAAAGTACGTCCCACACAAAGGCGTCGAGTTATAAAATTTTGAAAATGAAAGTCAAAAATTATATTTTTTGTGTTCAAATAAAAAATATGTTTAATTAACGCTTCAAACCAATAACATTTAAATATGTTTAATAAAATCCATAAACGAAAAACATAAAACATTTAAATATGTTTAATGAAAGTCACGAACGATAAATATAACATTCGAATACCTACAGAGTGGCTAGGAAAACCCCGGCCACACTTCTTGCGGCGGTCAAGAGATGGCGCTTTAGTAAAGAAAAATTAAATCAAAATACTGGCAACAACGCAGAATCCAAGACGTTTTAGTTATTAAATACGCCCCATATTAAATCAAAACAACTAAAACGTCTTGGATTCTGCGTTGTTGCCAGTATTTTAATTTAATTTTTCTTTACTAAAGCGCCATCTCTTGACCGCCGCAAGAAAAGTGGCCGGGGTTTTCCTAACCACTCTGTACAATAAAAATAAATTAATCTTAGTTAGTAATATGTAATCATATCTTAAATGTAGTACTATGTGTTGTAGCTGTATTACTGTAAGCGTCCTACATTGCATTTTAAGTTGACATTTTGACCTCCTACAAAATGGCCGCTTGGCTTCACTTAGTTGATTGTTCAAAAACTGGAGTCTATGTGACAGACCATGCCAGAACAGGGCTTTTTACGAAATGCTCGATTAACTGTCTCTCTACGATATATCACAGTAACTGGCTGGCTGGTGCCGTCTGGCGGCAACACTTTGTCGGTATAGAGTATACCGTCATCACATAACATGCAGCGTAGTTTACCGGCAATTTAAATTTGACCGGTGAATGGCGTGCCGTTTATGTATGCGTTCCTAATTTTAACGTCTGCTATCAACAGACGCCGTGGTTCAGTGCTAAAATGCGTGTACAGTGTTCTGAGGCATAGGTTGGTCGAGAGTTCTAATTCCGTGCGGGCTACATTTTAAAAATTTTAATTTCACTATTTTTTAAAAATGGGGTACTCACGTTATCGTTATTGTTTGTTGTTGGCTGTGGTGTACCTGTACATTATGACACGCTACTGTTTATGTTACCTGAAATCTTTAGCGATAGTGGCAACACCGCAGGCGCAGTTATGTGCACACTATCGGTTCACCGAATGCCAATAACACAAAATATAAGTACTTGGGAATAAAAAGGAAAAATTTATCCTACTGGTAAAAGTATTGATATATGTTATACGATGACGTTATACTTGCAAAAACTTTGCACTCACGTTTGGGAAACGTTAATAGATCTAATCATTGTTTTGGCTATAATCCTAAAGGTTAACCAAAAGGGCTGAACATGTGGAATGGGAAGATTAAATATTAAATAATATCGTCGGTCTTACATTTATAGGAACGAAGAAATACCGGTATATTCTTAAAATAATAACGGTTACAGTTTTCGGTTACGGTTCAAGAAATTTATATTTCGGTTTTCGATTCGGTTACGGTTCGGAAAATTTTGCGGTTGTTTCCGGTTTTCGATTATCGTTCCGGTTTGCACTTAGCTAAAATCGGTACCATTACGATCTTATCAAGTTGTTTTTTATTTTTTACTCCTCGCTTATAGTCCCACATGTTATGAAGCACCCTGTATTCAAGTTCTCTGCTTTAATATTTTTTGTTATAATACAATTATTCTTACAAACGATGAATTTTGTTGAACTGTCAAAAAGCAATGTTAATAATAATTGAAATTGAGCCTAATGACACAGTATGTAAGAATATAAATATCAACTTAATACGAACCTGTGTCGTTTAAATAGAAAATTATTTTTAATAGTTATTAATAGCTATAATTTTTCACAAAAAAATATCTCATTACTCGCTCTTTGCTGTTTCGTTATGTTTGTGTGTGAGTTGCCATTTTAAATATTTTACGACCAACTCCACACTCAATCTACGTTACTGTACTGTTAAATAGGTTCCGGAATAGCGTCAGTTATTAGTTTGTTACTAAATCACTGAGTGTACTCATACACACTCGGCCGTATATCAGAAAAAACAATCTGGAAACTGAACGTGAAGGGTCGTTTGTGTTCGGTAATAAATTTGAGCAGGCCATCATGTTTTTGCTGTCCGTCCGGTAATTAAGTACAAGCCCAGTAATTGGCTTTGTCTTAGTCCAGCGTCCATATACAGAAGCTCATCAGCTCTTTGATGAGTCTGGAAGAAATTTACGACACCCTTAATTGTTGGAATAAATATAACTTTATCCGGGACACGTCAAATATTGTTGTTTTTGCCCCCACCAGAACAATGGAGCGAGACGAAATTTTAGGCCAAAAACTTTTTGCCCAAAGTCCGCGCATGCATTATTCATATTTTTGGAGGAATAGTAAGCCATTCGAAATTCCTTCGGGACGTTTTTGTCTTTTGGGATTAACCGAGATTCCAGAAACGAGTTAACAAGTGAGTGTGTTTAGATGATTATTTCTTCGCGGTTGATTGCACAGTCTACGGGTTCGGCGGCTCACTGATGTTCTTGTAATCATTGAACTGCCTGGTCAAAGCAGCACCGCCGCTCTAAAAACGTCGCCTCCGTTCCTGTACGTTGATGCTCGAGACACATGTACCCGCCTTCTTCAAGAGCTTTTTGCTCGCCTGTCTGCTCGCTGTTCAATTAGTACTTGTATAAGTACATACATACGTCTCGAGCTCCAACTCATGCTTCTTTAATAATGTCATTTGCTGCTGAAGTAGTTACCTATATTGCAAACGCTAAATTTACAGAATAGCCTGGAGGGAACGGGAAACGGAGACTTCGTTATCTTAGATTTGAACAAACTGTACATTGATTTTTTTTAATCGTATCGTATATTATTCAAAAATAAATACAATGTTGATATTGCGGTAATGTTTTCACAAACAAACAAAAATAAAAATTAAATTTAAATTTAAAATTTAAATCATACTGAGGTTTAAGCGACACACACAGTAAAGAAAAATATAATTTTTTGGTTGAAAGTTGACCAGTTCGTATTATTTTGTGAATTTTATATAAAAAAAAAGTTAAACATCAAAAGCAACAATTAATCCTATTCAATACTGTGGTATTTGGTATTGTGGAAGTAGTCTTGCAGCTAATTTGCAAAAATTTCGTATTTAAAATATTGTGAGAATTAAATAATTAAATGTAACAAAACATAATTCGGGTAAAAATAAAAAAGGCACAAACGCTTGAAATAGTGGGAAATGTAAGTGCTACAAGTGTTCTTCATAAAAAGTGGCGTAACGGCCACTTAGGGCAAAAACCAAGATAAAACTCGAAGAATAGAAACAAAATATTAGTAATTATTAACAGAAAAGTTCCTAATCGAAGCAATACGCAGAAACTTTACTAGCGTCTGGCCTGCACAGTCACCAGATCTCAACCTTTAAAGGTAGAGTGTTTTTAAGTAGCCATACAAATATTTTGCAATTAAGCAAGTCAATTTCAAAACGGGTGGTGACTACTCGAATGGATTTGCTCGTAATTGCGGAATTAACAACATTGTAAGTTGTTTGTTGCACGACTTCCTCGACGAAATGAAAGAGAACATTCCTACGATCATTTTAAGTAAAAGATCTCCAACAAACATGGGTCATGAAACGCTTCCTTACTGAGTTATAGTTATAGGCTCCCGACGACCAAACGCTCTAATCGCGCTTTAATTAATATCTCTGCCATAAATTGCTATATTTGGTGTAGATTTTGTATGAACTTTTGACTATTGATGATGTACATTTTTATTTTTTTTCCATTTAAATCTATTAACCAGGGGATGTGGGGAGTGTTTAAAAACATTAAGAGATATGTCGCGGTTTCGTTCTATAATTGCGCTCCTGGTTAGTGAAATTTTCTTATAAAAATTGAATAAAATATCACAAGTATGGCGGAGATATTGATTAAAGCAAGATTAAACTTTTTGATTGTTCTGGAGGCTGTAACTCTGTAATCAAGCGTTTCTGGATCCATGTTTATCAGACATTCGCAAGGATGTGTTCCTTAATTGTCCAGAAAGTCACGCAACACCCTGTATAATTTCTATCGTTTTGTGACTATAACTCTGTTTTGATATTGTTTGTTTTTTAATTATACTTGCTTCCGAGTATAATAAACACTTAATACTCATTAGTATCTTGGGAAACCAAAAGCTAGTAAAAGTAGGAAAAGGGTTGTCAATTCAATTTTTTAAATACCAAACAAATAAAAATGAAGTAAGTTTTAAAACAACTAGAAACATCTTAAACACTTTGTTTAATGCAAAATCCAAACGAATGATTTGCTAAAATCAGGCATTTACAAATTAAATTGTTCGCATTGTAATTCGGTTCATATAGGCCAGACAATTAGAAATTCTGATATTAGGTATAAAGAACACGTACGTTGTTACAAATACAAACACCCACATAAATCCAATTACGCTAAACACTTAGAATTAGAACACAATCATTCAATGACGTCTAACAACACTATAAAATGTTTACACTTTTGTGATGATAAACGTAAATTAGATATACTAGAAGCTTTTGAAATTCACAAACATTTAAAAACTATACCGTTGATGAATGAGCAAATTGATTTGTTAAATTCTCCTCTATTGGATATTTTGGAATAAGAAATCAAGTCATCCGCAGACGATTACCGAGATCAAGTCACCAAGTTCTATTGCTATAACAACACTAACTGTTTACTTTCTAATATAACCTTTAACAATGGCATGTAAACATGCCGAAATACGTATAAGGTTAAAATAAATAAATGTTGTTAAAGTAATTAAGTATTTTATATACAAATAATCATTAAATATACTGGGTGTTCGCGCGAAAGATTTGGCGCGATTATCTCTGGTGTCTTTGAAGCCACAAATTTGAAATTTTAGGGTCAGTCAGTGCACAAGGGGACGTAAGTCACTACAGTTGTCATGTCAGTACTCCGCACATAGAGCCACCTTCACATATATTTCAAATAGCATAGTACATTTCTTTATGGCGGATTATAAAAGAGGACATCTTGTTTAGTATGTTTGCGATATTTCAGTTTGAAGTTTGAAAAATTGAATATTATTATAGATTTAAAAAAATCAAATTGGCGTGGTTACAGCAAATATTGTTTTGTTTCTAAATAAAAACAATTAAATAAAATACTCAAAGATTAATTTTGTCAGAAAAACTTTTTAATTTTATTATTGACAACAACAAATATTTTTGTACAATCTTGGTCTGAAATGTCAAAAACTTTCTTTTTAACCTAGCACGTTTTTCAAGCAGATATACTTAAAAAGTTGTCTTATGCCTTATTATTGCAAAATAAAAGCTCTTAAGTTTTCAACTTTGGTAGAGCCCTGCAACCTTTTCAGATTTTAAGAAATAGGTGCAAAAAATCAGTTTATTGAAACTAGCTCGTTTCCGATACACAATCTCAATAGTAGCTATTAAACAAATAAAATCGTATAATTTTCCCTAAAGAACTTTTAAAAGAATAATATCTTAGCTTAAACAGCTTCCAAGATATAACCTCTCAAAAGTGACCTTTTTTTACGATTTTTGTCAATAAACGTACTTTTCGGATCATATAAAATTGTTCATTTTCTGATTATCCTACGAAAAAGTGGTCCAATGATGGGTGAAAGTAAACTCAATTCTCTGTAAATCTAAAAAAAGATATTTCTCTATCCTCAATAGGTCAGAACTTATCACCTCCCAAACTTGACCATTGGATGCTTTTCTGGTGCAACTGTACATAGCTCAAATGTTGTCAAAAGCCGTACTAAAATTAGTAAAAATTAAGCTATAACATTTCCTACAAAACTAAAATTAACATAACGTCCTAGCTTAAATAGTTTCCGAGATATAGCTTCTTGGAATATACTCTTTTCCTTAACTAAAAAACTTATTTATTAGTTTTTATGAAATATTGTTTGTTCGGGGCCTGCTAGGTGAAAATGTTATGGGGAAAACTTAAAGTAGACTCAATTCTTAGTAAAACTAAAAAAGCGATGTCTCAGCTCTAATGGTTACGAAGTTACGACCTCTTCAATAAGACTGATAAATAATAACATAAAAATACATTTTCATATACTCGTTTCCAAACCAGCTGCATTATTTGTTCTCCTCTTGACTAGTGAAAAGAGGAATTTTTTCTGAAGCACTATAAAAAAAAGTGACAGACTCTACTTCCGGTAGGTTGAGTGGTGGGGAAACGAGTATATCAAAAATGTATTAAAAATATACTTTTATAAAATTATTAAATCAGCAATCAGACTTCTGTTTTACAATTAATTTAATTGTACAAAAGTAATGTAATAATTTAAAAAATATAATATAATAATAATAATTTATTTGTAATTAAATCAATGTCTACGGCGAGTAAAACATGTATACATATAGTTTATTCGCACAACAAATATTGATATTTGGGCTATGCCTCTTATTTACAGGTCGCCGATCGAATTTATTTGAAATTCAAGAGGTTTTTTTTTTACTTTTACTAAGAATTGAGCCTACTTTAACTTTTCCCTATAACATTTTTAGCTAGCATGCCCCGAAAAGAAAATATTTCAGAAAAATTAAATAGTGCGTTTTTCGGTCAAAATATTACATGAAAGGGCAAACTTTGACAGGCCATTTCTCGAAATCTTTTTTGTTACAACGTTCTTTTTTTAAAGTTTTTTAGGGAATTTTACATGCCTTTTTTTTCAGTGGTTAGAAATGTTTAGGTGGGATGCCTTGGAAACGAGCTATTTCGAAAAAACTTGAAGTATATCAAAAAAGCGTCAAAATGGGCAATTTTGGGTGGTGATAACTTCGGACCTATTACAGAAAATTGAGTCTACTTTTACCCATCTGTGCACCACTTTTTGTAGGTTAACCAGGACGCGAACAATTTCATGAAATCTGGAAAATACATTTTTCGGACCAAAATAAATAACGGGCCGGCCACTTTTCAAAGGCCATATCTCGGAAACTGTTTGAGCTAGAACATTATTTTTGTAGCGTTTGGTAGGGAATTTTATATGCTTGTATTCGTTTAATAACTACTATTACGATTTGGTGCATTGGAAACGAGCGAGCTATTTTGAAAGAAAAACTGATTTTATGCACCTATTTCCGAAAATCTAAAAGGGTTGCGCGTCTGGGCCAAAGTCAAAAACTTATTTATTTTTAGGCCAAAATAAAGAGTTTTAGGCAAAAGCATCCGTTTCTACGTTATTTCCACATTTCCCGGATTTTTTCGACGTAATTACTGGACTATTTGTAGATTGACATATATTCGCGCTCAAAATCCTATCTTATATTCAAAGCAAACAAATTATAAGAAAGTTTATTATTTTTAAAGACGAATGAAGTTTCAAAACTTATTTGTATCCAGTATTGTTGTAAAATAGTAATAAAAAAATTTAAAAAAATCATTTACTTTAATTAGTTTTGCACTAAATCGGTATGAAATAAAAAATAATATTTTTTTCTTACAAAGAACCTGATGAAAAATTTGTTTTTAAATAATTCTGGTTAATTTTTTGCCTGGACGTTTAAGATCCATTCTTTGGGAAACATTTTTCGTGGTAAATTCTCAATTATAAGAAATGCCAAATTGCAAAAAGAAAATACTTTTGATGCACTTGTTAATTTCTCAATGTCCGAGTGGTAACCGGTTTTTCTTGGCTACTCCTAAACTAGTTTCCTTCTGTCGGCACTTTGATCAACCTCTATTAGATATAGCTGCATGATTTTGTTAGTTCGATTCACAGCGGGCCTCTGATACATGCACGCTTTTTCTCAAAGCACATTCTAGACAAGTTATTGCCTTGTTACTGTCTATGTTAAAGGCTAGTACACCAGAGGCCTCCCAACAAAAAAATTAATAATGTCGCATCGTAATCGCTCATTACGCGAAAAAACTGAATATATAGACTCGGCTTGATGAAAATGGAAATATATGCAGGATTTATTGCTTACAACGATTACATGTTGTATATGGAAGTGTAACACGATACGCCAGATCGAATGGTAATGAAAAATTGAGATGCGAATTGCTTGCTTGCTACGTACTTTTTGCTCACGTTACTACTCTTCTTGCTCGTACAGCACTTGTGCTTACTGATTATTGACCCCCTTTGTGATGTGACTTGCGTCTACGCCAACTTGATTATAATAAAATTTTAACGTTTAAATTTGTTAGCGACAAGAAAAAAATTAATACTTGTTTTTTTTGTTGCAGGTAAGTTTCCATTCCCTTGGTTACTTTAAACGAAACGCGGTGGTAAGTACTAATCTTTAAAAGATTAAAATTACAAAAAAATAGCAGCAGTTAAATGTTAAAAATGTGGAAATGCCCGTTGATACTTTAGAGGGTTTACAAATAGGTTCTACAAGAAATATTAATTTATGAAGACTTATGTACTCAAGGCCTGACAGAATAACCATTGTAAATAATTTAGAATCATACATGCATTGTATTATAATTTTTAATCCAGAAAAACGTTTCATTTTATTTACTCGCATGGAAATTTAAGGTTTTCTGATTTCCACGGTGTCTCTCGGAATACATTAACTACTGAAGATGATTCATTTTGAGGGTTTTTAGGGTTTGCCATAGATCAACTCTTAAGTTGACTAGTAAGTATACTAAAATTAGTGATTCGGACTGAAAGAAAACCTTACAGCGCGGCGAAGGGTTAACCGGACTTAAAGTATGATGTACGAGGCCTTTGAAGTATAGTCATAAATTACTTACAAGGATAATAATATCTTTGAAGTTTCTGAAGCAATTTTAAGGTACATGAAATACGTGAAGTGCTTCTAAAGTATCGGAACTACCTCTGAAATATATGAAATACCTCGGAAGTACGTGGTGTACGTCTAAAGAGTCGGAAGTACTTTTGAAATATGCGAAGTACTTCCGAAGTTCTTCGGAAGTACATGAAGCACTTCTGAAATATCATAATTACTTCTGAAATATCGTAAGTGCTTCTGAATATTATGAGAAGTTCCTCGGAAGTACCTGACCTACTTCTGAAGAGTCGGAAGTACTTCTGAAATATACTATGTATCTCGGAAGTAAGTGCAGTACTTCTCCAGTATGTGAAATGCTACTCCTGCTTGTTAGAATCTTGTAACCGTTTTGCAAGCATTAAAAATAGCCCTTATATCAATTTCAAGTTTATTGCAAAATTCATTGTTGATAGATGAAGCAACAAGGGCCTTTCATTCGAGTATGCTGATATATTCGGGCTGCTGTGTTAAATAGACAATGCTTCGATTAGGCACTACTCCTGCTTGTTAGAATGTTGTGACTGTTTTTGCAAGGATTAAAAGTAGCTCTTATATCAATTTCAAGTTTACTGCAAAATTCATTATTGATAGATGATGCAATAAGGGCCTTTCATTCGAGTATGCTGATATATTCGGGCTGCTGTGTTAAATAGACAATGCTTCGATTAGGCACTACTCCTGCTTGTTAGAATGTTGTGACTGTTTTTGCAAGGATTAAAAGTAGCTCTTATATCAATTTCAAGTTTACTGCAAAATTCATTATTGATAGATGATGCAATAAGGGCCTTTCATTCGAGTATGCTGATATATTCGGGCTGCTGTGTTAAATAGACAATGCTTCGATTAGGCACTACTCCTGCTTGTTAGAATGTTGTGACTGTTTTTGCAAGGATTAAAAGTAGCTCTTATATCAATTTCAAGTTTACTCCAAAATTCATTATTGATAGATGATGCAATAAGGGCCTTTCATTCGAGTATGCTGATATATTCGGGCTGCTGTGTTAAATAGACAATGCTTCGATTAGGCACTACTCCTGCTTGTTAGAACGTTGTGACTGTTTTTGCAAGGATTAAAAGTAGCTCTTATATCAATTTCAAGTTTACTGCAAAATTCATTATTGATAGATGATGCAATAAGGGCCTTTCATTCGAGTATGCTGATATATTCGGGCTGCTGTGTTAAATAGACAATGCTTCGATTAGGCACTACTCCTGCTTGTTAGAATGTTGTGACTGTTTTTGCAAGGATTAAAAGTAGCTCTTACATCAAATTCAAGTTTATTGGAAAATTCATTATTGATAGATGATGCAATAAGGGCCTTTCATTCGAGTATGTTAATGAATTTGGGCTGCTGTGTTAAATAGACAATGCTTCAAGTAGGCACTACTGCTGCTTGTTAGGAAGTTGTGACTGTTTTTGCAAGGATTAAAAGTGGCCATATAACAATTTCAAGTTTATTGCAAAATTCATTATTGATAGATGATGCAATAAGGGCCTTTCATTCGAGTATGTTAATGAATTTGGGCTGCTGTGTTAAATAGACAATGCTTCAAGTAGGCACTACTGCTGCTTGTTAGGAAGTTGTGACTGTTTTTGCAAGGATTAAAAGTAGCTCTTACATCAAATTCAAGTTTATTGGAAAATTCATTATTGATAGATGATGCAATAAGGGCCTTTCATTCGAGTATGTTAATGAATTTGGGCTGCTGTGTTAAATAGACAATGCTTCAAGTAGGCACTACTGCTGCTTGTTAGGAAGTTGTGACTGTTTTTGCAAGGATTAAAAGTAGCTCTTACATCAAATTCAAGTTTATTGGAAAATTCATTATTGATAGATGATGCAATAAGGGCCTTTCATTCGAGTATGTTAATGAATTTGGGCTGCTGTGTTAAATAGACAATGCTTCAAGTAGGCACTACTGCTGCTTGTTAGGAAGTTGTGACTGTTTTTGCAAGGATTAAAAGTGGCCATATAACAATTTCAAGTTTATTGCAAAATTCATTATTGATAGATGATGCAATAAGGGCCTTTCATTCGAGTATGCTGATATATTCGGGCTGCTGTGTTAAATAGACAATGCTTCGATTAGGCACTACTCCTGCTTGTTAGAATGTTGTGACTGTTTTTGCAAGGATTAAAAGTAGCTCTTACATCAAATTCAAGTTTATTGGAAAATTCATTATTGATAGATGATGCAATAAGGGCCTTTCATTCGAGTATGTTAATGAATTTGGGCTGCTGTGTTAAATAGACAATGCTTCAAGTAGGCACTACTGCTGCTTGTTAGGAAGTTGTGACTGTTTTTGCAAGGATTAAAAGTAGCTCTTACATCAAATTCAAGTTTATTGGAAAATTCATTATTGATAGATGATGCAATAAGGGCCTTTCATTCGAGTATGTTAATGAATTTGGGCTGCTGTGTTAAATAGACAATGCTTCAAGTAGGCACTACTGCTGCTTGTTAGGAAGTTGTGACTGTTTTTGCAAGGATTAAAAGTGGCCATATAACAATTTCAAGTTTATTGCAAAATTCATTATTGATAGATGATGCAATAAGGGCCTTTCATTCGAGTATGCTGATATATTCGGGCTGCTGTGTTAAATAGACAATGCTTCGATTAGGCACTACTCCTGCTTGTTAGAATGTTGTGACTGTTTTTGCAAGGATTAAAAGTAGCTCTTACATCAAATTCAAGTTTATTGGAAAATTCATTATTGATAGATGATGCAATAAGGGCCTTTCATTCGAGTATGTTAATGAATTTGGGCTGCTGTGTTAAATAGACAATGCTTCAAGTAGGCACTACTGCTGCTTGTTAGGAAGTTGTGACTGTTTTTGCAAGGATTAAAAGTGGCCATATAACAATTTCAAGTTTATTGCAAAATTCATTATTGATAGATGATGCAATAAGGGCCTTTCGTCGAGTATGTTAATGTGTTTGGGCTGCTGTGTTAAATAGACAATTCTTCGATTAGGCACTACTCCTGCTTGTTAGAATGTTGTGACTGTTTTTGCAAGGATTAAAAGTAGCCCTTACATCAAATTCAAGTTTATTGGAAAATTCATTATTGATAGATGATGCAATAAGGGCCTTTCATTCGAGTATGTTAATGAATTTGGGCTGCTGTGTTAAATAGACAATGCTTCAAGTAGGCACTACTGCTGCTTGTTAGGAAGTTGTGACTGTTTTTGCAAGGATTAAAAGTGGCCATATAAGAATTTCAAGTTTATTGCAAAATTCATTATTGATAGATGATGCAATAAGGGCCTTTCATTCGAGTATGTTAATGTACTTAGGCTGCTGTGTTAAATAGACAATGCTTCAAGTAGGCACTACTGCTGCTTGTTAGGAAGTTGTGACTGTTTTTGCAAGGATTAAAAGTGGCCATATAACAATTTCAAGTTTATTGCAAAATTCATTATTGATAGATGATGCAATAAGGGCCTTTCATTTGAGTATGTTAATGTACTTGGGCTGCTGTGTTAAATAGACAATGCTTCAAGTAGGCACTACTGCTGCTTGTTAGGAAGTTGTGACTGTTTTTGCAAGGATTAAAAGTGGCCATATAACAATTTCAAGTTTATTGCAAAATTCATTATTGATAGATGATGCAATAAGGGCCTTTCATTCGAGTATGCTGATATATTCGGGCTGCTGTGTTAAATAGACAATGCTTCGATTAGGCACTACTCCTGCTTGTTAGAATGTTGTGACTGTTTTTGCAAGGATTAAAAGTAGCTCTTACATCAAATTCAAGTTTATTGGAAAATTCATTATTGATAGATGATGCAATGAGGGCCTTTCATTCGAGTATGTTAATGAATTTGGGCTGCTGTGTTAAATAGACAATGCTTCAAGTAGGCACTACTGCTGCTTGTTAGGAAGTTGTGACTGTTTTTGCAAGGATTAAAAGTGGCCATATAACAATTTCAAGTTTATTGCAAAATTCATTATTGATAGATGATGCAATAAGGGCCTTTCATTCGAGTATCTTAATGAATTTGGGCTGCTGTGTTAAATAGACAATGCTTCAAGTAGGCACTACTGCTGTTTGTTAGGAAGTTGTGACTGTTTTTGCAAGGATTAAAAGTGGCCATATAACAATTTCAAGTTTATTGCAAAATTCATTATTGATAGATGATGCAATAAGGGCCTTTCGTCGAGTATGTTAATGTGTTTGGGCTGCTGTGTTAAATAGACAATTCTTCGATTAGGCACTACTCCTGCTTGTTAGAATGTTGTGACTGTTTTTGCAAGGATTAAAAGTAGCCCTTACATCAAATTCAAGTTTATTGGAAAATTCATTATTGATAGATGATGCAATAAGGGCCTTTCATTCGAGTATGTTAATGAATTTGGGCTGCTGTGTTAAATAGACAATGCTTCAAGTAGGCACTACTGCTGCTTGTTAGGAAGTTGTGACTGTTTTTGCAAGGATTAAAAGTGGCCATATAAGAATTTCAAGTTTATTGCAAAATTCATTATTGATAGATGATGCAATAAGGGCCTTTCATTCGAGTATGTTAATGTACTTAGGCTGCTGTGTTAAATAGACAATGCTTCAAGTAGGCACTACTGCTGCTTGTTAGGAAGTTGTGACTGTTTTTGCAAGGATTAAAAGTGGCCATATAACAATTTCAAGTTTATTGCAAAATTCATTATTGATAGATGATGCAATAAGGGCCTTTCATTTGAGTATGTTAATGTACTTGGGCTGCTGTGTTAAATAGACAATGCTTCAAGTAGGCACTACTGCTGCTTGTTAGGAAGTTGTGACTGTTTTTGCAAGGATTAAAAGTGGCCATATAACAATTTCAAGTTTATTGCAAAATTCATTATTGATAGATGATGCAATAAGGGCCTTTCATTTGAGTATGTTAATGTACTTGGGCTGCTGTGTTAAATAGACAATGCTTCAAGTAGGCACTACTGCTGCTTGTTAGGAAGTTGTGACTGTTTTTGCAAGGATTAAAAGTGGCCATATAACAATTTCAAGTTTATTGCAAAATTCATTATTGATAGATGATGCAATAAGGGCCTTTCATTTGAGTATGTTAATGTACTTGGGCTGCTGTGTTAAATAGACAATGCTTCAAGTAGGCACTACTGCTGCTTGTTAGGAAGTTGTGACTGTTTTTGCAAGGATTAAAAGTGGCCATATAACAATTTCAAGTTTATTGCAAAATTCATTATTGATAGATGATGCAATAAGGGCCTTTCATTCGAGTATGTTAATGTACTTAGGCTGCTGTGTTAAATAGACAATGCTTCCATTAGGCACTACTCCTGCTTGTTGAAAAGTTGTAACTGTTTTTGCAAGTATTAAAAATATCCGTATATCAATTTCAAAGGCGACAACTTGAAAGTTTCTGTTGTATTCATTCATTTTCGTTTCTCAGTAGCGTGCTTTATTTGTGATGCAGTTACTGCGAATTTTATTCTCAATCCAGATTGAAGAAAACCCCGGAAAATGTTAGTAGAATGTGAAGGGGGATGGTATTTAAAAAAATAATTTAGTTGGGTTGACCGGAGATTATATTTGAAATAGTAGGGACACTTGAGAATACCGAAAAACATACAAAAATGTTTGGCATGCGGTGGCTCTGTGACGTCGCCAGACAGCTGAAGTGTTATGAAGTTGCATTTTCTATTACATCTAGCCATACGTTGTGTTGATGCGTTTTGTTTCTTTTCTTATTGTATACATAGTTGAATGCTGCTTGGGATGTTTTTAATGGAATGACCGAGTCTGAAGCGTAGCGGAAGGTGGGAGGTGTTGGCGCGCAACAATGGATTTCATTTACTTGTTTCTGTATACACATTATTAAAAGGTGTTATTTTATTTATTATTGTCCTAATAAATTTTATAAAGTTAACACGAAAAGAAAATAGGTTTACCTACTAAATCAACGCTATTCACTAAAGTTATTTGTAAAATGGCCCTACATGCAGCGGGCTCGGCTCTTGCACTTGTTTACTACGGAACAATGGCACACATTTAAAACAACAAAATCATATCTTTTAATTAATAGCTCTATAAATTAAATCTATACGCTTTTCTTTCTGATTCACAAAATGATCAATCAGTAAGTCAGTACAATTATTGGTATTTCGAATGATGTGTTGTTACCTTTCCACCTAAATATTCTAAATGTTTATAACAAGTCGCTGCCACAATCCATTATTAGTACCACATACTATTATTAGACTAATAAAACAAAATACAGCTCTTCTCACTTCGCACCCGTAAATGCAGTCCACAGATACATATACATATTTTGTGTTAAATTTTCACACACTTATTTTTTATATTGTCATTTGATTAATTTCTAGGTTAGGATTCTCTTTAAACTCAAAATATTGTTTCCGAATTCATCACAACCCAGCAGCGCAAAGGGTACCGTTTATTAGAGCTGTATTGCGACTGTAACCTTGCCATCTCGCGGTAAGGTTTGTTTATACGATAACATAAACATATCAACATATGATAAGAACGCCAAGCAAATGTGCAGCATTAATAAGTTTTTTGTTTCTGACCCAAACAATTATGGCACAACCCCCCTGCCCCTCGCCCCGCTGAGAGGCTTTGTATATTTTATCTCATTTGCTTACATACCCTACTGATGGGGTGTTTAGAATTAAAATAATCGAACCTTTCGATTAAAATATTTCGAGGTTATTCGTCAGGTTACAGAAAATCATTCCAGTGATTTTTCTATTATAAATTATTTGTTTTGTCTGCTTCGGAGCTAAAGCCACCTGCAAATGCACAATCTGAGCAAACCTAAGGGACAACGAGACAAGAATAATTTTAAACTGTAAATGATTTACACTCGCATAGTAAATCATAAGGTTGCATAATTACAAATCAACCGTGTATCTGTTTTTGTCGGGCGGCCCGAGGAACGACGATGAGAACAAGCTTGGCACATTTGCTTTCGGTAGTAGTAAAATCGCCGAGCAGCAGCAATTATTGAAGTAATTTAAAAAAACAATAATTCAATTAATGAAATCAATCGATCATTCTCATCACTATCATCGCCGCTGTCTCGTTTTAAAAACAACGGTGCTCGCCTGTGACGCGGATATCTGAAATTTTGCCAACTCACAATATTTTATAAACATAAACTTTGTTGCAGTATGTATCACTGAAAAAAGAAACGCAGATGGAGTATTATAAAGAGAGTTATATGCAAAAAAACTACCACAAAATGGCTTTCTACGTAATATTTTATTTTTAATATTGTATTAATATTTATTTGTATTGCAACTGTAGTAATAATAACAATAACTAATGCACGTCATACTGGGCAAGGGAATCTAATATTTCTTTGAGAGCTTTATTTATAAGACTGTCAGAAGATCTCTATATATTTATTTCTCGAATGCCGTATCCTGTTCACAATAGAAACGCAAGTTATTAGAACGCAGCACGCAAGATATTAGTCATAATAATCATTTATTGGACTGGTTTGATTATTGCCTTTTATAACTTGTTTCCAATGCTCGTGGTTGTCGGAGATATGCATCTCTCTCCGCTGAGTTAGGATACGATTATCAGATATAATGAGTGTTTTGATTCAATGCCGTATTCATCTCTTGATACGCTCTCCAGAAATCAAGTGAATGTCTCAATTGCCATGCACAGTGTGCGCTCTACTATTTTATGGTTGTTGCATTGGACGTTGTTAAGGTTTTTCGATTAAATTACGGAAATTTATGGCCATTTTGCTACGTTGACTACTAATTTGAACGGGAAACATTTATAGCGAATCAGGAGCAAAGTTTCAAATAAAATTTGGGGTAAATCTCACATTTCTAAAATTTCTAGTAAAATTTGCTGTAATCTCTAATTCTTCCCACTATCAACATCTAGGATTACTAAAACTCAATGAATTTTCAATTACAATTACAGAAGCGGTGATGTCCGTGCCAGTTCCTGTGTCCTTACACAACATGTCGGAACCCACATTAAGTAACCAACATTCATACCTCATTGTCATGGCTGTCCGCAATCGTTAAACAAAAGATTACACGATAGGAATATGATAATGAGATAAGGCCCTCTATCGCTCGCCTTGTACAGGACGTTGGTTTCATAACCAACTACCAGTCAATCATGTTGTACGCTTGTACTTTTTGAGACGTGAACATATCGCTGTGATGGACAGGTTGTTTTTTCGTGCCTCTGGGTTACTCTAGGTGGAATTTTTAGGAGTTGCTTAAAATAGCATCAATTAAGCGTGTAGCTCGTTATACTTTGCATATGTGAGGAAATGAAACTGGATTTGTTTTTTTCTTAATAACACTATTAACACTTTCATATCTATCTGAGGTCAAAATTATCTGGAGATTCCTATACTTTGTAAAAGTGTACGCTTAAATATGTAGCCCTAAGAGGTATTTATAAGATCACATAATTAAATTATTGACGTGTTATTTTTGACGCTGCTTAAGTGAACTTCGTTTTATCTTTAGTGGCTACGCCTAGTGGAGGATTTTGAGGCTGCATCGCCTGTGAGACAAATAGTTATTGCTGTGGCTTAAGTATACCCTAATACAAAAATGGCCCGCGTTAGTAGAATCGTTGTAGTTAGAAACCGAATTTTTAATTTTGTGAGAAAAAAATAAATTTCTTGAACTGTTACGAAATTATTTTTTTTTAATTGAAGAAAACCGAAACAAACAGAAAATTTGGGTTTGGGCAGGGTTGTTTTGGGAAAGTCTAGGTGGGTTTTTTCGGTTTTTTATATTCTGGAAAAACCAATTAAAAATGCCCACCAGAGAAGCTTAATTCAGAAATTCAGCAGCCGGGTTTTCTAATTTTTTTATTAACCCGTTTTTTTTTCTTGAAACTATCGACTAATATAAGGTTGCAAAACAAATAACACGTTTTATTACAAAATATTTATTTCATTTATATTGTAACCAACTTTTCTATTTTTTCTATTCCCAACTTTTGCTTTAATTTGGACCATACACGGCCAAAAGTGAAAAAACCCTTCTGTACCTGCACTACTTACAGCAAAAAGAAGTTTTATCCAGAACGTAAAAAAATTCTACAAACTTGCTTTATCACTCTTACTTCTTACCCATTTCCACCGCCCTTTTGCAGACATGTTGAAATGACGTTACTGCGGCAATTTAAATAATACAAAAAGGCAAAAAGCGTAAAACCCGAGTTAACTGTTTTTAGTGGACCTAAATCATAAAAAATTAAAATGTTTTTTAAATTTATTTGTCGTAACGCGGATCATCCCTTTATAAATTAACGCCTTCAAATCACCCCCAAATCCTAACAACAATTAGGATAATTTGGGATTGCAAGAAGTATCCCCATATGTTAATATGAGCTGATTTACTGGCAAAAGCATGGAGGGGAGGGGTTGATTAAATATTGACATTTATGTAAAAGAGTTGCATGCACCATGTGACATAGTTGAAAAATAAATATTTTTAACGTAACTATTTTATCTTATTTTATTTAAAAACTCCCAACCTGAATAATAATAAGTTAAATAATACGAACCATCAACGCATATTAATGTATAAAATTATACAATAAAATTGCGCCCTTTAAAACGTTACGTCTGGGGCGGAAACCCCTTCCGCCCTACCCTAGTTCCGGCACTGGTTACATTATTTTTTAGTATGTAACTATTCTGAGATATTTTAAATTTTAGTTTATTAACACATCTATCTATATATTATATCCGGATCCCTTCCACTTATCTCAACATTTAGTGGCGATGACCCTCCGATACTAGAAACCACATATTTACGCGTCCATTATATAAGGCGCAGATTCGTTTGTACATTGGACTGTTACACTTTTCAATGCAAATAAGCAAATTTAGGTTCACAGAGGTTGCTTAGCTTATTGGGAGCTTGATTTTTTAATACGTATTGCTAAGTTTCAAAAACATTTTGAAAATCTCTGTTAAGACACTCCCATGGAAATAGGAAAAAGTTTAATTAACTTTTATTCCGCTTTATTTTTAACGAAATTTTTCTGGAAATATTAAAGAATTTTTTGGGGATTTTTTCCTGCAGTTTTGACGAGGGTTTTTCTTTCTTAAAATCTTTTTCCGGTGCTATTTTTTCGGGGTTTTATTCGGTTTTGTAAGGGTTATTCTTTCCGGCAATTATTTTACCCATTTTCTTTTCTAGTTTTCCAGATTTACAACGTCCTTACAACATTAAGCAAGCACTTGTCCCTTAGGCAATTAATCCATATAATAAATCGGAATCTTTTTACCGTGTCTCAACTTTTGGTGACGACGGACTATTGTTATTGTAAGTCAGGTAGGTCGCCGCAGCATTTAATTTCAAAAGTTTCCTTATTTTAAAAGCAGTAATCAATAAAAGCGTAAGGGGTAGTCCACGAGTTTTGCTAGTATTATTTATATTAGTTAGGTGTAGGGGAGGCACTTGTTTAGTTGTATACGTGTTCATGTTTAGGTTAATACTTCAAACTGTCTGATTTCGCATTGGTATTATTCTGCAGAATATGCAGATATAGGGCTTAATATTCTACATACAGAATAAACATGCACAATAAGCATATTTTACATGTAATATTCTACATTCCTAAGGCTTTATTTCAAATTATCAATATTTCGGGGTTGGCGGTGCACTGAAGGCCGGTTTAAAACTGTTGCTTTAATAAAAAGAAAGATTTTTGTCATTTTCATCAGAATACATTAATATTGTAGGTGAGCCTAATAATTTGGTCAGCGACTGTATATGCCCCTGATTGAATTTGGTGCCCCCTTTATCAACACCCTGTATTTTCTTTTCTCGAAGCACTGGAAACTCAAAATTGATGATCCATTGATGGAGAGGGAATAATGAAGCTTTAAGCTAGCTACCACCTGTATAAACAGGGGCATTTTTATTATTACTTAAAAAATAATTTTATCAAAAATCTATTTTTATACCACCCCAAAATTTTATGTTAACCCCAAAATTAACTTAATCTAGAACCAGATAAGGGAAATTGTAATTGTTAAATAAAAATGTCAAAAACTTCTTTAAAATGATCCAATTTTTGTTGCTTCTTCCTGCCGAATTAATCCCTTTAAGCAATTTACATTCTAAAGACAATCTAACACCAAAACCGGAATACCCTACTTTTGAGTATGTCCTTTCAAAAGTCAGGAAACGTTTCGTGAATATAAATACAACCACAACAATGCATTCCTGTATGTCGATAGAGGATGAAATAAATAATGACGGCTGTCACACGAATCAAACGATGATTTGAATGTGAATGGATAAATACACTCGCTGCCACTGTCCTTTCTCAACATACTTATTCTTTTAGATTTGCGAATAATATATTGATTGTACTGTATCAACAATTTTTTAGACAGCATTTTTAAGCAACGTCTGGTTCGGCCTAAAGTGGAGGGAGGTTAAAGATTAAAGTAGAGAGAAAAAGGAAAAAGAGAAAAGGATCGGAAAGAATAAAGAAGAAAAATTAGAAAAAAGTGAATAATAGGAGGAACTGAACAGAATGGCAACAGAAAACAGTTAGAGAAAAGGGAAAAAGAAAGAAAAGAAAGACACACGGAGAAAATACTGGAACGAGAAACAGTCAAAGAGGGAGCGGTCCAGGAAAAAAAGTGGAGAGGGAAAGAGAAAGAAAGAGATATTTTCACTTTCTAGCTTAAGAACAGTGAATGAGACTTTTTTTGGGGGGAATCTAAGAAGAAAAAAAAAGAAGAAAGCAGAACAAAAAAGGAAATGAATGATGGAAGGGCAAAAAAAATCAGTTGGGGGAAGAGAAAAAAGAGGATAAGAAAGACGTAACCAGAAAAAACTGAAAATATGAACAGAAAAGAGAAGAAGAGGAAAAGAACAAAGATGGAGGAAGCAAGAGAAACAAAAAGGAATTATTATTGTTATTTGATGGGAAACAGGAGAAAGAATAAAAATATTGTGGGAAAAGTTAGTCAAGTAGAAGCAGGTGGGAGATTAGAGTAGAAAGAAACGGTGAAAGGAGAAACCAAGAGAGTGAAATGAATGAAAAACAAAAAAGAAGAAAATAAACAAAAGTGGGAAATTCCAAGGCAACCAGTAGCGACAACAAAAAAGATGGGGAAAGATATGCTTAAGGGGGAAAAGCTGGAAAGAAGCAAACGAGAGAAAGAGGAGAAGCAGGGGTGGGGGAAGTTGTGGTGGGGAAAAAGATGGGAAGGAGAATAAAGAACATAATCTTACAGCTGCACTCAATAACAGCAAACGACATATTTTTCAGGAAATCTCGTGAAAAGCAGCGGAAAATAACACTTCAGCAACAATTCTTTAAAAGACAAACGAATCAGTAAACAGCTCAGATGAAAACAAAATGCGGAAAAATCCTTCGAGAGTTCGAAAAGAGTAAAATAGCAACTTAATGTAATGAGATTAGCTTTGGTTTACAAACATTCCGAAATCGTATCTTATAATAATTTTCTCGAAGCCTTATTTGACAAATGTGCGTTTTCTGAAAATAGCCTCTTCACACTATGCTCACTTTGTACTATGTACTTAGGTAAAGGTGGGGGGGAGCCACTTGTTTAGTTTGAATTTTGAACTGTCTGATTTTGTATCAGTATTATTTTACAAGCATAATATGCAGAAAAACGAGTTTAATGGTATTATTATTTAAGTATGAGCAATTTTATACGGAATTTTTAAGAACCGTCCGGTTCGGCCTATAGCTTTCATTACAATTTTTGCAAGGCGTTGTTTGAACTCCCAGAATTTCTTCTGATTTTTTCTTGGCTGGCATAATCACAATAGTAATAATTACCTAGTCATGCAGCTGCTATTCGCGTTGATAGTGAATTCTAACCTGTAAAATTGGTTGTTCTGAAACCACCTACGTATTAAATTTGTTTTTTCACTGGTATATAAGCTTCCTAGCCATAGATTATTAACAGACCGGTTGTAACCTATGGATTAAAAATTTATAGCCCATATCATTTGTAAAATTATTAACTCGATCATAATATCATCGCTGGAAGCAAATTGGATATAACTAATATCCGTGAAGTTGCCTTTATCTTAGATAGTAAACATAACGTACCGTAAGATCAACAACCTTTGCATAACTTCATCAACGTCACAATTCTTCATTACCAACTCCGGCTCATAATTTTCTTTTATTATAAGGCCGATTTGAACGTTTGGTGGACGCTTGGGGCTGTAGTTTATTTACGTCTCAATCATTGACGGTTTAGAATTAATTAATTTTTTATCTAATTTAATAAAACAAAATAATGTAGAAGTTTGTTTTCTCAATTAACTCCGAGAATGCAGGACACGATATAAAATATAAAATTGGTTGATCTTTCGAAAGAATTTTCCAAGGTCGTAATGTGCAAAGTAGCCTCGTTGGAAGTTTCAAACTTCATTATTATGACAAATGAGCTTACCTGTAGTACTTCACTTAAAAAAGTGTTGTTCGTTCACCTGACTCCTCATCAAGAGGCACACCAGCTCGTTTTAATCACATCGTATGTTATAAATCATCTGTTGAGTGACGGTTTTTGATTATAAATTAGAAGGTGTTGTACGAGGAGCACACCGGTGTTTTGATTTTTGATTTTGGCAATTAATTTTAATTATATCAATTATAATTATATTCTGCCTTAGGTATCTTCATCTAATCGACGTTAGGATGTATTCACTAATGACCTGACCACAAACGTAATTATCCTTTGTATATAATTACAAGATAAGAAAATTGTTTAATTTTTTCAGTTCCATCGGTCAAAAGGTGACATTTTTAGATATCTCATTAAATTGAAACAACAAACGGTTAATAGTGTGTGAAATTGGTTAAACTATTTATGAAAGATTATTCTACTTTTAATGCATCGCCCAATTACCACGTCGCATTTGACGTTTCAGCAGCCAATAGAAAACTGTAACCCGATTAGTTCTGACGTAACAAATTTTATCACAAGTAATATAACTAGTGATCCCGGTAAATGTGGGTTGATTATTAATGAGCGCTAACCTCAAGCAACTGGCTAATAAAAACCACGTAACATTATGGTGGGTTCCAGGGCACGAGGGTATACCAGGCAACGAACAGGCCGATGAACTCGCAAAAAGAGGAGCAATGACGCCTTACATTGGACCTGAACCTTGCTGTGGTGTACAGAAATGCCACAAAAAACACGAGGTCAGTCTATGGGAGGAACTAACGAAGTCCTCGTACTGGGAAAACATACCGGGACAACGTCAGGCAAAACAGTTTATAACTATTTCACAAAAGAAAGCAAGGAATGCTTTATCTCTCAGCAAGAACGAGCTACAAACCATCACTGGCCTTCTCACAGGCCACGCTCCACTAAAATACCATCTCTTCAAAATTGGTAAGGCTGAGGACCAAATCTGCCGACTATGTAACGAGGCAGCAGAAACGGCAGAACACATCCTATGCAGATGCAACGCTGCCGGTCGTCGAAGACACAAAATTTTTGGAAAGGAGACTATTACACCTACCGAAATAAGGGAATCGAATCTCAGAGATATACTTAGGTTCTTCAACAGCCTACAACTTCTCTAACAAGACATGGGCTCACAAGTCACAATAGAACCATTAAGGGCCGCAGTGACGAAAGGCAAGTTAAGGCCAAAGCCCAGAACAAACTAATAATAATAATAATAAATGAGCGCTAATTAAAACGATAATTTTGCGAGCGCGAAGCGCGAGTGAAATTACCGTAAGTTTACTACTAATTTACTATTAATTATCAACCCAAATTTGTCACAGCAAAATCGCAATCATAATATATATACTACTAGCAAATTGAAAAATAATCGAGGTAAATTACTTAAACTTCCGAAATAGTAAATTGTATTTATTTTTCTCAAAACAAGTTCACTCAACATACGCGACTTGTGAAATTGTCAAACAGCATAAGCACTGGTTGCTACGCAACAAGTTTTTATAATTTTTTAACTCAATTATTTTACAATCATGATGGTGTAACTGTTGATTAAAACGATAGAAGAAATAAAATTGCAAGTATCTATTTTATTGTAGTTTCTGATAGTGATTTGGGACTTTATTTTCAGATAACTTTATTGTTACTTCAAACACAAAATATGCCATTTTCAGATATCGTATTAACATTAAAGCAACAAAATCCTGGCAGTTTGTGTAACCTTAAAAGATCAGAGAAGTTATCAAAAATAAATTGGGGCTTCCACAGTGGTGTAACTAGTATCTTCTTTATTAATTTTACAAAGTGCTTGCGAGAAATTTTAAAAAGTAGTAAGCATAAACTTTTGCTATTGTTTAAATAAATGAAATCACATAATCATTATTGTGCTCTATAAATCAATTCTTAACGTCAATTTGCGCATAATACATGTATGTTTTATACACTGTAATGTCTGAAACGGCGCGCCGTTTTAATTTTACACTTAAAACAAAATTACACTTTTTTCGAGTCGATAAATAATTTCTAACGTCAAAAATTTACGTTTATGACGGCAAAGCATCACTTGTTGATTTTTGTGGTTTCTTGAATTAAATAAATCCGTTTGTAGTGTCAAAAAACGATTTTTAATTTTAATGATTTTTGTAGCTATAATAAATTATTTTCTGGAGTGAAAATCATTTATAGTGTTTTAGTGTTTTTTGCAGTAATAAAAAACGCTTTTGCCTGAAAAATATTTACTAATTTTTATTATTGTTAAATTATTACGTTTCTGACGTCGAGAAAATACGTTTTTGACACTAAAAAATGGATTATTATCTTAATGATTTTTGACGCCAATAAATGATTTTCTGACAAAAAAAATCATTTATTGATTTTAACGATTTCTTGAAGTTAACAAATACGTTTTTGACATCAATAAATTGATTTTAATGATTCTTGACGCCAATAAATGGTTCTTTGACGTCAAAAATCATTTTTGGATTTTCAGTGATTTGTTGAAGAAATGATAATCGTTTTTGACCTCAAAAACATTTATTAATTTTTAGTATTTTCAAATAAATACGTTTTTGACGTCAAAAAATCATTTATTGATTTTAGCGGTTTCTTGAACTATATAAATACGTCTTTGACATCAAAGAATTAATTATTAAATTTAATGATTGTTGACGCCAATAAATGATTTTTTGACGTCAATAAATAGGTTTTTAACGTCAAAAATTGTTTATAGATTTTTAGTGATTTCTTGAAGTAATAAAACACTATTTACTATTTAGTTTAATTCTAAATTGTGTAAGCGATTTGCATAGGTCAACAAATGATGCTTTGACTTCCAAAGATCTTGTTTTGGAGTACGAAGAATATTCACTTAGTCGAAAAAATCCATTTAATTCATAATATTTAAACAGTTTTATTAAAAACCAATTGTCGGACGACAAAAAATATATTTATGACGCCCTAAAATTAAATTGTGACAGTAAAATAAGAGTTTTAGACGTATGGAAATAATATTTTGACTTCAAAAACCAATTATAGTCTATATTAATTTAGTTTTCCACGTCAAAGCAACAGTTTTTGACGTCAAAAAATCTATTTTTGACTTTTGTTGATATTATTACCTTGAAAGCAATTTTTAGGCGTCAAAACATCACCTAATGATGTCAGATATATATTTATTAACCCAATATTACTAATGGTTTCAAATAGTTTCTCGATAAGCACTATAAAATAATTAGTTTCCTATTGTGTTACCAGGTGTGGCTGGTGCTTTTGACATTCTATAAATGTTTACAATATTAATAGTTCTGTGTTTTTCGTTCGTCAATGTTTTTTGGTGTTTTGAAACCAAACACATTTTTCCATGGGCGTTTAAAATTTACTAAAAAACTTTTAAATTGTAAAATAAACTTTTCATTCGATTTATAACGAAATGATACGAAGAGATCGAGTTGTATCAAGCTATCTATAATATAATTGAGATATGAGGAACGAATAACCACGGCTTGTGGGTTCTTCGAAGCTGTGGTTACATGGGCGGTCTTCAACCACGATCCCGAAACCTATAATTGCGGCAATTTTGTTTTCTCATACTTCATTGCGCTTGGTGTGCTCGTTTTGGTTATAGCAGGCTTGCTTGATGACGCCTTTCGGCTTGTTTTTGATGGGTTCAGATGGGATTCGTGAGGAGTTGTTTTTTTAATATTAGGCTAAAGACTGTTGTGACCGGCTCTTCTCTCGTGAACGCGCTTAAATAAGTAATTTTGTGCGCGAGGCTACATTCCGCCCGGGGTTAACTTACTATTAACACTTCCTTTGTCTAAAACTAGTAGCATGCAGTTGAGATCTGAATTGAGCAATTATGAGGGAGATGAGGGGACTGTTAGAATTCTCATTAGGATCTTTTTATGCTTGATTAATTTGTTTGCTTAAGGTCAAGAAACGAGAGTATTTAAGCTAGAAAGAATTAAAGCGACAGCTAAGGATCAGGAAATGAAATTTAATTTAAATAATGTATTTTAAAAAATATAAGAAATTTGTATTTAGTCAAACTCTAAAAGTGGTGCTTTTGTTTTTCCAACGGCCAAAGAGAAATGTTGGATGTTAATATGCAATTCACAACAGCTAAAAATCATCTCTCTTATTTTAAGAATTAGCCAATTGCAATAATTAGTTTGGTATTGAGAAAGGGTGTTTTAGGAAAATTATCTTTAAAATAATAATTTAAATTGTAATAACATCATAAAAGTCAAATAATATCATTTTTAAGTATACGATTTATTGAAATACATACTATACCAACACATTATAAATCACAAATTATTATTATTAATATTTTGTTGTAACTGCACTTTTTCAGAAAATAGTGGTGGTGCCCAGCACTCACACTGTTTTATATGGGAGTGCCGAAACTCAAAGGCTACCGCAGAGTCGGTACCCATTAAAAGGTCAGGAAAAAAAAGATGTCCAGTAACCGCTACAAAACCTTCCTAACATTAATACCCGCTAAAAATTTTTGAAATTGTTAAAATTTTCAAAATATGTTAATATTTGTAAAATCTACAAATTTTTAAAATATAGAAAATCGAAACATAAATGTCGAAAATTTAGAAAATATCGAAAACGATGATTTTTTAAATTTTGAGAAGTTCTGAAATTTTTATAATTTTTTAATACATTGCATCCGAAAACAACTTCTAGCAATTAAATACTACAAAGAGAGCATAGCGTGAAGAGGTTATTTTCAGAAAATGCACATTTGTCAAATCAAGCGTCCAGAAAACAATTATAAAATACGATTTGGTAATGTTTGTAAACTAAAGCTAATCTCATTACATTAAGATCCTATTTTTCTCTTTTCGAACTCTCGAAGGACTTTTCCGCAAATGTTTTTCATCGGAGCTGTTTGCTGATTCGTTTGTCTTTTAAGAAATTGTTGCTGAAGTGTTATTTTCCGCTGCTTTTCACGAGATTTTCTGAAAAATATGTCGTTACTGTTCTTAAGTGCAGCTGTGAGAATATGTTCTTTGTTTTTCTTCTCCTTCCCATCTGTTTCCCCAGCACCACTTCCCCCACCTCGACTAGCCCCCTCTCTCTCCTCTGCTTCTTTCCAGCTTTTCCTCCTTAAGTATATCTTTTCCCCTCATTTTTGTTGTCGCTACTGATTGTCCTTGGAATTTCTCACTTTTATTTATTTTCTTCTTTTTTGCTTTCCATTCATTTCACTCTCTTCGCTTCTCCTTTTACCGTTTCTTTCTACTTTAATCTCCCACCTGCTTTCACTCAACTAACTTTTCCCACAATATCTTTATTCTTTCTCCTGTTTTCCATCACATAACAATAATAAATATTTTTTTCTTTCTCTTCCCTCCTCCATCTTTGTTCTTCTAACCCCTCTCTTTTCTGTTCATATTTTCAGTTTTTTCTCGTTACGTCTTTTTTGTCCTCTTTTTTCTTTTCCCCCCAACTGATTTTTTTTGCCCTTCCATCATTCATTTCCTTTTTTGTTCTACTTTCTTCTTTTTTTTCTTCTTAGATTTCCAAAAAAATTGTCTTATTCACTGATCTTAAGAGCAGCTGCGAGAAAGTGAAAGTATCTATTTCTTTCTCTTTCTCTCTCCACCTTTTTCCTGGACCGCTCCCTCTTTGACTGTTTCTCGTTCCATAATTTTTTCCGTATGTCATTCTTTTCCTTCTTTTTCTTTTAACCCTAATTGTTTCCTCTTGCGATTCTGTTCAGTTCCTACTATTATTCACCTTTTTTCTAATTTTTTTTCTTCATTCTTTCCCTTCTTTGATCCATTTCTCCTTTTACCTTTTCTTTATACTTTAATCTTTAACCTTCCTCCACTTTACTGCTTCTTTCTGAAATCCCTTTCCCTCTCTGGTTTTTCTATCACACAACAAGTGTGATTCCTTCCTTCTGTCTCTTCCCCTCTCCACTTTCTTGCTCTTACCTCTTCTACTTGCTCCTGTCTCTCTACTCGTTACGTCTTTCTTATCCTCTTTTTCCTTTCCCCCCAACTGATTCCTTTTCCCTTTCATTCATATCCCACTTTGTTCTGTTTTCTTCTTTTTTTTCTTAGATTCCCCAAACAATCGTCTCATTCACTGTTTTTAAGAGCAGCTGCGAGAAAGTGAAAATATCTGTTTCTTTCTCTTTCTCTTTCTCTCTCCACTTTTTTCCTGGGCCGCTCCCTCTTTGAATGTTTCTCGTTCCATTATTTTTTCCGTATGTCATTCTTTTCCTTCTTTTTCTTTTATCCCTAATTGTTTCCTCTTGCGATTCTGTTCAGTTCCTACTATTATTCACCTTTTTTCTAATTTTTCTTCTTCATTCTTTCCCTTCTTTGATCCTTTTTTCCTTTTACCTTTTCTTTATACTTTAATCTTTAACCTTCCTCCACTTTACTGCTTCTTTCTGAAATCCCTTTTCCCCCTGGTTTTTCTATCACACAACAAGTGTGATTCCTTCCTTCTGTCTCTTCCCCTCTCCACATTCTTGCTCTTACCTCTTCTACTTGCCTCTGTCTCTCTACTATGTTCTCTTTCTACCTTTCTCCCAACGTTTTTCCTTCCCCCCCCCTGTTCGCACTTGGCTTTTATTTCCTACTTCTGTTCAACTTTCCATCTTCTTTCTTCTTCATTTTAATTTTAACCTGTTAACCGACTGAATTTTTAATTGGTTTGTTGTTTGATGTATAAATAATTCGATAGGCTTTTGTTAATGTTTTCAAGAAAGTTCTGATTGAGCAATAACAAAAACATTAGAGGCCAACAATTTTGAATATGCGCTCTACGATAATAACATCAAATGTCTACAAGCTAATAAATCGAATGTATCATCATTATATTTTAAAATGTTGGTGGCCCCATAAGGAAAGTTTGTGTACCTGCACGAATATAAATCATCGAAGTAATCTATTGATAAAGATCTTATGCTAATCAACATTACTGGTTTAGATATTAATTAGTTTTTACATGTTAATTAGTAGTGGCAGTGGCTTCATATAATTCTTTTTTGACAGTAATTAATAAGTCCACCAAACGGGTCAATTAAAAAAAAGGAAGATTCTGTTACAAATTCTTGATGTTTTGTTGCCCTTGAAATTGTTCGGATTGAAACCAAGTTTTGTTATTTTGTAATTTGTTAATCCTATTAGAATTACCTAATCAATATTAGTGAAGAATTAATTATAGTAAACGGTCAAGTTCAAGCAATTCAATGATTCAAGCAAGCTTTTGTGAATCAAATATATTCAAATAAAAAATATTGCTAATTGAGAACAGGGTCGTATTTGGAATTTTTCTGTTTCGATATTTTCACCTTTTTCCGTTTCGTAGTTGCGCCACTGTTCCAAGGAATTGTAAGGAAAATCAAAGGTTTTGCTTCTTAATTTCGCCTCAAGTAAACATTTACTATTTAGTTCGATATTCCGAGCATGAAGAATGAAAATTACACTGCACTTGTCTCTTGCGATTCGACTTAACATCCTCAGAAATAGTTTAATATATGCGCAGGAATTCCCGCAGCATCCTAGGGGTCCAACATCTATTTAAAACCTGTCAGACTATTAAACTAAGTTCTTTGTTTAGAAATATAAAATTTGCATGGGGCCCAGTTTTGGTTTTTCGCTTCTTTTTACGCATCAGCGTTGGCTTTCAGGTTGTTTGTATAACAGGTGGCGATTGTAACCTTATATTAAAATTGGATCAAAAGTTAATTTACTCTGTGGCTTCGCAGAATTTATTTTTAGTATGGGACCGTTCTCGAGCAAGGGAAAATTAAAGTTCGTGCATTTATTAACTTCACACGTATTTTAAAAAGTTTTAAATTTAATAGGTTCAGATTTTAGTAATGACTTGTGAATTGATAAATCTTATAAAAACATGTTTTATGTTTCAATTTTATTTCAAACATTAAAATCTATTTTAGTACACATCATGCATCATAAGTCGTGACTTGTTTACTTCTGTCATTTTTTGTCCACTCTGTAAGTTAATGTAATATCATATTATACAATGGTATAAAAATGGCTCAAGCTCATGTATATTATGTTTTACGGATATGAGTCATGAAAGGCGACTTTTATTTTCAATTTTTTTATAGTTGATATTATGCCAAGATGTGTAGTAGTAGAAAGATGGTCAACTCGGTTAACTTCTCTATTTAGTTCTCTCTGGGCGCTGATGAGGGAGCTTTTGTTGCTAAAACGATAACTATAAAAGATATTCCATAATAAAATAGGTGAAGTATTAAGAAAAATTGTTTTTAATGTAATTGTTTCGAAAAACTTCTACAAATTTAGCTTTAAAATATAAGAATGTAACACGCTGTTCTTGCCAAGCAGTTTTTTTTATTATTACGAAAACCACGCAGTTGTAAAATGAATAAGTATAGTTTTTTGATTATCGCTTGCCACAAAATATTGATTTCGTGTGTTGTATCAAGTTGTCCGTTTTCGTACTATAATTATTTATGTGGCTAAAGCAAGGGAATTCTTTTTTATGTATTTCAATTGGTGGCCTAAATAGAAATATTTATTCTTTGAAGCATTTTGTATATTCGCAAAATCTTATGCAGGGTATTTCACAAACCACGGTAAGGACCATAGTCTTTTAATCATATTCATGTAATTTGGTTAGAATCACATAACATGCTTGTTTTGAGGTAGAGCATCTCTTTACCGATGCAAGAATCCCGAGTTCAATTCCCATAAAATACTTTTTTTTAATAATTTTTATTATATTCAATTTGATTTTTTTCGAAATTTTTATTTAATACAAAGTGATCGAAGTATTTTTACTTTCCCATACCTTCGGTATAGGAAAGTATTGAGTTCAAGAAAATTTTCGTAATCTAAATTTTAACGGAAATACACGTTTTGGGGCTCAAGGAACTCAAGGTGTGTGGGTGGGTGTGTGTGTGACGCCTCTAAAAGCGAAACTACTGGACCGATTTTGATGAAATTTTAAAGCAAAAGGTATATCGAAAATTGTAGCTATAGTTAGGCTTTTCGAATAAATCCGGAAACGGAAACGGAAGTTAGACCGGTTTTTTTGGTAGCATTTTTTCCAAAACTAAATTTGGAAAGTTGAGCGCAGGATCTGAGAGAAGAACTTAAGGCAAATCGACAAAAATTTTAACGAACTTTCTAGCTTCAAAATGGCGGCCGCTACATTTTTGAAAATCTCGACTTTAACGCCCCTATAGGCAGTGGCGGCTCGCAAGTGGTGAACATTTACTACGGATGGATGACACAAACTTAAAACAATACGTTTTTTCCTTCTGATGAATCATTGTCATTAAAATTATCGACGTTTTGAATGAGTTTTGTTTTCTTTTGATCACATTGCCAATTCACAAACCCCACAAACTTGAGCTTAACTTTTGACGATTGTTATGGGTATCGCACAGATTATATTTTAATAATTTTACCCATTGCGGAAATGTGCTATTAAACTGTAACAGTGCCGACGCACTAGGACCTTCTGCAAAATCGGTTTAAGCTAAAGCTGTCAATTTTAATTTTTTTTTATAATAGTTAATCGGAATCATAACCGGTTTTCGGAAAAAAACCAACACTGTCTTTTTTTGTAACCGGACGGTAATGGCCGATTTTCTTGATCGGTTATGACCGGTTTTCGGCCATCACCGATTCTCAGTTATGACCGATTATCTCCTTATGACCTGTTATCTGCTTATGACCGATTATCGGTTTATGACTGGTTATCGGTTATGACCGGCTCTGCTTATGACATGTTATCAGCTTATGACCGGCTACGGGATTATGATCGCTTGGTTTATGACCGGTTATTGCTTTATGATCTGTTATGGCCAGTTTCATATTTTATAACTGGCTGAGAGTAAAAACAGTTTTAGGCTATGCCTAGTTGTCTGTTTTTAATAGCTACCGAATAGTGCGCTTATTCTGATTAGTGATGTTTTCATTGTAAGTAACAACTGAAAACCGCGATTTTTGAAAGCTCTCGTGACCGGTTAACTGATAATCTTTGACAGCTTTAGTATAAGCATTTAGGCTTGATTGATATGCGGCTTTGCAATCCTGCAGGAACTTTTGTTTAGCCGATAACGTAAACATCGCCATAACAACTTAAACAAAACTGCAGTCTGCAGCGTGAAATGAAATATACCGACTATAAATAAATACTTATTAGCTAAAATACAATAGCTTCCATTGTTTCAGATCCCAGCGTATATGGCACAAATCCTCATGCCGATTTTGAAATGTTTTATCTCGTTTGCTTACATAGCTCCGGCGTCGTTTTAAAAACAAAGTGACTCGTCTTGGACGCGCATATTTGCAGTTTCGACAGCTTAGAATCCTTTTGAAAAATATCGGGCTTCTGTAATTATAAAACTAAAACCGTAGTATACGTTTTAGAAAATTAATAATGTTTTTACTTTGCGCATTTACTGAGGGCGTCGCCCACGCCCTTACGAGCCGCCACTGATTTTATGTAATATTTTCTTTTGGAACCATCCTATATATTTGCAACCATATTACTAAAAAAAATTAAATAAATGTTTTTGATAAATACTCAACCGCTCAAACATATCTATCTTTTACGGGGGGGGGGGGGGATGTTTACACAGACGGTAATGTAACAGGAGACAGGGGAATTGAAACCCTTGTTCATTTGTCTTGTTTATATTTTGTAGCTCGCATATGAAAAATCTTGCGTACGCCACTGCTTAGAAGGGACTTAGTTGGCAAATACCTCAACCTCAAAATAAAAAAAGGATTTAAGTTGGAACAACTTTTTTTAACAGTTTGTATCTTTACTTATTTTATATAAACTTTCATTTTCACCTCACACATTTCATTTTGTTTTTATTATGAACATTTTTTGCAATAAAATTTTAAAATTGATAGAAGGAAATTAGAAGACAAATATTTCCAAAATTGTTAAAAATTATCTATTTGAAAAATATTTTTCTTTCATCCAAGCATCATTTTTGTGCATACCACTGACATAAATCAGCGCAAAATTCCCCACTTCTTTTGAATATTTTTTTATTTGTATATTTTATTTTAAAAAAATGAATTTTGATTTTAATCACTATTTTAATCACCTCTTTATATATCTGGACTGAACAAAATCGATTTTGCACCCCAACCTCTTCTACATTTCCCTCAAAAACGTCTGTCATCGCGAATATTATTGCCAAAGTTAATAACGTTCAAGCTGGGCCCTTAATTGCAACGCCGTCATTAGGGCTGTCATCCTCTTCGTCTCGGAGCACTCATGGCGAATTTAACCGCCCCCAGCGGTTCGCAATCCACAACTCAATCATCCTCGCGGTCTTATTTCGTCGTGATTGTGTTTTATTATAATGTCGGTCCGAGAATAAGACATTCTGTGCAGAGATTGGTCTAGCGGCTTGGGTGGTCGACTCTCCCTCCGAGACCTCGACTCCTTCAAGACACAAAGTTCAGTCTCACTCGTGCTTTGCTACATCTTACTCGACGCGATTTGTAACTCTTGTCTTGTTTGTGTTTCTGTTGTGGTTTTTGATCGTGGATTTCGCACAAATTTGGATTTTGGAAATAACCGACAACTTTAGATAATGTTAGTGGGTCAGTAAAACTAAAGGGCCTGGATTACCTGAGCTGCAAGGGTTATGTCCACATTTTTGTGCAGGTACAGTTGGTCGAAAGTGTTGTGAATACATTCTTGTGTTTTGTCCCTTTGAAGCAATGAAAATGTGCTGAGTGTGGGTTTAATTTATTTTATCATGTTGTACTGGAGAGACTTCAATGATCGCGCAAGAAAGGAAATATCTTTACTTGAGGATTACACGTGGTTCTATTTTGTTCAGTTTAGATGAGGATTATAAGAGAAGTAAGTTTTAATTTCTGTCTTGTTGTGTTCTTGTGGTGAGGTAAAGGAGGAGGAGAAAAAGCGCGCTAAGGCCATGAAATTCCGAAAGATTTCAATGCAGGGCAAGAAACTGCCCTTGATGTACATTGATTACATAACACGTGTTGTTAATTATTTATTGTGGTTGCTATGGTTATGAATTCGAAAAAATACATTTACAAATCAAGGTGTTGCCCACAAAAATATAAATTCGCAATAAAAACAATTACTTTTAGCATTTAATTCAAAAAATTACCAAGATCTGCGTTTGTAGTGAAACTTTTACCAAACGTTCAGAAAGGGCATTCTTCAACAGTACCACAAACTATTCTGAACTCCAGTATGATCTAAACTCGTCAACATAACAATGCACCTATCTAAGATATTTATGACTTACTTTACCTGAAAGAGCTTTTTCTTTCGCATTGGGAGAAAATTTCTGAACAAGAAGTAATTTTGTTTTTGAATACTTGCTTAACCCTCGTCAAAAATTAGAAGCTTTGTCGCTCTGATAACCTGGGTTATGCTGGTTAGCCCACACAAATAAAGTTTTGGTTGTGTTAGAAAAACGAGAAAAAAACATGAAAAAAACATGAAAAATAAGTTTGGTTTCATAACCTATATTTTAAGTTTAGAATCATTTAGAAGTACGTATTTTTAAAACTTTTCAAGAATTACTGGTGTAATATAATTATTTAGTACAAATCTTGTAGGAAAATTCCAGATAATCTGAAAAATTAAATAATTGAAGATTAATTTATTGTTTAGCATAAAAATCTGCTGTTAATTAAATAACAAAGATCTGATCATGTAATTATCAAATAATCAATTCGTCACAATATTTAAGAGCAGATCGAAATTTACGCACTAGCAATAAAATACTTTTCTTTAAAGTTATGCAGCTAACGAAAATATACAGGATGTATCAAATTGCGTGTTAAGTATGGGGATCTCGCTTATTTGAAGAGATACGACGATGGTTAAATTAGAGAAAAGTTGTGGAATTTTATGCCCACTAATAATTTAAAAAGATATTAGACCTATCTTGCTTAGTTTCTGAAAGAACTGGAAAAAACTGAAATTTCGAATTTTTTGTTTTCGGCTATAACTCATTTATCATTTATGTTACATATTTCTAGTTAAAGCATTATTAAGATACTTTTTCAAGCTGAATCTAAATTTTTGTTCAAATTTGGTATAACGGTTAGCATTGCTCATTTTCGACTGTCAACTTTTTTTTTCTTATGGTCGGCATTTTAAATTTTTTGATATTTGAATAGAGTTTTTAATTCTGATTTCAACGATGTGTCACACTTTGCATTTTGTTTAAGGTTTGAGCATTTTATTACAGAAAATAAAAATTTCATAAGAGTGCCTTGGAAAAACCACGTCATTTAATTTATTTTGAAAAATATCTAGTAGGCCATGAACTGATGGAAATAAAACAAAACACTACTTTTATTTACTTTGGCCTTTAGATACCTTAGGTACGCGAAAATTTCAGGAAACTTTGTTTTGAGCGTAGGCAGCAGGTTATGTTATTTTTTACAAAAACAAATGAATGACCCAGTTACTGACAAGCATATTAGAGAGTTCATTTTAGACGAGCTTCTGAGCATGTTTTACAAAGGTGTCAAATGTTTTGAACATTTATTTAATAATTGTTTGTATTAGTGCAGTTCTAGTGTTATCTGTTGTATGCATTTAACCTGTTATTCAAATTTGTAATGTCACTTGCAAACATAAAAACTGCAAAGTGGAATTTTCAGTAAATTGTGTGTGTTAAAAAATTTGTCATTCATTTGTTTTTGTAAAAAATAACACAACCTGCTGCCTACGCTCAAAACACAGTTTCCTGAAATTTTCGCGTACCTAATGTATCTAAAGGCCAAAGTAAATAAAAGTAGTGTTTTGTTTTATTTCCATCAGTTCATGGCCGACTAGATATTTTTCAAAATAAATTAAATGACGTGGTCTTTCCATGGCATTCTCATGAAATTTTGTTTTCTGTAATAAAATGCTCAAAACTTAAACAAAATGCAAAGTGTGACACATCGTTGAAATCAGAATTAAAAATTCTATTCAAATATCAAAAAATTTAAAATGCCGACCATAAGAAAAAAAAGTTGACAGTCGAAAATGAGCAATGGTAACAGTTATATCAAATCTTATCAAAAATTTAGATTCAGCCTGAAAAAGTGTCCTAATAATGCGTTAACTAGAAATATGTAACATAAATGACAAACGAGTTATAGCCGAAAACAAAAAATTCGAAATTTCAGTTTTTTCCAGTTGCTGACCGTATCCGCCGATCCCGAGCACTTTAAAAATTCAGCTAATAGTTTTTTGAGAAAAAGTGGTAAATTTCAAGTGGAAAATGTTAATATGTTTTTTTTGCATCACACCCTGGTGATAATACTCAAACAAAATTTCAGTTTTCTTTGTTTTTTCAGAAACTAAGCAAGATAGCTCCAATTTCTTTTTAGATTATTAGTGGGCATAAAATTTCACAACTTTTCTCTAATTTAACCATCGTCGTATCTCTTCAAATAAGCGAGATCCCCATACTTAACACGCAATTTGATACATCCTGTATATTTGGTGTTAACACTATAATGATCTTGCAATGTGCCGAAAGAATATTTTCAATAGTAAGGAAGTAGTTCCAGCTAGTCTGGATGTATTCGTTGCAAAACGCTTTGCCTTTTGCTTTTGATAGTAGTAGTTATAGTAGTAATTTATTGACCCACACACGATATAGTATTGTTCATTACTACAATTATCAAATAAATAAAAAAAAACAGCAGCAATAATATCAAAGCTAAAACGACTTAAACTCTTGAAATTTGCTATAAACTAAACTTGATCACGAAGGTAGTTCTTAGCTAAACTAAATTGTGGTGCAGTGTGCGGTAAACACTTCATACAACACGGCCAGTGGCGTAGCCAGGGAAAGGCTAATGGACTAACTCTCCTCTCCCCCGAACATACTTGAGTTTTTGAGTACATACATACAGGGTACGGCAATTAAAGTGTTACAAATTGATGTATCCAAAACCATACAATATTAGCAACAAACATTTTTTTTTTATTTAATGGAACGAAAGGGGCTTTATATTAAGCTGATAGTGACTTTTGAAATACCACCCTATTTTAAGACGGGTGGGTTAACTTGAAAATTTCAAATGGGATGATATATAATTTTTACTAAGCTTTTAATACCCGCATCAAAATAGGTACAGCCATTTAGCACTCCTAATAAATGGGGGGGGGGGGGGATTTTATTAATATTAAAAGTGAGAAACGAGATTATTATTATTTTTTTTAATTTTTATTTTTGCCTACTGAAACTAGTAAACTAAAATTAAATCAAGCAAGATTTGGTTAGAGTGAAAAATGTACAAATCACCCCCCCCCCCCCCATTCAAACGGGGCTGTAAACGTAGATTTTTCACTCTTATTAAATTTTGGATGATATTCTGATTGCCTGTTTTAAGTAGTAATTTAAATAAAAAAATAAGCTCGTTCCGGTTTTAAACGTTTACCGAATTTCATCCCTCATTTATTAAGGGTAGTAAACAGTTTTGAAAAATTCTGGAACGATAAGCTATTTCGATTCGGATAATAAAAAATATCATCTTATGACAAATATTAAATTAAAATAGAACGTTTTTTTTAAAATCACTATTAGCTTAATAAAATTTTTAAAAAATTGTCTCTCAGCATTTTATAGTGTTGGAAATATCAGCTTATAACACTTTAGGTGCCGCACCCTGTATGTATGTACAAACTGTTCTTTTTAACTTGATATTTGTTTTTGTAGCGTTTTAGAGGAGACAGTAATAGGGCAGGTTAGAACAATTGATTCGGTTGTTCCAAACTTTAGTACAGTTTTATAAATTAGTTTTAAGTCGACAGTTATTAGCACTCCCCAGATCCAATTCGTGGCTACGCCATTGAATCCGGTAGGGTGTTGATTTTTTTGCTACAGTAGAAAATATAATTATGAGTTAGGGCATAATAAAATATTAATAGGTAAACGTTATCTTCCTCGTTTCTATTGTCGATATAATGATTAGGGGCTATTTTTTGTAAAATTCAAGCCCCGGCGGAAATGCTTTTTGGGTTCCCCTCCCTTCCCCCCGGGAAGGGGGACAGGAATCAAGAAATGTTAATAGCTTAACTGGTATTATTCCCTGAGGCAATATGTGTTAAAAAGGTTATAGACTAAATAGCTCTATTGGGACGCAATCTTACAACGAATAGAGAATTTTTGATGGACTAAAAACTGCAAAGTGAAAAAATTTTAAAATTTTGGAAAATTTCAGAAAAATATTGCTCAAAAATAGGCCACACATTTCTTTCAATTAAATTGCTCGTGAGCAACAGTAGAACATGACTAAAAAGTTAATTTTTAGAGATGTCGCATTATTTAACGGGTATATTTACCCCCTCTTCCCCACTTATTGCATGACGAATTTTCTACTTCGTTCTTATTCCCGAATACAAAAAAATTAAATTTGTTTCACAATAATATTTAAGAAATGTAATTCTAACTATAGTGCTCCCGCGGCGGCGCCGTTCCTTGCCGTTTCCCGTTTTAGTTCATATTTAAACCACAGCACCTCCGTAGCAGGTGACTATACATCGCGCAGCCGTGACGTTAGTGTTTGATCAGCTGTTGCTGAGCTCTTGGTGTACGAAATGCACAAATTACCGCACGTGTTTATGTTTATATATACGTACTTCTGACCATTTTTGTCGTATTTTTATAAGTTTTGAGATGTTTTATTAATGTTTGGTAAAACCAAGTATATGAAAACGCCTGTGGTGCAAATTTATTATGTAGAGATGTAACAGTTTGGAGTTTATCCAAGAAAATACAAAATTAAAAATTAACTTGATTTGCCATCACAACTACACAGATGACTGAACCTAATATTTTCCTAGGTAGGTCATGTTATAATGATTGTTGCTGGTTAATTATAAAATTGATTAACAATTTGACATACAGTTTTCTTACTAGGAAGACGACGGAAAAACTCATAAATACTGCAGAAACTGCTATACTGCATAGGTTAAACCACCTTGACTATTGTAGGAACAATTTTGACAGCTGATGTTTGGTCACGTGATGGACCCGATTAATTTCTCTCGCAAGCGATGCAGTTACATAACTACGCTAGGCTCCGTCACTAAAAATAAAACAAAATCAATGAAAGTCAATCTAATTTAATCATGTGATCTTATAGTACTTGTTGGGGCTGCAATGGTGATACAAGAATGCTTTCAAAATACAATAATAACAATTTTAAAGACTAGGCGTAGTGCTTTGCTCTTTTTTTTGTAGTAACTTCTCTGTTTTGTTTTAGGACTGAGTTGTTACTGTGATTTTGCAATTTTATCTCGTTATGTATGTATTTCCCATTCTTTTCTTTATTTTGAATTACAAACAGTTACGATCTGGAAAAACTGCTTTTTTCTTTAACAGTTTTGATGATTTTCCAGTACTATTATAATAATGCTTATTTGAATAACTTTCCAAGTTAATTTTTACTTTCGCATACTTCTACTGAGAAAGTAAAGTAAAGAAAGTTATAATTTCATGCAAATATTCGAATTTCTGATGTTAACAAAAATACGCGTTTTGGGACTAAAGGAACCCAAAAATGTGGTTTTTAAAAAATGTCTGTCTGCTTGGGTGGGTGTGTGCGTGGGTGTGTGCTTTCGTTTCTCTATATCCCCGGAACTCGTGGACCGATTTTTTTTTGGATTTAGTGTGTATAAGTTTTTTAGTTGCAGGTAGTTCTTTGTAAAGTCGTTAATCGGAACCGAAAACGGAAATTAGACCTGTTTTTGGTATAAATTTTTTTTATAAACATTTTTTTGAAATTTGGCGTTGTAGTGCATCCATCTAAAGACAAATAAAATGCTTTTTTTACCAAATGCTGCATCTTCAAAATTAAGGCCGCTACGCATTTTTGAAATATTTTGGAAATATGAGTCGCTAGAGCTTGCAATGAACTATAAATTTGTTTTTTGGTAATCTCCCAAATTTTACTCTGACGCCCTCCAGGAATTTTTGTAAAATTTGAAATTGATTAATTTTTACTCAACGCAATCACCAATCGTTGTAAACCTTAAACAATTCAATAGACCATTTGAAGTAGTTAATTAGCATTAACAATAATTTTCAACCACATTAAAAATTAAAGAAAGAAAAGATAATTTTTAATATCAACAACGCGTTTTCTGGAAGTTGCGTGATTTTAACTACGCCATTATAAAAAAAAAATTTTTGTATTTTGTATAGCTTTGGTAACTCTGTAAATAAAGTTGTTATAACCATTTTTGATCCGTGGTCATAAGCGCATTACCTATCGCCTTTACGTAGTACGCGAGCGGCCGTACGTAACCAACGCTTATTGATACATTCCTGTTGACATATTTGCTCGTATAATAAATATATTCATACATAATTCCATCTCTAAAAAAAAACTTGTACGTAATATTTTAAATGTAGGTAAATAGAGCTACAGCTTACCAACAAAAGGAATAGGTGTGATAGTTGAACAATTAATTTTGTCAATTTTTCATCGCAAGAGATTTTACAGCGATAATCCTGAATTGATAACCAACACAATAATATTCTGTTATACGTTCAACATAATCATAGTTTTCCATTGTCAAAAGCGCACAATAGGGAATGAATTATGCCGCATTCAAATGATATCTTAAACAAGTGTAGCTAGGGCTTGGCAAGATAAACAGCGTTCGTAGTGTGTGAAATGGACGGTCGGTGTAAGATCCTATCGGACAGGGGATTTTACTAAGACTGCAATCTTTTATCGGCAGGTGGTACGCCTGGTCGCCCACTCGACCACGGAATTTACAGGCTTTTGGATCCTTTCAAGCCTTCATGGTAATTGCTTAAATAAATGGGGCCATCTCTTTTCTTCTTTCGCGCCAGCTGTTACGCTATTATTTCGTGATGATGGTTAAATTGCCAACCTCCACTTGCCCAAGATGTCTTCATCAGCGCTACCGGTTCGAATTTGGTTTCGAAGGTTCAAAGATCGAAATTGGTAGAAAAAAGAAACATTGGCAATTAGTGAGGTTAAAAGTACAGGAGGAAAACCAGTACAAGTTAATTAAGTTCATTAAAGTCGGTAGACAAAATAAAGTAATGCATTAATTTAGGTAAAAATATTCGCTATTAAAATATCCGGAGCCAGACAGGCACGAAAATTCCTAGGAAGTCGAGAATGACCACTCTAATTGACCAAAAATCCAAAACGTGTTCTTTAAAGGCATCCTTTAAATACAGAGAAATGTTGCCATCTGTTTCTTTTTCTAATTAAGAATAAAATTATCGTTTTATTTCAGTGTTAAAATTCGATGTTAAAATTCCGAAACTTCTCACATTCTTTCAACTTAATATTCGGAGAGACAAAAAAAATAAAAGGAAGAAGAAAAGAACAGAGCCTGGAGTAAAAAAGATATTCTGGTCTTAAATTTAAACTAATCTCGAATTTTTCTAGCGTCTAAGTTTCCGAATTAGAATAAAATATAGATAAATTTAAATAAACTTTTATAAGGTATATCGGATATCGGTGGGCAGGCTCGGAGTTAAGATGATAAACGACTTTATTATGCCCTCCAAGAAAACCGGCTTTACTAACTTCATCATCATTTAAAGTTTGTTGGTGCTTGGCTTTTTTTATTATTTTATTTGGGTCGGGTCAACACGAACTTTAAAAATTAAAATTCCACCGCGAAAATCTTATATATCATTGCCGCAATTTGCAGATGCAACACCTGTATACCAAAATATTTGCTCACATTTGAATTCTTTTCTTAAACCAACTCCACTTGAATTCTTCGAGGTTGTTCACATCGCACAACGAACTAAACCGACTTCAAAATACTTGATTTACGTACCTATACTGCAATCATCATCAATATCTCCCTATTTTTTTTTTCATCGCATATATTTCCAAAAACTGAACAACCTATAGTTTATCTATGTGCATCGATACTTACTTTTTAATTTTACTTCTTCAAAATTAAAAAAGAATTATATAATTTGCAAGAGACATAACCTACAACGCCTTATTTGCAAAAAAAATCAATGAGACAGTACCATTATTTTTTCGAGTATTTGTTGCGTAGTTTTACTACTGGTGCAGTGATATTGTTAGCAGGCGATCGAACCTAATCGAGCAGTAATAAAATACGAAGTTGCAGCAGTTTTCATAACAACCGCCAGTTGAGCGTTGATTGCTAATCAGTATCATATTTTTTCGAATTTTTGCGCTGAAGTGTCAGAAATAGAAGCATAGATATTCTTTGGGTTTTGCTTTTTTTTAATGTACAAAAGTATTAAATTAGAAGCCTTTTTCTAATTTACAAACTACATCGGCCTGCGAAAAATATGTGAAATTAATTTGTGATATGTGAAATGTATTCCTGATATCGGAATATATTTTAAGACGCATTTCACGTATCATAAATTAATTTCACACATCAGAAATTACGCCATACTGGAAATTCAGTATTTAGTAATATAGTGATGTAAAGAAGAGTATGGTGTTTGCACTCCATTCAATTGTTTTCATCCTCAAACTTTGACAATCTCAGGGCTCCTTGTAAATTTTATCAACAGATGGCGCAGCTGTAAACGTCATTTTTATTTTAAAATAAATTTGAAAAGTAAGAAGTGTTTTTATTTATCTATTATCACGGTAATATTCTAGGCAAAAAACGCCAAAATACTGTTGTTTCTGCGGCCTATCAAAGGGCGATAACAAAGATTTATCATTATTTGCTGTTCCCAAGGTGAATTTAGCCGTTTTGTTTACCTACGATTGCTAATTTTGATGGAATTGCAGACTAAAACAGAACGCGAGAATTGGAGTCGAAATTTTAAAAAGAAAATTCCCGAAAATGGTATTATTTGTAGTAGGCATTTTAATGACATCATTCAAATTAAACATAAAAGCCGGATACTCCTTAATAGGGAAAATTTGTAAGACTTCCATCACCATCAGTATTCTTCTATAATAAAACTAATTTACATATAAATTTCAGAATGTTTACTGCAGAGACCTTACCCAAGAAATATTACATAATTTCATTTCAGTTTCCTTTTGGGCTTTGCACTATAAAACCAGTTTATTGTGGTGACTTATTTGTCCCATATTGTTGGTTGTTGGTATTTTGTGGATTATGCCTTTTTTACCAACTAAAAACCACCACAAAAATAATTACAACATAAACATTACGTAAAAATGCTGAATAAATGTTTCACTTACTTGCATATTTCATTAATAAAAGTTAGAACGAAATTGACTAGTTAACCTAACCTTAATAAAAAGTATTGCGCACATGTTCAAAAAGCGCCAAATTTAAAATATTGCTTAAATTTGAAGTTTTAAGAGCGCCATCTATGTGCAAATCGTATAAAGAACCCTGACATTGTCAAACTCGGAGGATGAATTTTTTATATAGAGAAATAGTGGGAGTTGAAACACCAGTCTTCATTACATCACTAGTAATATATACGTACAGTGCGTACTTAATTTTTCAACCAGAAAACGATTCATATTAAAAACGAACATGATGAAAAATATCAATAATTAATCATATCTAAAATATTTTAAAATATCTACCCGTATACTTTAAACATATTACATATCTTCATATTTTTAAAATTATCACATTCAATACACTTATCTTCTAAAAATCATTCTATTTAAAAAAAAGCCATTTTCACAAAAGGTCTGCACAACATCACTCGTAAATTAAAAATAGAGCCTTTCAAAATGCATTTGTGAGATAAACAATGCCACATAAAAATAAATAATTAATGTGACTCTACTATTCATTAATTTGGCAAGAAACACATAGAGGGCAGGCAGCGCAACATATTGAACTAGAGTAGCTTGTGGCTGAAAAAATTGATGCAACCCAAATGACGCATGCTAAAACTTTCTGCCACCTGAAATAGCATATTAATATGAACGCAATAAAGAATTACAGATAATGTCTTTTATAATCAGATTTCTTTGCAAATTTAACATGAACTAATTTATTGTAGTAGAACAATGTTAATGTAAAAAGAAGTAAAAATTTGCTAAGTTAATGTCAGAATTACTGCTGTATCTGATTCTTCATAAATTATTTTTCATTTTATTTCATGTAGTATTTTTAACAACATGGAGTCATATTTTTAAAAATATAAAGGCATTTTTATAAAATATGTATATGTTATATTTTTAACAATGTGGGGTTATATTTAAAAAAATAAGGAGTCATATTTTTAAAAACATAGGAATGTCAAATTTTTAATATCCATACATATAAAAGCTCAAAGTGTATTTTTCTCCGGTTCCTCCAGCGGCTACCGCTTCACCAATTTGGACCATTTTTTTTTTCAATGAAAGGTCTCTATCCACAGATGGAACATGAAACATTTTTATATTTTTATTCTACGTCGATTTTTCAATAATAATTATTTTAATTTATAATATATATGAAAGTCTGTTAGCCGCGCTTCACTTGAGGCGACATCTACACTAACGTCGCGTGTCATTATTGGAACTAATGCATCACGTGACTTAGCATTTCACCGGGTCGGTCAACGCTGTCTGCCGTCGAATTTCGGCGAGTTAACACTAGTATGGTATAATATCTTCAAAATATGTCATGTAATATTTTCAACAGTATGGGGTTATATTTTTAAAAATATGGGATCACATTTAAAAGCATGGGGATGTCATATTTTTTTCAAATATGTGATTGTTTATTTTACCAAGGATTTTGTAGAAGTTCTATTTTTAATTCAAGAGAAATGTTGTAAATAACTTTTGTAAACATTTTATACGTCGTCATATTAGCCATATTTAAAAAAATGAGGGTGTCATATTTTTTAACAATTGGATATTTTAAAAAGTAGGTATTTTTGACACTATATTTTTTTTAAATAAAGGAGTCATATTTTAGAAACATAGGGATATCGTATTTTTTTTTAAATATGTAATAATATCTTCAAAAATATGTCCTGTAATATTTTTAACAAAATAGAGTTACATTTTTATAAATATAAAGGAATATTTTAAAAACTATAGGGATGTCATATTTAAAAAAAATGGGCGAAACAGGTCGTTGGTACTTTCCCATACGTTTTACGTTTTAAATATTCTCGCGCTGATAAATGGCTGAATAACATTGTTTTGACAACAATTAACACAATAAAATTAAAGAATTAAAAAAAGTTAATGCCCCAGCGGTAATTTGAACTTGCAACAGCATGTGCAATACGATGTCTCATACCGTAACAAGGACTAGCCACATAGTATAGGTGCACGATGACCACCGCCCTACAGCTGATTAAATGCGCTTCATACTTCGGACCAAAAAACCGCTATAAAAGCGTTATTTGAAGAGTTATCAAAAATATGCAAGGAATATAAAATATAATGTTTAACTGGAGCTAATTGATAGACGTGGTTAAAAATTAAAATCATTTTAAAAAGTATCGGTTTTTTTTTCTTAATTTTTAATATTGCTGAAAATTCTTTTTAATCCTAGTAAATTACGTCAAATAGGCTACCAAAATGTTTAAAATTTATTACGATTGGCGTTTGCGTTTCGGAGAAAATAGGAACGAAATCACCCATCCACCCACAGACAGACATTTTTAACAACCACTTTTTTGGATTCCTTGGACCCTAAAACGTGTGCTTCCGTTAAAATCTCAAATTCGAACATTTGCATGAAACTGTCTTTACATTTTAGTGGAAGCATGGGAAAGTAAAAGGATAACATTTTAAAAGTATGTACATGTTATATTTTTTTTTAAATATACCCCAGGGGTACAGTTTTAAAAACCGTGGGGATGTCATATTTTCAAAACAGGGAATAATAATATATCTTAAAAAATACGAAAATGTATCATTTTCAACAATATGGGGGTTATATAATTTTTTAAAACATGGGGGGGATGTCATATTTTTAAACTATGGAATAATATCTTAAAAAATGTCATGTAATGTTTTTAACAATATGGGGATGTATTTTTTAAAATAAGGAGTCATGTTTTAAAAACCTGGGGTCATACTTTTTTTAAATATGAAAAAATCTCTTCAAAAAATACCTCACGTAATATTTTTAACAATAGGTATCTTAAGAAATATGAACATGTACTATTTGTAACAATATGGGGATATCTCTTTTTTTTAAATATGGGGATGTCATATTTCTTAAAAAGGGGATAATATTTTAAATCATATTATGTACTTGTTATGTTTTTAAAAATATGGGTTTATGTTATTAAAAATAAGGAGTCATATTTTTAAAAACATGGGGATGTCATACCTTTTAAAACAAGGAAAAATTTCTTCAAACAATATATCACATAATATTTTTAACAATATCTGAAAAATTATGAACATGTAATATTTTTAACAATATGGGGTTACACTTTTATAAAATTATGTCATTTTTAAAATATTGGGACGGCGCATTTTTTTTAAATATAGGATTATATTTTAATTTATAAACTTGCACTTGGGAACAGGACACAACGCCCACCAATTCGGGTTTTATGATCGTTATTTCGCACGATGGCCAATGGACACAACGGCCACCGCGACCATATCGCCCACTACCGTACCGGCCATCGTTGGAGAAGACGAGAACCCAAACTGGTGGGCTTTATGGAATCGGTGGGCGTTGTGACCATATGGCTACTTTCAATAGTATGCGTTGTCGGCATGGTGGACGTTGCGGCCAAAATGCGTTGTGTCCACGGTGGGCGATATGTACCTACAAAATACGCGTTGTGTCTATTGGGAATTGTATCCGGATCCTGTCTCTCAATATTACTACTTATCAATTTTTTCCAGAATCTGAACAACTTACTAACTTGCATTACCAACACTTTTCCACATTAAGAAATTCAGCGACTCATTCTTCATCAATTCAAAACCAATCTGCCGTAAGAACCTACCACTGATGAGTTAACGTCAAATAGGGCATTAAAACTATCTTCGACCTTTTTTTCCATTTGAAACTCTGATAAGAAGTGAGGCTGATCATTTCATCCGTGAGAACTGGCATCTTCCATTAGCGTTGCAGTAAAAGCAATTAAAGCCGCATTCATTGGCATTTTTCAAATTTAAGGGTTTTATGAGCATCTCTGGCAACTACCTAATCAAAGGTTTCCATGTTCGATCCACACATTCTTCATTAATTAAGATCGTCGTATTTAATTGAGCGGTTCACATTTTTATTGTGTGTAAAGTATTGGAATCGGCGAACAATTGTAACCTTGAACGAAACGAAGAAGAAGAACGGGAACACATCCTGAGATAAGACTTATTAACACCTGGAGTCACGTGAACGTTAACCAATCTCACCCGAGGGTGTGTCGTTTACGTTAATTGGCATACTTAACTAGACCATATCTGATGTGATTACAGAGGGCCATGTTAGTCTTGGTTAGTTGTTTCCTCTATGAATAAGGAAGAAAATTAAATCGGTCGCTTGTAATGTAGAGTGTACGCGTGTATTATCCTGGGGTTATTTTACATGTTTTGCTGGTTATCGGTTCGAACTTCGTTTTTGGTATGTAGTGCAAAAAACCTTCATAGTTAAGATAACATGTGCGTAGGTTAAGTAGATTAAACATTAATTTGTAAAAATACATCTAATTTTGCTAGTTGTTGGGCAATTTTACGTGTAGCTAAATAATTTTTATTTTCCAATACTTCCAGTACCCCAAAAGTCATTTTTAAGCCGTGCCTGTGTGTTTATGTCCATGTGCTTGCGTGTATACGTGTGTGCGTAAGTACAACAGTGCTTGTGCGTGTTACGAATACCAAATCCATGTACAGGGTGTTTTATGGGCCGTAGCATTTTAACCATGTTGTTATTTGGATGCGTTCGAAGTAGGTTGTGTACAGAATTTTACCATTTTACATGCTGAAATTAATGTATTCATGAAATAAGAGCAAATTACGTATTTGGTGGAAATGGCCTTGAGCTAGAGCACTCGCACACTATTGCGAGGATCCCGGGTTCAATTCCCATAAAATTATTTTTTTAGTTATTCATATTTTATTGATAAATTCGAATTGGAGAAAGTTGCTACTTCATTAAATTACTCGAAATGTTCGCAAAATTTTTGTATTACGTATTGTAACACCAAAGTAGGTAATAAGCACTACGAACTTTTTACTAACTTTTCAAATTATTAATAAATATTTTTATATTTGATAAAAATGCTGTAAGAACATAAACAAAAGGTAAAGAATAGTAAAAAAATAATTTATGGGAATTGAAGCCAGGATCCTCGAATTGGTGAGCGAGTGCTCCACCAACAAACACGAATTTGTTCCTATTTCATGGGTATTAAGATACAGGCAAGCCTGTAATATTATAAAATTCTATAGGCAACATACTTTGGCTCCAACTAAATTACAAGATGGTTAAAATGACCTAACCTGAGAGTTTTATTTTTTAATTATTTAATCGTGTACGAACGTTTCTCTCAGAAACGAGAATTTCGGAATTTGTATTTTATTTTTAATATCTTATAGAGTTATCGTTGACTTGACCGACCTAGCAGATATGTTAGGCAGTGCCAAAATATTTGCTTTTTTTTAAATATGAAAACTTTTGAGAAGAAAAATAAGAATGTAATTTGATAGTCTGAGTTTACAGAATTATCGTAGTGAAGGCCGCCCTAGTACATTAGATGAGTTAGGCGACCACTAAGGGTGCCAAAATTTGTGAAGCGTCAGGTTTTATGTAGCCCAAATTATAGGCTTCTCCTTTTTAAATTTGAAAAGCATTCAGAATAAAATTAAACATATAATTTTAAACTGTGAATCTACAAAGTTGTCATAGGCATGATCGGCCCACCACTTAAGGCGAGTTAGGCGACCGCCAAGGCTGCCCAAAACTTTTGAAGCGTCAAATATTAGGAGGGCATAAATTCGGGCTTTTAAATTTGAAGAAAATGATACGAAATATAAAAATATAATTTGAAAGTGTGAATCTACAAAGTTGTCATAGGCATAATCGGCCCAGCACTTAAGGCGAGTTAGGCGACCGCCAAGGCTGCCCAAAATTTTTGAAGCGTCAAATATTAGGAGGGCATAAATTCGGGCTTTTAAATTTGAAGAAAATGATACGAAATATAAAAATATAATTTGAAAGTGTGAATCTACAAAGTTGTCATAGGCATAATCGGCCCAGCACTTAAGGCGAGTTAGGCGACCGCCAAGGCTGCCCAAAATTTTTGAAGCGTAAAATATTAGGAGGGCATAAATTCGGACTTTTAAATTTGAAGAAAATGATACGAAATATAAAAATATAATTTGAAAGTGTGAATCTACAAAGTTGTCATAGGCATAATCGGCCCAGCACTTAAGGCGAGTTAGGCGACCGCCAAGGCTGCCCAAAATTTTTGAAGCGTAAAATATTAGGAGGGCATAAATTCGGACTTTTAAATTTGAAGAAAATGATACGAAATATAAAAATATAATTTGAAAGTGTGAATCTACAAAGTTGTCATAGGCATAATCGGCCCATCACTTAAGGCGAGTTAGGCGACCGCCAAGGTTGCCCAAAATTTTTGAAGCGTAAAATATTAGGAGGGCATAATTTTAAGCTTTTACTTTTAAATTTGAAGAAAATGATACGAAAAATAAAAATATATTTTGAAAGTGTGAATCTACAAAGGCATGATCGGCCCAGCACTTAAGGCGAGTTAGGCGACCGCTAAGAGTTCCAAAATTTTTGAAGCGTAAAATATTAGAGGAGCATAAATTTGGGCTTTTACTTTTAAATTTGAAGAAAATGATACGAAAAATAAAAATATAATTTGAAAGTGTGAATCTACAGACTACAGAGTTGTCGTAGGCAGGACCGGCCTACCACATTGGGCGAGTTAGGCGACAGCTTAAGGTCCCAAATTTTACGAACTGTAAAATTTAAGGTAGGCCAAAATATTAGGCTTTTACTTTGTAACCTTAAAAAACATCAGACGAATAATCAGATAAAATGGGACAATTTTTGAAGCATTAAATTTTTTAGGAGGACCAGACATTTAGGATTTTACTTTTTAAAACTGAAAAAAATTAGAAGCAAAATAGCAATACAAATTGAAAGTGTGTATTTACAGAGTTGTTTTAAACTATGAATTTACAAAGTTATCATAGGCAGAATCGGCTCAGCACTTTAGGCGAGTTAGCCGATCGCTAAAGGTGCCAAAATTTTTGAAGCGTAAAATCTTAGGAGTACCAAAGTTTTGGTTTTAATTTTAAAACTGAAAAAAGCTAGACGAAAATGCAAATACGATTTGAAAGTGTGCATTCGTAGGCAGGGCCGGCCTCGGGGCCGGCTCAGCACATTAGGCGAATTAGGCGACCGCCAAGAGCGCCAAATTATTTGAAGCGTAAAATTTTAGTCTTTTCCTTTTATAAACTAAAAAAAAAACTAGATAAAAATCCAATTTGAAAGAGTTTATTTACGGAGTTGTCGTAGGCAATGCCGACCTAGCGCATTAAGCGAGTTAGGCGACCGCCAAGGATTTCAAAGGTTTTGAAGCGTAAATTTTAAGCTTTTGCTTCTAAAACAAAAAAAAAGAAAAATAGGAATGTAATTTGAAACTAAATTTTCATTGTTGGTATAGATGGAATCGGACCATCACTTTAGGCGAGTTAGGCGACCGCCAAAAGTACCAAACTTTTTGAAGCGTAAAATTTTAGGAGGACCAAAATTTTAGGCTTTTACTATTAAAACTTAAAGAAAACTAGACAAAAAGTAGAAATACAATTGGAATGTGTGCATTAACAGAGTTGTAGGCAGGGCTGGCCCAGCACATTAAGAGAATTAGGCGACCCCCAAAGGGTGTCAAAATTTTAGAAGCGTAAAACTTTAGGCTTTTACTTTTAAAACTGAAAAAAAACTACAAGAAAAATAGAATATAATTTGAAACTCCAAATTTACTGTGAGTTGTCATCGGCCCAGCACTTTAGGCGAGTTAGGCGGCCGCCTAAGGTGCCAAAATTTTTGAAACGTAAAATTTAGGCTTTTACTTTTAAAACTGAATAAAAAACTAGGCAAAAAATTAAAATACGATTTGAAAGTGTGCATTAACAGAGTTGTCGTAGTCAGGTCCGGCCCAGCACATTAGGCGAGTTAGGTGACCGCTAACGGTTCCAAAATTTTCAAAGCGTAAACTTTTAGACTTTTACTTATAAAACCAAAAACGAGAAGACGAATATGAATGTAATTTTAAACTATGAATTTACAAAGTTGTCATAGGCAGAATCGGCCCAGCACTTGAGGCGAATTAGGCGATCGCTAAAGATGCCCAAATTTTTGAAGCGTAAAATCCTACGAGTGTCAAAATTTTAGGCTTTTACCCTTAAAACTGAAAAAAGCTAGACGAAAATACAAATACAATTTGAAAGTATGCATTAACAGAGTTGTCGTAGGCAGGGCCGGCTCAGCACATTAGGCGAGTTAGGCGACCGCCAAGAGCGTCAAAATTGAAGCGTAAAATTTTAGTCTTTTACTTTTAAAACTGTAAAAAACTAGAAGAAAAATAAGAATACAATTAAAAACTGTGAATTTACAGAGTTGTCATAGGCAAAATCGGCCCAGCACTTTAGGCGAGTTAGGCGGCCGCCTAAGATACCAAAATTTTTGAAACGTAAAATTTAGGCATTTACTTTTAAAACTGAATAAAAAACTAGGCAAAAAATTAAAATACAATTTGAAAAAGTGCATTAACAGAGTTGTCGTAGTAAGGTCCGGACCAGCACATTAGGCGAGTGTGTATTACTTTCTAAATAAAAAAAAATGGGCAAGAAATGTTACAATTTGATTTACTATGTATCCTATTTACTTCTTACCTTATTTACGTGAAAGTGTTGCAGTTTTGTATATTTTTTTGTAAGTAATGGGTTAGCCTTACTTTAACAGATTCAAAAATATTCTGAAAAGTAGGTATATTGACGTAAAGCCTGAAAATTTGACCAGCGATGAGCTTTTAGATTTTATGCGAGATTCTTTTCCAAAAAAAGTCAGTATTGGAACGTTTGTAGGTCTTTTTTTGAAATACTGTTGCGATTTTTTTCCCTCTAAATTCTCTTTAATTCATAGACATAGATTTGTGTACTTGTTATAACATTTAGATTATTTTCATGATATAAATCAATTTCACCACGGAATTTAAAAAAAAACTCCGACCTTAACAAAAATACAAACAACAAATTTATTCCCATTCAACTTGAAATTTCCACAACAAACGCCAGCATAAAATTTGTTTTTTGTACAAACCAATTTGTTTTTTTATTAGAGAATAGTCACGAGCACCCATCACTAATTGATTTACATTGTGTGTAGTGTGTCATCGTCGCTCTTAACAAAACAATCTCCACCATGTAGACTCCTACACAAGTGCGGGACCATTTCTTGCCGCCCCTGCATACACTAACGACCAAACGGGTTCCTCTAATAAAGAATCGTATCTTCTCCGGGTCTTCTCTATTCACAGATATTATCTCAAGAGACGCAGACATCTTCTATTGAGATTTATATGTGTTTCGGTTGACTATGGATAAGACTTGACTATCCCTAATTTTGTGTCGGGGACGGTCGAGCCTTCAGCTTGCTTTGCAGGTAGATGATTTTGCTATTCCTCTAGTGAAAACGGAAATTGTGTGCTGCAAAAAATCCTATTCTAATATGGCTCTTCACGTTCTACTTCCTCACACAAACACTACCATTTGATTTCCTCTCTGTGTGTGTTCTGTGTACGTGATAATTAAAAGGCACGTACTAATTATTAAGACCGGAAATGCGTTTTAATTGTTGAATTATGTTGAGTTATTTTTAAGATGCGAAATGTACCATAAATAGTTACGGCTTAATTAAAATATGAGAAGCTTTTTATTTTCTTGTTCCCGAAAAATAAAACGATTTCAGGTTGTGAATGAATGCTTATGAATTCCTGAAATGCAGTAAACGGAAATCGATTTAATTTTTTACTTTTCTATACACTGTGTCCATAAAGTAACCCCCCCCCCCCTATCTAACTTTTGAACGACTTAATATTTTACTACAAAATTTGGTGTGCTTTAATGGGAAATTAAATACTATTTTTTAGCTCATAATTAAATAATGTATCATTCAAAATGGCGGCTGGGCGCCATTTTGAATTTTTTTTTTAAATAGAAAGGGGGGTCGGGTGACACCTCATTTGAAAGGTCTTTTAGTTCTGAGTCTGATCCTAGAGTTTCAAAGAAAAATATTTAGCCATAACAAAATGACAAACGTTTGAAGTAAAGAAGTCTATTAAAAAAAACTAAGAATTAAAGCAAAAACAAATGAAATTAAGTGTTCGAAATGTTCACCATTCACTTCTTGGCACATAAAAAGTCGGTTATGACATTCCTGCCTTACATTTTCATACGTTTCTGGAGTGACATTTCTGTAAAAAACGCATTACAGAAGTTTGCAGAAATATCACTCCAGAATCTTATGAAAATGTAAGGCAGGAATATCATAACCGACTTTTTATGTGCCAAGAAGTGAATGGTGAACATTTCGAACACTTAATTTCATTTGTTTTTGCTTTAATTCTTAGTTTTTTTTAATAGACTTCTTTACTTCAAACGTTTGTCATTTTGTTATGGCTAAATATTTTTCTTTGAAACTCTAGGATCAGACTCAGAACTAAAAGACCTTTCAAATGAGGTGTCACTCGACCCCCCTTTCTATTTAAAAAAAATTCAAAATGGCGCCCAGCCGCCATTTTGAATGATACATTATTTAATTATGAGCTAAAAAATAGTATTTAATTTCCCATTAAAGCACACCAAATTTTGTAGTAAAATATTAAGTCGTTCAAAAGTTAGATAGGGGGGGGGGGTTACTTTATGGACACAGTGTATACTTTCAGTATGGGACAGTATTGATTTCATGAAAATGTTCTAAACCGAAATTTTCCGGAAATTCATGTTTTGGACCAGGAACCTAAAAAAGTTTTTTTTTTAATTTCTGTCTGCGAGTAGGTGGGTGTTTGTGTGTGTGTTTGTGGTGCATCACAACTCCCGAACGGATGGTCCGATTTTCATGAGCATTGAAATGTGGAGGTATGTTAAAAATTCACTAACAAAATTATCTTTTAAAAAATCCGAAACCGGAAGCTAGACCTGTTTTTTTGGTACCATCTTTTCCTGAATGCGATTTTTTCAATCTGGAAACGAAATCTGATAGTGGACCTTGGAACAAATCCAATACTTTTTTTCCAAACTTTCTATCTTTAAAATGGCGACCGCTACGAATTTTTGAAAATATTGACTTTGTCGCCTTATTGCGCAATAACGAGTAGGCAGATCTGTACAAAAAATTTTGAAAAGATGAAAACTACAATTCTTTCAACATTTTGGGCATTTTCACAAAAATATTGCTCACAAACCGTCGACAGAATTTTTTAAAAGTTTTGTAAGCTAATAGAGTTAAGGATAAGCTAGAATTTGGTTTGTGTCTCAGTCCGCTAATTTCTCTGTGACACCTTCTATGAATTTTTGAAAATTTTAGCTCTAACGCGCATTTATTCAAAAACCAGTTATCCGATCGGGATGAAATTTGATATTTTAAATGTCTTAAGGGTATACGGTGTTACAAGTAAAAAAAACATTTGGAACTACTAAATCTATTAAGTGAAAAAAATCAAAATTTTGATATATTCAAAAAAAAATTGCTTAAATACTGAACAGACGATTATTTTTAAATTTTAGAGGGTCGTAGTGCTACGGAAGAGCTACAATTTGGTCGTATGCTAATCTGATAATTTTTTTGTGACATCTCCTATGAATTTTTGAACCTCGAAAACTCATGCCTCTTTGTTTAATAAATGGGAGACGTTGAAAAATTTCTGAGCTCAATTGCTCATGATTGGTAGTATAATAAAATTCACAATATGATTGTCTCCCTCCCACAAAATTTTTGGCGGACGAATTTGTCCGTCCGTTTTTGGCCTTTTCTATTTCCAAGGAACCATTTCCCAAAAACTTAAAAATCGATTTTTTTTAATAAAAGTCAGGTGGTAGTTATGGCATAGCTCGTTTTGACTGCACGTCATGTTGTCTTTTTCGTTGCACGATCGATATCTTCTGTAATCTGCGTTGCATTTGCGCGTGGAAGAGTGGTTTGTTTTGTACTGCCACTGTTGGTGGACTACAGTGTTGTGCATAAAACTTTTGATCATAGGAAAACTAAAAGTTTCTTAAGTATAGGAAAGTCCAGGCGAAGTGCTTCATCCATTTTTAGTTTTTTTTGGCATTTTTGCATACCAGACTATGTTTTTTCATAAAATAAAAACCACTGCTAATAACAGCAATTTAATCCACATTGCACTAAAAATGCCTATCGCAAAATATTGGCCAATTAAAAAAAACTGATTCTTTACTTGTAAACAATATCGAGAATGAAGTAAAATTCACTAGCGTCTAGTCGGTTAGTTCAACAAACTGTTCCTACTTTTTATTGGTGCATTTCTATTGCGCACGCATTTAAGTAGCACTTTTTTAGCGATAACCGCCAAGTTCGTAGTGGCACAGATGGATATGCGGGTGTGTTCGGGTGTCCTGCTTTTTTACTGCATAGTTAGTATTTTTTTTAAGCACTGTTGTTGCGTTTTGCTGTTTACGCGAGGTTTATGTTAAGAGCAGTTATATTTTTAAAGAAAAAATACGAAGACAAATTTGCATTCACTCACATGTCGTTTCTCATCATAGTGCTCTTCCTTATCAATACATTTAGTCCAACGAGCGGGCGGGCAGTGCTTTAATCCCACAGTGAAAAAAATTTTTGGCTGCTTTTCGTTATTTTAGCAATTAACGCCATTGTTATAAATCTGAAATAAAACTATTGGAAGAGGGTAAAAACCGATTTTCTTAAACAAAGCAATGCAATTTAAAAATATGCCGAAGGTCTTTAGCACTTTGGTCGATGCAGCGAGGTGGAATTCTCCAAAAACTCCGTGCAGGTCTACTCAAGTTACGCATTTTTCGTAAATATTATTGGGTTACGGGCTTGTTTAAGTATATCTATAGGTCATTGTGTCTGAATTAAACACAACTTTAACAAAAAAATATAATTTTGTTCAATAAAATACCTGGTTACAATTAAATCACACTTACATGAAAACAAGAAGAATCTTTATAACAAACCTCATATTTAGATATAAGTTTCCAGCTCGCGGCTTAACAGGTTTGAGAAAAGCGTAACGATGTAGAGACTTGAAGAGTTATTAATTAACCCAGAACTATTGGCTGAACTATGACATGGTTGCTACAAACTACCAACTAGCTGCTGCAGACTACAGACTAATTACTAGCTGCTACAGACTAACCAGACATCTCCCAGGACATGCTTTATATTCCCTCAGGTGTGTTGATTTAAACATGATCTTTAAATACCTTACTGCACTTGCATAGTTTGGCCACCTGCATCCAAACTTGGTCATGTTTACTTTTAACTTTCGAAATGAATAATAAACCCCATTGTGCAATTTGTTATTTTGAATTAAACCCAGTAAATAAGTAAAAATTATTTAGTTCTTTCGTATAGCCAAATGCCACATCGTAGCAATATGTTGCTCTCAGACATGCCAAACATACAGCATTTAAAATATCTCCAGTATTAACATTTCAAGCAAACATATGTACATTACTACGTTAGCGAAGCACCATTAAATTATATTACTTACGCGGGAGGTATTTTTCCCGTGGAAATGCCTTTAATAGTTAGGCCTTATGGTGTGTGCGCAACATTATCTTCAGTGCATTTACTTGACATATCTAAAAATTTTGAAGAAGAGAGTAGGGTGCTTATAACGCCGGATACTGGTTAATCTATTTTTAACAGCAGTAATCATGAAACTACAACTAAACTTTATATTTACCATTTTTCATACAAGTATCAACAGTTTATCATTAAATAATTAAATACAACATAACCCTAACAATGAAGATTATTACATTTCAATATGTTTACCATTTGCGCGGCTGTCTCCCCGAAGATAGGAAACAAAAAGAATCCAATAGGAAGTGGGCATCTTGCACCACTCCAAAATGTACGTTCCGGGGTCACCGGTTAATACACTTTCAATTAATCAAGTCGAGGAATTTCAAATACTTTCGCCGAAAAACCGAGATCCCAAGAAAACAGCTAGCCTTAGTCAGTTATCAACAATAAGACGAACGATCAACAGTAATATCAACACATCGACAATTGCACCAGTCATAATTAAATACAACAAACACAACATTGGTATTGGTTGGGCCACGCCCAACCTTTAAATCCTCCAGTTTCAGGAGGCCTTTTCTTGATTACTGCGTCAATTTTTTGTGTACGTATATGACGTCATTACTTATAAAATTAAAACCATGTTGTCATTACGCATACGAAAAATACGAATTGAGATTAGGCCTCCTGGCTGCCATCAGGAAATAAATGTAATTTTTTTATTTAGGGTGACTACACGTAAAACAATTTTTCTAGATCATAAAATAGAGATATTTCACTTATTGCATGCTAATCTGCCATGTTCCACTTGACTTGGAATTCACTGTAGAGGGTTACAGGATACCGGTTTTTTTCTGGGGGGGGGGGGGCTAATTTAACTACCCCACCCCCCCTAAAACACCTATGCCCAGAACTCGTTCAAAGGATATATTTTTTATATACATGCTAAAGACTTGAAGACCAGATTGAAGTTTTTTCGTTATTAAAATAATTTTATTTTAATATTCTAGCTTAATACACAAAATATTAATAGAAACTGCTAAAAGCTTTTCACACCTACAAGTCTTTCTTTTATTTACACCGAAAATACTTTAAACAGAATATTAACAAAAATTCTACCAATTGACCTTTCAGAACTGGCCCTGTTTTTGTGAAAACTTTGTGTCCAAAACATTAAATCAAAGTTGCTGCTCATTAACATTGGTATTGGTTGGGCCACGCCCAACCTTTAAATCCTCCAGTTTCTGGAGGCCTTTTCTTGATTACTGCGTCAATTTTTTGTGTACGTATATGACGTCATTACTTATAAAATTAAAACCATGTTGTAATTACGCATACGAAAAATTTGACCCACGAATTGAAATTAGGCCTCCTGGCTGCCTGCACGGGCGATGTTTATTTTTAACAACCCTCATCAATGGACCGTAACTATTTTGCAGTAAGTTTTTGGTACATTTTAAGGCAAATTGAACGTTTACGCAATACGATTACAAAATGCAATATAGAAAATACAATATTAGTTTCTTCTAGAAACCAATGTCTGAATAATTCGAAAAGTTTAATAAGTTATTAACTTCATTTCTATTACAATAAGTAATGGGTATTATAACACACCTAGTGGTACTTGAGTCTTGAGTAAATATCTTCGTCTACTACTCAACAGAATTAGAACACCTACGGCAACCAATAAACGACAAAGTGTCAACTAACAAGCATGAGTTGCTATTAACCGAGCGACCCATAACCTGTATCCACACAATTCACAATTTTACGACGATATTTTGTCATTTTATTACGCATAAACGGGAGTTGCTACTTTCTTTCGTGAAGATATCAACCCAATTTTTACTTCGCCAATACTCCTACGTGTATGTGTAATAAAGCTAACTTTTATCTAATGTAGCGTTTTTTAATTATTTTAAAGATTGCAACATTGCTTTTAATTCGATTTGTATTTATCGTTTCAGAAATGTTATTGGGTGAAACCAAGCAAGCAAGGGGATGAATCGTTAAGCTTTTTAAACCGTCTATTATTAATTAAATGTATAATAGTTATTTATGTATTAAGGGCGTAAAGACTCTTTTATGGCGTAAGAATACGTCGAAGGCCATAAAAGCAAGTTACGCCCGTGGTACATACACAACTTTATGCACGGATGAAGATTTTTTAATTTAAAAATATTTCTAAAATAAATTAAAAATATTTATAAAATTGAATTTATTTTCCACCCACATCTAGCGTTGCTTTTATTAAATTTGAGATTTGAAGCGTAACTATGGTAGCGGGTAAACAACGGTAGCCATATTGCCTAAAATCTCAGTTTAAATTGTTTCTATTAGGTATGATATCGCTGTTTGACGTTACATTACAGCCCATGGGCAATAAAGAGGTCCATGGGCTATAAAAAGACGTTTATGACAAAGAAATTCGTGTATAATTGTCAATTTATGATACATCCGTGCATAATAGTTATTTAAGTTACTAGTGAGATAAATGCGTTATTATACACGAGTTTGAAAGTTGCACGACGAGGTCGTAGACCGAGTCGTGTAATCAAACGAGTGCCATAATAATGCATTATCCCACGTGTGACATACAAAATTTTATCTACGACTGCTCGAAATTTGTTAAAACTCGAATTGTTTTGCTTTAAATGATATTTGACATTTCGTATTAAGTTATTTGCAAATGTCAAGTTATTTTTAAAATACTCTTGTTTTAAAATCAAAGGAACGAGATAGAATCGATATGTTCAATACTATGGCAACCAGCCAGTTTTCTTATAAACAAAGCTTCAGTTTTGTTTGTGTAAATAAAATAAGTTGGGTAATGAATTTATACATAACTCATTTTATATTAGTGCGATAATGAGCTTCATTACCTAACGCAAATAAATGGCATAATAAGTCTCTATCCAAGCAATCGTAGATAAAAAAAATAAACTCAAATTGAATTTTCAAGTTACGTTAACAATCACTGGTTCTGATTGTTGTAATTTTTTTACATATAAATCTCTAGAACAATTTTCATGCCAGAATTTTAGCTTTCAAACTTGCATGTTGAATTTCACAATAAATAATGTATCCACCTACTGATATTAACGCAACAAGCGCTGGTAGCAATTAACGATTCGTTTAATAAATAAATAGGGCATGTGATTGTGCATTATACAGTCTGGTGAACTAACTCGATACACGAACATTGTCTCACGCATTGTGTTCAGCTTTACTACGAACGCACTAAGATCAATTCATGAATATAAATTATTAGCTCAAATGATTGATGCATTTCAATTATAACGTTGAAGCTTTCTTATCGTGACAATTTTACATAAATTTATTTTCAGAAAAAAAAAAGGTACGGTACTAGCAAGAATTCCTACCGAAGGAATAAGAAAATTTAAACTATATTTCTTGGAAAACCGATGAAGACTTAAAGATCAATTTGAAGTTTTTTTATTTTGACTTTCCTATTCTTTCAGTTTAAGAACGTATTGCTTTTATGAAAATGTTGATTTCGCGATTTTGTCGGAAATACATGGTTTGTATCTCCGTGAGCCTAAAAAGTAATTTACAATGTCTGTCTGGTGGGGTACCTTCGTCTTTATTATCTCCGGAACTTCTTTACTAGAGGGCAGCAGGGCCAAACGCAAAATTGAGGTCCCGTGAAATAGTTTAAAAAAATATTTCATTTATTTCGTGTTTCCAAACCGCTAATTTCCCTGTGACGCTTTTTGTTAATTTTTGAAGGTGATGCCGTTATATTTAATAAACGAGAACCGGTAAACATTTCGTTTCAAAGGAAATTGCTCATAAATGATAGTACAATAAGGTTGCAAACTTAATAACTTGCCTTCTCTCGCCTAATTTTTGGCTGACGATTTTATTTCGTTGGCATCAGTTTTTTTTAATTTCATGGACTTTTATTAAAACATTTAAAAATTATATTTTTTTTCATAGTGATCGTATGGCATGCAAAAGGATCCCAGTTGTCCTAAATATTTCAAAATCACAAAATTTGTGGAGAAACGCAAATTGTCCTAAAATTGGCCTTAAATGAATTTTCTTGTTCTAAAAATCCTAAATTTATGGTACTACTGGTTTAAAATAGTGTTAATTAAAACTTTGACTAAAATTCATCCAATAGTTTTAATAGTTATCTAGTTTTTGCCAAAGTAAATAATATTTTTTTAGTAATTTTATTATTTACTGTCAACTTTTTTATTTTTTAAAAAAAAGCAAATAAAAACATAAAACAGAAAATGCTTTCTTTCTGTCGCACAAAAATATATTTTAAATGTGTTAAAACTGAAAAAGTAATTTCATGATGTCTCTTAAAATTATTTTTGGGAACATACAGCTTCTACTCGTTCACACGAGGTGGCGCCGTCACTCTGTAAGTGCTTTGCAAGTTTATGCGCGCCACGTCCCGTGGACGAGTAGAATCTTTATATTCACAAAAATAGTTTTTTTACACTACAACATATTTTTCTTTGAATTTCGGAAAAAAAATTCGAATGTAAGCTCGTCCAATAGCGAATTTCGTTATTTGGCGAATTCAAATCGTCAAATTCCTACTAAATGTAACAGCTAAGCTTATAATTTTCGCGCCTTTTTATTCTACAAAAGGAACCCATTAAATTTTAGATTTTAGAAGGATTTAAAATTAAACGAAAAATGGAAAACTGCAGTTAATTGGAATTTTTGTAGAAGTGTTGACGAACTTATTCAGTATTTTTCGAATTCTGCTTTTACTGGCTTTTCACCAATGTGCCAAATTACACAAGGAAAAGTTTGCGTATTTGATTTATTTAAATTAATAAAGAAAGAAAAACGAGAAAGTCGTGTTTCGTTTACACTCGATATGTACAAAAATTGTTTTAAAATCAAGTAAAATTGTTTCCTAAAATCGTTAAAAAATTGGTGACAAAACCTGCATGCAGCTGACCGTTCTCGTGGCTGTGATGTCTTCGACGTGCAGTACGCTCCCGCTAGAGTGGTAGGTCTCATGCGACCTTATACTCATGTTTACTCGTAAAACGTTGATACATTTTCTGAACTATAAGAAAGTCCAGGCAAAGTGCTTTCTTCATTTGAAGTGTAAATTTTGTGTTAAGTTTATTTTCATGAAACCTAAACCAAAAATACTAATTTACTCTATGACCGCCCATAACCATAGGCAGACTTTAGTCGTTAGCTGTGGAGAGCCTGAAGCCCATACTTTTACCGGTTGTATGTATGTAAACATGAATGTTCGCGTTTTTATCTCTGTTATAATTTTTTTATGGTAATTGCTATGCAATCATTTGAACAAATATAAATATTGCAATGATATGCGTGTGCATGTACTTACTAGAAAACAATTCCCTAAATGCCCGCAATTCACGCAACCACAAATTATATTTCGTATGAGACTCTTATTAACTTTCTCATGGTCGTTATTTAGCTTGTATGAAAAATTATTAATAAATAAATAAGAAATAGAATAAACACAAAACAATATCAACGTTACAAAAAAAAAGGTTTTATTTAATAAATCAATTTCTAAATGAAGTTTTCGAAAATCAAATAAATTTTCCTAAATACTACCGTCTTTCTAATAGAGATCACTTATCTTAATGTCTCCTTACTGGGATATTCTTCACTAGTCTGTTGGTTCCTCAAGTAACCACAAACACTCGCCTTTAATTTGAATCCTGCTCTGGACTGCTTTTATGTTATTTTGGACTTTGTTTCACCACCACAACTGGAGAAACTTTCTGGATCGCTTTATACTTGTAATTCTTCTGGATTTTTTTTACAATTCGCTGATAATTCGTTGTATTTTCTTCTTTTATATTCGTAATCACTTTTATATTACTCTTAAACTCGTTTTTCCTCTTTATTAATCCAGAGGATATAAATTTTTCTGTCTTTGTTTACAAAGACGAGTCGTAACTAACCAAACAAATTTCCATTTCTTTTGTCTTCCTTCTTTGATTCCCATTTTTTGAACAAACAAGTAAATCTCATGACCATGAGTATTCTTTAATACGTTTGTGACATTGACACTGACATCCATAATGACATTTATCGATGCACACACAAGTAAGTCTAAAACTTCTTATAAATAAACCTTTTGAACAAATCTGAACTAAATTATAATTAAAATTAACATAAATAAAAATCGTATCAATCTGATTGTATTTTTCTTTTCTTTCAGTACAGACAAACCTCACAAGTATGAAAAAATATAAATTATTAGAATTTATAACAACAAATTATAGCAAAAATACGCAACCCTGAGTTTAAAAGTTAGAAAATCAAAATCTTAAAGTTCTCACAAACCTCCAATCACAAAATGAATTGCAGCAAACATCCCAAAAATTGCCTTCCAGGAACCACAACACCCCAGTCAAAACATACACCTCCAAATATCATAGCAATATATTTGTTATACAATTACAATTATTTTGAATGAATTTTCAAATGAATTGCCATCAGGAAATAAATGTTATCTTTTCATTTAGGGTGACTGCAAGTAATACAATTTTTCTAGGGCATAAAATAGAGATATTTCACTTATTGCATGCTAATCTGCCATGTTCCACTTGACTTGGAATTTACTGTAGAGGGTTACAGGATACCGGTTTTTTTCTTGGGGGGGGGGGCTAATTTAACTACCCCCACCCCCCCTAAAACACCTATTCCCAGAACTCGTTCAAAGGATATATTCTTTATATATATGCTAAAGACTTGAAGACCAGATTGAAGTTTTTTCGTTATTAAAATAATTTTGTTTTAATATTCAAGCTTAATACACAAAATATTAATAGAAACTGCTAAAAGCTTTTCACACCTACAAGTCTTTCTTTTATTTACACCGAAAATACTTTAAACAGAATATTAACAAAAATTCTACCAATTGACCTTTCAGAACTGGCCCTGTTTTTGTGAAAACTTTGTGTCCAAAACATTAAATCAAAGTTGCTGCTCATTAACCTCCCTAATCTCATCCAAGGACTTAATAGATTTATTTTTTAAACGTAATAATGATATAGGGAGCACGTTGAGACTTTTCCTGAAAATTCTTTGTGCAACTGACCTCCCAGGTCTTGCCCAAGAAGTACATACCTTTATAATTCAAATTTTTCTCACAAAAGTGATAAGGACTTAAGGACCAGGTTTTATATGCCGATAAATCGAAGAAAACCTGGTAATTGGCACGAAGGTAGTTGTAGTGTCGTGAATTCTCCAATCTCGAGTTCGATCAGTGAATTAAATATTCATGAATGGAGACGTACACACAAGGCACTCCTTGTTAAGGATGTCGTTTTCAGCTGTTTATTGGAAAACGCAACAAAACGTATAATAATATTTAGGAATTTAGGGTTATTGCAGTTTAGGACAATATTAGTGGGGAAGCACTAAATCTAAAACTAACCTACGCCGTATTGTTGTTTAATAAAATACAAAGAAATGTAACCTTTATTCAAAATCATTGGAGATTTCAACGCGAAGTCAAGAAATGAACCCCGAGTTCATTAATTATCCTTTGAAGATTTGTCATGAAGACTAGTATTGATGTGGCAACATTTAAATAAACCATTGACATTCCTTTGCTTGTATATTAGCGGTACTAAATGTACACTTCAACAAAGTAGTTATCGTCAATGGGAAAATTAATGCTAAATAAACTTCTTCCTAAGCTAATAATGCTGTACTGTCAAGCTTGATTATCTTCACGTGATAATCTCAAACTATGAATTTTTATAATTTTTTCAGAATACATTTTTGTATTTTTTTAGATCACACAAAAAACTTGGAAAAGTATTTATTTAAAATAAAGATATAGTCGCTTCCGCTTAAACCGGAAGTCGGCCATTTTGTTTTGTATGACGAAAATATTTTTTACCACAAACTGTATAATCTTTACTTGTACATGTTTTTTCTACCTCTGATAATAAATGAGAAAATCAACTGGCTCTGAAATTATAATCAACCTGTATATTAAATCCAGAGCCCTACATATTTAGGCGCTGATTACAGAAAGCCCGAATTCGCTTGCGCAATAGCCCGCTACGTTATACCATAGAACAGGATTCTATAATGTGCAGTATCCAGTTGCGATATTGTATCATAATCTGTTGATACCTCATTGTTCAGAGAGACGCGGAGAACGAAGCGGCGCTTCTCGACCACGACTCTGCTGCTTTCATTTTGAACACAAACAGAGAGGATGAAGCAGGCAACTGCCGGCAGTTTATTTAAAATGCTGAAGCAAAAAAAAACAACATTTAATTTCAACAGCTTGCGAAAAGTTGGAGTTAAAAATACGAAGCCACGCGCGATGACTTTCATAATCATTTTTCACTAAAACAAGAACATTATTATCCGAGATTTATTAAATCACATAATATTTCGTAACAAAAGAACGCTACATTCTCTTATAGTGCCCAGGCTGTCGCGGTCCGAGATGCCACGCCAGCGGCGGCACGAGTAAGAGTATTTTCTTGCCGGATCACCGCATAAGTATGAAAGAGCTTTCCCTGAAAAAGATACGAGTTTTATTTCCAGCTAAACGATTTATATGTAGTACTTTTAAGGGCGGATTTCATTTGGGCAATATATTCAACTGCTTTACAAGATTTCGTTAACGCGTATTTATTAGTTCTAAAAACAGTTTGAAAACCGTTAGGACACTCGCCTGGAAATGAGGAAAAGTGCTGAGTTTAATGGTTTAACTAACTTTGTTGTAATGTTTCCAGGGGATGTTTTTGGTGGATATTCAACATGTGTTTTGCTACCTTAAACTTTTTCCGGGGCTTTTTTTCCGGTTTTTTTACGTAATTTTCTTTCCGGAAGCAGCTCGCTTTCCCGAGATCGACTCAGCGGAGGAAACATTTGGGGCGGCGAGCGCCAAGTATGAAGTTACAAAAAAAAATCGCGGGGCGTAGCCCACGGGTTTTGCTAGTTAATAATTAATAATGTACTCAGTTGCGTTACTTTGTTTGTTGGTCTGGAATTATAAAGCAATTTTTGCTATAAATCCCGGTAGTCAATGAATAATTAAGCAATTAAGTTGTAGCAACCTGTGACCGTCGGCTAGCAAACGTGGACAGTTTAAGATTTTAAATGCAATAAACGAAGGTGTTAGTCTTTAACCGAATGTTCGTTCGTTCTTCGTGTTTTCGGAATGGATGCTCCAATGTGGATGAGCTTTGGACTGGGTGGGGGGTTAAAAAATCCGTTACCGAAAGCGAAAGTTACATATGTTTTTTGATATCACATTTTTTCATGAAGTGAATTTTGCAAATCTGAAAAGGAGATTTTCATAAGAGACCTTTACTACGTCCCACTACTGGACTCCGGCACAGTTCTCTGCCACGTACTCTCCCTTAGCGCTAAGGAATTTGAGTGGCGGGTTGCAGCATAGATTTTTATTTGCTGCATTGTGGCTGCGGCGTGTCGAACCCCAGACCTTTAGCGTTAGAGGCGAGCGTTCAACTTCTAAACTACCGCAAATTCTTAATTCTCTCTCTTCAATACTCATTGAATTTGTTTTAAAAATTTAAGAATTTAAATTCATGCCGTAAATACCGTACGCTTCTCATATCTTCGAAACGGATGGTCCGATCGGTATGAGCTTTGGCAAAAAGGGAGGGATATATCAAAAACTCATCGACAGAGGAGCTTTTAAAAATAATTCGAAGCTGGAAGCGGAAGTTGGACATATTTCTTTTGTCATTATTTTTTTTTTCAGAAATTGAATATTTGGAAATCTGAAAAGAGGATGCGGTAGGAGATCTTTCCGGAAATCTAATTCTTCCTTTTTTCGAACTTCAACTTTTCAAACTAGTTTCAAAATGGCATCCTCTACAAATTTTTGACAATTTGAACTTGGTTACTCAAACACAAGTTCGGGATGAAATTTGACGCTATAGTAAGATTAATAAAAAAAAATTATTTCAGTTTTGCTTCTTACCATGCAAATACGACGCTTTATATTTTTAGATTTTTTGTACAAGCAAAATCGTAATGTCCAATGTTTTGGCAACATCAACATCTACTAACTTAATAAATTCCAACCAATTAAATCGCCGTCTCTGATATCTGTTTTATTAATAACATTAAATTTCAAAATGGAATTAATTACCTTTAGGACAACGTTTCAAACGATTATTGTTCAGGTTTGTTTGCCAGTTTCTGCATCTTCATAATTATATTCGATGTGGTAAAACGATTAGTTTTCGAGGCTCGTCATTAATGTCCCAAACTGGCAGCGCAAGCAATAACGAGCTCGTTTAATTTATGTCGAACGTCTCTCACAAAATTGCAAAAGATGTTTGCCGATAAGTGTGAAGCGGTAGTTTTTATGGCAATTTTGCAGCTTGTTGGGTTATTAAAAGTTGCATTTAATTCCCGTTTTTTATAGTGAACAAAATTCTTTACACCACGTCTGAGCGTTGCCTAAGTTTTTCGATGAGTTGACATTAATCCGTTCAAAAAAACCACGAGGAATTTCACATCGTCGCATCAATATGCACCACGTGGGCTTTACTGGAAAGGCGTTGATGTATATTAAATCAAGATCAATTAAAAAGTTGCTCGTATGTCCGCTCTTGCACAAGTAATTTGAATTAATTATTAGACGATCGGTCCGATCGTCGACGCCCGTTCACATTATACATATTCAAATGCATTTGCATAGAACACGGCCTGCCCCACTAAGGTGTGTTACTGTTTAAAAGCGGTATCTAATTCCATGTCAACGCTTGTCGGCACTGCTGATAACTTACAATTTGAAAATAAATCCCTCGTTTCCTGGAACTATATTTTAATGATCGAGATTAGATGCATTTTCCTACAAGGAATTGTAACGGTGAATGATATTTCTATAGGAATAATTAATTCGTTATGAACAGTTCATTCGTATTGGTTATTTAACGAACAAAAGAAAACCAGAAGTAATAATTATAATAGAGAAATTTCAATTGTTAAGCAAATTGCATATAGTAATGGTTATAATACTAAACTTATTGATACATTAATTAAAGAAAAAGATTATAAATTAGCCATTCAAAAAATTTATCCGAATATCCTAACTTCGTTCGATACAATTAAATATGCCTCGATCCCATATTTTGGCGACAAATCAGAAAAAAATTGCTAAAATTATAAACAAAACAAATAAATATAAAGTAAGCTTTAAAACAACTAGGAACATCTTAAACACTTTGTTTAATGCAAAATCAAAAACAGACGATTTGCTAAAATCAGGCATTTACAAATTACATTGTTCGCATTGTAATTCGGTTTATATAGGCCAGACAATTAGAAATTTTGATATTAGGCATAAAGAACACGTACGTTGTTACAAATACAAACACTCACATAAATCCAATTACGCTAAACATCTTACTAGAACACAATCATTCAATGACATCTAATAACACTGTAAAATGTTTACACTTTTGTGATGATAAACGTAAATTAGATATACTAAAACCTTTTGAAATTTACAAACATTTAAAAACTGTACCTTTAATGAATGAGCAAATTGATCTCTTAAATTCTCCTCTATTGGATATTTTGGAATGAGAAATCAAGTCATCTACAGACGATTACCGAGATCAAGTCACCAAGTTCTATTGCTATAACAACACTAACTGTTTACTTTCTAATATAACCTTTGACAATGGCATGTAAGCATGCCGAAATACGTATAAGGTTAAAATAAATAAATATTGTTGAAGTAATTAAGTATTTTATATTCCTATAATCAATAACCAGAAGTAAGCTTCTCCAATTTAAGGAAAATTTCCAATTGTAACATAACTTAAGATCAATCGTTAGGGCGCGGTGTAGATGACTCAACAGCTAAGGTTATAGCACGTCTGTTTGAGAGTTCCGAGCAATTTATTTCCTTCACCCTCAAGTTTCCAAACTCTGAATTTCAGAAATATTAAGAAAAAAAATGTTCTGGGAAAATAAACTACCCCATAATTATTAGTGTGTACTCGTATTATAATAAAAAATGAGTAATGGTTATAATTATAGAGTAAAACAAAAAATATATTATTTTCTAACTTTGCAAGCAGATGTTCGATCCCTTTCCATAAAACTCGCTGGAACGCCCAACAGTAAATAATCTTATAGATTGGTTTTCTACCAATAAGTAACATTTAAAATAGATCCAATTTACAGTTTGGTGTTTATGTTTTTTTAATTTTCAACAGTTCGCTATTTCGTTGTGAACACTAACTGCAGGTTCTAACAGTGAAGGTTCTTGTAAATTTGTTTTCCACAACATTTTATTATATTAAACATTTAGTATAAATTGGCATGGCAAGTAAAAGAATGCGTTTTTTTTTAAATTTGAAAGCAAATCTGTCCCAAGTAGTCATTTCCGTAGATGTGCTTTCTACAATTTTTTTTAAACTTTGGATCGATCTGCCTTGCCTTTTGTAAAGTTGTAAAGCGATCCGTTTGCATAGCTATAGAGGAAGGTATTGTGATCGCCAAGTTGGATTTGGGGCAAATGCGTTCATTCAGCGAAGTTGTTTTCGTTTACTGGCCGATATACAAATTACACCTAAAAGAAAAGTACTTTTATGCCAAACTTTTTTAACCTTAACATTTTGACTAATAAGGAAGTTTTAGGGCCTTGGGAGACCGATAAATCGAATGCTGCAGAGGTGTCGGTTTTCTGATTTTTCACAAATTTACGAATTTCGACTTCAAAATCGGTATGAGCATGTTAAACGACAATAGGAACAACTTTCCATTGAGAAAACACTACTGAGGGATTTCCTTTTGGTCGTTTACCTGAACAGATTAACTGAGTAATCGCCAAAAAAACGGCTATCACCAAATTATGAAATCGATTTTGAAATTTCAAGTGACAAATATCAGACAACACAATATTATAAAACCACTCGACTGCTTCAAAAAATGGAGGGAGGGGAGAGGTGCCTACTTCAAAATAGGTGCGCTCAGAAAGGAACCTTAGATTCGTATTCTACACATCTCAAATAGTCGCTCTGCGCAAGCCCGATCTTCCTACCACCTCCCACAACAAATTTGCGATATTAAAAAATATACGAATTTCGGCTTTAAAATTGGTGTGAATATGTTAAATGACAGTAGGAACAATCTTCCATTAGGAGACCACCTCTAGGAGGTTTCCTTTTAGTCGTTTACCTGAACAGTTTAATTGGATAATCGCCAAAATAAAGACTATACCCAAATAATGATATCCATTTCAGATTTTAAGGCATAGGTATTGTTTACAATTGACAAATATTAAAAATAAACAAATTTCCCGGTTTTTAGATTTTTTTTTTTAATTTACTAATTATTTCAAAATTTCCCAAAATTTTCAGAATTTCAAAGTATGTTAGATTTTCAAAATATAAATTTTAAAAAAAATTCGATTGAATATTTTTTAAATTTTAGAAATTTCAAAACTAATCAAATAATGAAATCGATTTTAGATTTCAAGGAATAAATATTGTTAACAATCAACAAAATTTCCTTAAACTCGATCTTTTTAATAGTATATTAAAAAACAAGTTTCATAAGACATGATTTTAGAGCACGCGTCCAAGTTAGAAAACGAGCCGCTTGCGGCGAGTTTTCTAATGGACAAGTGCGCTTAAATGTCTTATGAAACGTGTATTTTATACTATTTTTTCTATTTTGGTCCAAAAAAGTTAAAAATTACCTTATTTTATATTTTAATTGACCAATATAATCGATTAGGAAAATTTGGTTTTTGTTTTTGATATGTGGCTGTTGGTGACATTTAGTAATTTCATACAATTCAAACTACTGTCAAATTAAAATTTAGACAAACAATTTGAAAGTGATTTAATTTTTAAAATACCTAAGATTTGAAGATAAGATGGAAGAAGAATTATCTTGCACCCACCCGAGCTACGCAAAGTAGCGGAAAATACGCTAAATAATCTTTTTTAGAACTTACAATTTGAAGGTTATGTTTATAACGCGTGAAGGTTTTCTTGTCACATGGTTGTCACCAACCTACTAAAATAAAATTTTGAATTCTTTTAGGAGTTGCTTTATGAAATCCAAATGAGTTTCATAAAGTAGTCAGTAAAGAACCAAAATAGAAAAAAATCTTTTTCTATTTTGGTTCTTTACTGACTACTTTATGAAACTCATTTGGCTTTCATGAAGCAACTCTTTAAAGAATTCGAAATTTTATTTTGTTAGGTTGGTGACAACAAAACCTTCACGCGTTATAAACATAACCTTCAAATTGTAAGTTCTAAAAATTAAGATTATTTGGCGTATTTTCCGCTACTTTGCGTAGCTCGGGTGGGGTGCAAGATAATTCTTCTTCTATCTTATCTTCAAATCTTAGGTATTTTAAAAATTAAATCACTTTCAAACACAGTTTGTCGAAATTTTACATTGACAGTAGTTTGCATTGTTTGAAATTGTTTTAAATGTTACCAACAGCCACATAACAAAAACAAAAAACAAGAAATTTTCCTAATCTATTATATTTTTAAATTAAAATATAAAATAAGGTAATTTTTAACTTTTTGGCACCAAAATAGAAAAAATAGTATAAAATACACATTTTATAAGACATTTAAGCGCACTTGTCCATTAGAAAACTCGCCGCAAGCGGCTCGTTTTCTAACTTGGACTCGTGCTCTAAAATCATGTCTTATGAAACTTGTTTTTTAATATACTATAATAATTATCCAAAATTTTCAAAAAATTCTAAATTTTTTTAGATAGTTAGAAAAATTTTCCAACATATTTTAAATTTTCCAAAAATTTTATTATTTCCAAAAACCTTCAAATTTACAAAATTTTTGAAAAAAATATAATATTTTCGTTTGTATCATGTTTAAAATTTCATAGTAACCAAAATTTTCTACAAAATTTTTTAATTTTAAGAAACATCTGGTGTAATTATATTCCAAACTTCTTCAAGAATTTTTAAGTATTCTAAATTTCCATAAAATTGTCGAAGTTTTTGGGCGGTTGTCCGATTTTTTTAATTTTGGGGCCGGACTAAAGACGAAAATAAGGAAAAAATTCTAATTATTGTTTTCAAGATAGCTGCAACAGAAGTAAACGATAAATTTAAATAACAGCATGATTTTTTCATAAAATCAGATAGCCTTTTTGATTCTGAAAAAGAAACGTATAACGGCAATATAGCGAAAAAATGTCAGAATCAGCGACATTAATGTCTGCTAATATGTGTTATGCCAAATGGGAAGAAAAAAACGGAAGCCCGTACATAAATATTTATATACCAAAATTATATAGATTGTAAATGTCTGCTTCTTTTTAAGAATTTGGATGACCTTGTGGGGGTAAAGAGTTGCGAATGCGATTACATAATTATTATGTACATATTATATTATTTAATGGCAATGAGTAATGAGAGGCCTATAGTTCACATTAAAAAAAAGAAATTTGTTACGAAAATAATTCTTAAAAAGGATATGTTCACTTGAAAATTCTGAAAAACGGACACAAATGTTGACCTTGGTGCACCAGGGTTTTGTAGTTTTTTTTTATTGTGTACATGATGGAAAGTTACTGGTTATGTTGTCTTGGATATTTTTTGTGCTATGGCCGTGACCGGAGCGTGGCGGAAAGTGCGAGCTAATAGCGTCACTATATGTACACGGAGGGGTACCGTTTTGAAATTTCATATTTCGCAAAAGAAATGCTTTTCTTTGTGATTTATAGGCTCCCATGATCAGTCCTACTGAAAAGGCGTAGTCATTTTACAAATTTATGAACAAAGATTGCTTGTAATATTTCCGGTTTAAATATACAGATTAACGTCTTTCGCAGCACAACTTAATAAAATGTAACGTAAATTCGTAGTGCGGTTGCATTGGGGCTCGAGATAAACGGAGCTTGAGTTTCCGCCGTTTTCGAAGTTTGTTTTCGTATTGACGCTATCAGCAGATTATGTTCCAACAAACAGTAGAAGCCCAAATTTGCTTTCTGCATTTTAACGTTGCGGACTCTCGGTGTGTGATACGTTGTGGCATTTTCAGGTACATTGTTTCCATTGTTGTGGTAACAAGTTCGAGATCTCGGTATCTAAAGTACTTGAGAAATAAAACACAGGAAAGGTCCAATACATAATATTTCCGGACAATAATTGCAACTGCTGCTGATTTAAAGTTATCTACCCCCGGTATTCACCTGTACAGATTAGGGAAACAGCAGAAAACCTACCTAGGACAACATGCTTGGAGTTCTCAAAATACTTAAAATAAGGAGAACCATCGTTAGTAATACAGCGGTAAAGAAGAGGTAGACAATTTCTGCTTATAAATTCGCATCACCTCGAAAGCGAGATACGACAGAGCTAAGGGAAAGTAGGCCTGTTGCTGCAGCCGAGATTTTTTGAGACCTAGGCGAAATGGGAAGCCCATGAGCAGTCAAAGGTAAAACGTCAAGTGCTGGACGATATGGGAAGCCCACGAGCAACTACAGGTGGAACCTCAAGCGCTGAGCGAAATGAGAAACCCACAAGCAGCCACAGGGAGAACCCCAAGCACTGGGTTGAGTGGGGAAACGGTAGGAGTGAGAAGGGTCTGATTTCTTAGAACGAGTATAAAGCTGTTGCATCAAGAAAGCGTTTTGACTAATGTTCCAGGAATGATTGATTCCGTTCTGAAGAAACACACATATACGATTTAGCGGTATAATAACAAATATACTCGCATTGTCTATAATTACCAGCTACGCATATTAGAATACGGTGGAATGAATTCAAAATGGTCGAAAAATAATTAGTGTCCAAGGGCGGTACTCTACAGTATCGAAAACTATAGCGGTCTGCTGTACAAAGGAATATGCTCCTTATATAATGGACGCGTAAATATCTGTGTTCCCCTAGCGGAGGCCTTTCACCACTAAAATTTCAAACGGGCGGAAGGGATCTGGATTTAATATATAGCGAAGGATGTAGAATTTCAAATCTGTGTGATTTGTGGTTTGCAAATATTTTTGTTGCAAGTTAAAATATGAATTTTTGAGTTTGAGGGCTAATTTTTTTTTTTCGTTTCGGAATACTCACTACAACGCCCAACAATGAATCTTTGTAGACATACTTTCTGTAAATACGTAAATTTCAGTCGATGCAATTTGCACTTAAGTGGGAATTTTGACCACTAGTGCAAAATACTTCGTTTTTTTGAAGGCACATACGGTTGCAATTACAATAAACTCTACGAAAAAGTCAGTATTTTTCTTCTAATAATTCCAAACCTTCTGAATAGCAATTATCTAATCGCTTCCGGCGATTAAATCTCCAAGATTAATACATGCATGAAGAGGCCAAATTATTACATCTCCGAAGATAAATACATATTTCATTACCACAACACCAAGTGATTTTCTACCATTCTTCCCATTAATTCTTGCAAGACCAGCATTGTTGCGGAACAACTGTATAAGCCTCCCACATCCGAGGTGCGAACTGAACACGAGTATTCGAATACGATCAGCTTTATTTTCGTTTTATGTAAGCTTGAATGGTGCCAGCCAAAGAAGTGGTCACCGTTTCAACCCCTCGAGCGATCACCAATAATCCTTGTTACCATCGCAGGGCTTCTCTAACACGGCGCGCCTGTTAATGTAGTTTGAATTCAGCTTTTATTTAACCATAAAAACTCGATGGCGTGTTTATATTGGCCGTATTTTTAAAATTAGATGCAATCAGCAACTCTCGTTGCATGTTGGATGAGTTCCATAAATATTTTTTGGTTCGGCACTTTGTTTTTTATGGTTTAACTTAAACTTTTCCAAACTTCTTACCTTTTTTGATGCCAAAATTGTCATTTTTGATTATGATTGAACGCGTATGCAAGCAAAAAATTGATAGCCCTAAATAACAAGTGCTCTAGGAAACTGCAAATATGAACACAACTTTGGTTTATGCTGACATGATTTACGAATTTTATGCCCTCAACCATACTTTGACCGCATTCTACGTCCAAAGAAAATTATCCAATATAAAAATAATAACTTACCCCCTTCTGTTAAATAAGCAATTGTTTATGTTTGTTTATATTATGCAGATGTTGCTACGCAGCAGCTAGTTCTATTTGGTTAAATATTAAATTTGCCCCCTCCCCCCCCCCTCCCATCTGTAAATAAATAATTGTGAATGGTTGCTTGTATGGGATCAGACATTACTAACCAACTGCAATTTGAAAACTGTATATACGCGGCGCGTTTGCACAGGGAAGTCTGTTGAGTTCAGATCATGCAAACATAAGCTTGACGGTGCAAAAAGCAGCGCTTGAGAATTTTCCTTCAGATCGTGCAACGGCTAGCAGTCCGGAGCAAGCAACACAGAATCTCCTCCTAGAGCCCTGCTCCCAGGTTGAGCGTAAGCTTCCGGTCCGGAACAAGCTAGCACAGCAAGCTCTTCATAGAGTCCTGCAGCACCCCGCTCCTGCTAGAGCCCCGCATCAACTGTCCTGTTTGTTCTTTATAATTATTATTGTATTAATCGAATAATCATTTTATGTTATTCAAATATAATTTAGTTAAATAAATACATCAATTCTTAAAGGTTCTTATGGTTTCTACAATATTACGTGTATGAATATTTTTTGGTTTGTGGGGGCTTCTAACTTTAACATTTTATTTTCATAGTTAGTCGATCGTTGGTATTGTTCCCGTATTCATGCCCCAACAATTATGATACTAAGTTGAGTATTGAATTTCACGAAATGTAACGATATGAACCAATTGGAGATACTAAATTTGATTGGAACCAAATGTCCGCGAAGGAAAAGTTCCTGGGCACGATGTATCCGGGAGTATGATGTCCCAATGTTGCTATAGGAACAATAAAACTTGATGACTCGATCATGGTTATCTATGTCTGCAGACAACTTAATATCTCATTCCAAAACTTCCAATAATGGTGAATTAAGAGATTAGTTTCCTCATTCATTAAAGGCGCAGTTTTTTAATTGTTTGTGAATTTTAAATGCCTCCAGTATATCTAATTTACGTTTATCATCACAAAAAGTCGAAAGTGAATAATAAAACAAGTAATGTGTCAAGCACGCAAGTTCTAAGTGAAACTTCTTAGCGTGTTCTCACTGAAAGCGTATTTTGAATTGTATGATTTAACAAAACAGTTTGCAGTAAACAATGGAAATAAATAGTTATTTGCGCAACTAGTGCGCGAATTAATACTTAATCGCGCGAGAATGTAAGTTTTTTGACCATTCGAGAGCGCTAGAGGCACATCCAACTGTGCTGCACACAATATTTTTTCTGTATTCCGATAAAAGAAATTGAGGTAAAATCGTTTTAATTTACAACAAAAGAAAATTGAATTGTTGACGTTGCCCATTGCAGCGTGCGTTAATAGTTATTTGTATAACTAGGCAAAAACAGTAGCAGATTACTGCCGCGGCTGACGTTTTATAGCCGAGGCGCAGCCAGGGCAGTTTTGTAATATTAATATTAAGCATTTTAAATGTTACCGCCATCATCTTAGTCATCATGTTGATATGTTATACGGTTGTTATGTAAAAACAAATTTGATGTTTATAATTTCTTGTGAATGTCGAAGTAACCGTTTTTAATGCCTAGGCAGTAAAAGTGGTCTTTACTGCCTAGCCAGTAAAAGTGACACTTTAGTGACTGTCAAATGTTAATAAAATCAAATTTTTAATTTCAATCAGCGAAAAAGTACTTTAGTGCACGCTGCCATGGGCAACGTTAAAAAAAGTTACTACAATCCGTGCTTACAAGGTCAACGCGCACCAACGTTCACCGAGCTGGTCATATACTGGGCCAAGTGAAGGAACAATACGATTTCGTGCCGCGTACGAGACGTAGAGAAGGGTCCCAAAGGCTGGTCGACGGTTTGGAGTTTGGTCATTTTTCCAGCATTTTACATTTATTTTGTTGGAAGTTTATTATTAACGTTATGAATATAAAAATGGTAGTCTGGCAATCACATATAAACGGACAACAACTTTACAAGAGATACTTTTTTCGTTTCAAGGTTTAAATGTCATATCATATGTAGGAGCCGGCAAAGAAATTTCACTTCAATAAAAACAACAATCATGTTCTGATAAGCATAACTATCGACTTTTTCCATTTAATGCAACTTGGTTACTTGTTAATAAAGCAGAATAATTGAAAACGAGTTGTTTGACGTTAGCTTGACGATGTATTTGGTATTAATGTACACATTTTAGAAGACAATGGCGTTCCGGATTACCACAATCAGTTCCAATCCAATAGCAATAGTGATGTAGATCTAAAATCTCGTGAGTGAATTAATAGACAGGGAATTAATTTGATAAGACATTTGCCGTTTTCTAGTTAACCTTTTCAGTAAAGGAAAACATAAATCTGAAAAAGTAAGTGTTGCTTGCTTATATTTTTTTTTGTTTTTGAACTTTGATTTAAATAATTAAAAATTTCGTAATAAATGATGGGATCAAAAGTTTATCTGAAATTCCAAGAATTGCATAAAATTAATAAAAAACAAAGCACGAGTGTTAAAATAATAATTAAATTTAATCACCCCAGAACTCGATAACCAACAACCATATCCACTAATTGTTTTAATATTATTATTTCGCCATTATTTTACTTATCTTTCCGTTAGTTATTTGTAATGAAGTTTCAAGTTTCAATTAAACCAGGGTATTAAAACAAATGCTGTTAATTAGGTGACAATTATTCTTTTAAATTAAACGGAATTAAAAATTCGAAAATAAAACAATTAATTAAGTATCGTTCTGTTTTAATTTCTGTAACACCGTTAGTATTTTAAATAATTGAATATTGTTTTACGGATTTTTTAAACGCGAAGGTTAAATAATCAAGGTCGAGGTTTGTTCCGTTCTGTTTTGTACTATGAAAATTAGAACAATTTTATGATTATGCACGCTTTACACCAAAGTGCGTAACTTCCTCGCTTGCATTACTTGCTTGAAGTTCATTTGAAAATCAATTTAGAAGTAGAAGAACACTTAAGCGGAATGTTACTAGTTACTACAGTCGTTTTTGACTTTTTTTCGGAAACTTCCAGACATTTATTGTGTTATTTTCCCACTTCAACTCTTGTAATTTTAGAGGGAAGAGATTTTTTCTTAGAGACTCAAACTTGCACTGGTACGCCACTGGTATAGATAATACATATATTTTACTTTAATTATTTACTTATACCATGATTAATAATAATTATGCCTTAAATCATTTTTTAGTATGTTAAAGATTTATTTAATTAATTACTATGTTTTTTTAGGGTGAGCGGTAGCCCTGGCGGCGGCCTCCAGCTGCTGGGCCGGGAGCTGCACCCCGCCTACCGTCTGCCGCCCCACATGGAGTACCTCTACTCTTTGCAGCACTCCACAGCCAGTTCTGTACACGGTGAGTTAATAAATTATATTATTTTAAAATCATTAATATAAAAGAATTTTAACTCAGAGTGGGCGACTAGGGGAACCCCCGTGAATATCCAGTTGATATGAAAATTATAATCTTAAACATTTTAATAATTTTCCAAGGGAACTCCCGAATTGCAAACCTACTAAAATAATCCTCCTTCTTGTGGCCAGCGGGTGGTCTAGTGATTAAGTCCCAGGCTTTGAAACTAGACTCTCAACGGCAGTAGGTTCGAGTCCTCTGCCCGTCGGAAATTTTTCTGAATAAGTTAAATCCGACGGGTCCATCAATGGTGTGTGTGGTGTGTATGTTGGGTTGCATGCCTTTCAGGGGTGGGGCATGTTAGACCGGTGAATAGCGCCGAAGTGCGCTGATCCCGGGTAAGGGGGTGTCCACGGCCAAAACATATCCTCGTTCTTAACAAAATCTGTTTGTCTATGGTTTTGTTTTTTATGGGAATTAATTGCATATATGAGAACGCGGCAGTGCGAATCCCAGATCACGACCAAAAAGTGTGTACCCCATATTTACCGTTTTTATTAGATTTTCTTTTATTTTCTAACATTTCCCAGGATTTCCTTGGATTTTTTTTAGCTCCTCGAGTTCTGTTGTAATATGCATACATACAATACTAAAGTTTACATGTATGTACATATTTTCTCCGTTACTTTAAGGATGCAGAAGCAAATACGTCGGACATAATAATTTAATGATAATAAAACAAAATTCTGTATTTAAACATATTTATTGTTTTTTTTAGAAAATACATTAATTTTTTTTTAATTGTTGCATTTTCAGCACTACTGATTCGAAACAATTCTAAAACTAATAAAATTACTAATCTTTAGAGTGTATATTTGATATTAAAAATACGGTGAATTCCAATTTGGGTGGAACATGCCAGTTTAGCATGTAAATGTGAAAATCGTTGTTTATTATGTCCCTAGCAGAATTTTATTATTTGCAGTCACCCTACATGAAAAGATAACATTTCTTTTACCTCACCTGATGGCAATTTATTTGAAAATTTGATACAAATAAAGCTCTAAATAAATTATTTAATAATAGTCAAGCTACTCATGTATTGATATACCTGGTTGCGAAACGGGTACTAAGGTGTCGCCGCCGTGGAATTGTGGTAGAGGATCTTGGTTTCGTATGCTAAGGGTAGCGAGTTCAAACCGTGATGAAATCTCATTTTTTTATTACTATAAAAACACAAACAGGTTATATTGTTTATTAGAAATGAATAATTTTTATATTTTACTTTGCATAACATAATTAACTGGCTAAAACTTAAAAAGTTAACGATAAACTTTTGACAACTGAAGAAAGTAGGTAGGTACATAACTGAAGCCTATAAATTGCACTGTTATTTTACTAAATAATCAGTAAATGTTTAATTCGAGCCCTAACACTAAAATGATTTTAATTCTACCTGGTTAGATTTAAAAAGTTTGTGGTCAAATTTTTATGTTTTGTCTGATTAATTCTGTTATGTAGCATTATAAAATAAAAATTTTCCATTTTAAATAAATAGATATAAATCTGGTTGTCTTATTACAGTAATAAAAAACATTTAAAAAATCGGATCTCATGGCGAGTTGAACTCGCTACCCTTAGCATACGAAACCAAGATGCTTTACCAGAGCATAAATCATAAAAGTAGTAAGTAGTTTTCTATAAATTGGTTTACATTTGAAGATGTGTGAATGTACTAAAATTTTTTACCATCGTTGCAGAAACATGCAATATACTATACTATATACATACTAAAATAGTGTAAATACTATAAAAAGCTTTTATGTAAAACTAATAGTATAAGCCTTCTGAGAATCTTTCATTTGTTTCAATTGCTGGATATAAACAGTGAAAGTACTGAAGCGGAGGCCGTCTCGTTTTAACAGTAGCTTGTCGTATGTAATTCATCATACGTCGTTGGACTGTATGCTTTGGTCTACGGAATATTTTTCACAAACCTGGGGAAAGAAAGGGAGAGTGAGAAAGAAGTGATGAACTGGTTGTGTGCTAAACGTTACCGGGAATTTTGCATCTATATTTAGAAACTAAGCGTTGCATTTGTTCTAAGGTCTGATTTCGCGTATAATTGCACAAAATTCAGTTTATTAAAAAAGGTACTAAAGAGCAGATCTAATTTTCATTTCCGGTTTTGAATTTTTTTGAAAGATTATATTGGTGGTGAGAATTATAAACCCTCCATTCGGAAGGAAGCTCATCAAAATTGGCCCATCCTTTCATTTTTTAGAAACCACTTTTTTGATTTCCTGAAAACGAAAATTTTCAGGAAATCAATAAAAAATGCACCAATCACCTACATTTATATGTTTACCCTTTGTGAATTATAGCGTTTACGCTTGAGTTTTAGTAATCATCCTTGTTTGCATTTTGTTCTAGAGTAGGTCCGAAATTTTTAAAAGTGCGTTTTAAGGTTTCACGAGTAATTTTTATAAGTGCAGCTATTTTTAGAGAAATTTACTTAGTATGTATTCCTCAGTCGTTCTCTTGGTTGCATGGCGGAAAACTGCGGATGCCGGTCATACGGTATTCAAAGTTAAGCACTGTCCGCTCTGGTCCCCACTCGGATGGGTGACCAATATAGGGGTATATCTGCAACCAACCGTGCTTCGGATGGGCACGTTAAGCCGTCGGTCCCGGTTGTCATACTAACATCTTTGGCAATCGTAAACCATTTAGTGGAACTTCTTCCCCTTTCGACGGGTAAGGCCAGCCTCCTGCCCGGCATACGTGCGAAGAGGGCTTAGAACCCGCACTAGTTGCGGGTATTAAACAGGCCATTGGCCTATTACAAGAGGAAGAAGAAGAAGAAGAAGAAGTCTTTCTCCAAAATTTGCTCAGCATTTTCTGTGACGTGTACACAATTTTCCTCTTTGGTTCCCCCTCGGGTGTTTGTGTCCGTCTATGCATGTTAGTTGGATGAGGGCTAATAATTGAACGCATCGTGGTTCATGTCTAATAAAACAATATACAGTGAGTTTTTCTTTTTTGTATACATACCAGCTATGTATACTTTTATAAAAAAACATGTCAATGCATTGTTTTACTGCAATCTGTAGGCAACCAACTATACACTACATTTCAAAGCTTCAATTTTTGAAAAGAATAGTCTGCTGTGGAAACAGTAATCTAATTGTTTAATGTCAAATTAATAGCAATTAGATTTGATTTTTTGAATTTAGCTTAAAATTGTGTATTGTTGATATTTTATGTTTTTAAAATAATAGTTAAATTAAAAAATTTTTGATATTCAAATGATTTTGCGTCTATTCACAAACATACCCATTGAACATAACCTCACACTATGAGGAATAACCTTTCTCTCTCTATTATTTTCTGTACAGTTGGTTGCCTATAGATTGCAGTAAAACAAGGCATTGACATGTTTTTTTATAAAAGTATACATAGCTGGTATGTATACACAAAAGAAAAACTCACTGTATGTGTCTTCCAACGACACGGCTTAATTTGTTAGCTAATTTGTATGTAACGTTCCAACTTCTTGTCGCTGTAAAATTTATTCAATCAGGATACGAATATAAAAGGTTGAAAAACGGCAAATATTATTAAAAAAGATAATGCTTTCTATATTTAAACGTTGTACAGAAAAAAAAACTGTGTCATAAATGTCCGCTTGTCATTTTTTATAGCCAGCCCGTTCGATATTTTAATATCTAATAAAATAACACAACATTCTCTCAGCTTGATTCCAAACATGCCTTAACGTCATAAAATAAAGACTTTATTGATGTGTACTATTTTATACTGGCTCTATTAAAAATTACTGTCATTTATATATTGTAATCTTAATTCTGTGCTGAAATACTACGGTTTTATTATTTGGTTTTATTGTAGAAATTTCCATTTCCAGCGCATTTTTTTATTGCATAAGAATTTGTTTTCATTTCGTTACAAAAATTGTTAATGTCGCTGTCAGATATTTTAATTAAGCTTCATTTACATAACGACTATGAAAAAATTGAAATTATAATTTATTCAACTATTAAAACTAATGCAAATGCCAGTTTTGAACTTATTTATTATTATGTAGTAACTAACAGGTCTTCGACCCAAACAAACACATAAAGCGGACAACAAAATCCCGAAATCTAGATAAATCTGAATCGCAGGATTTTATAAAAAAAACTAATCTTATTAAGATTTACCATTAGAAATATTTTTATGATGGTCCGTTGATGCTCCAAGTGGGCACTTCCTTAATGGCCTTTTGACTAACTAAATTGTTCATTCATAAAAGAAGAAATCCGAGCATGCGGGCCCTGCTCAATATAAAACCCTTTTAAAATCTTTTTTATAAAAATACGTGTCTGGTTTAATGAAGAAAAATGTACGAAGTATGATACACATCCGGTATGTTGAAGCTAAAATCCTGAGAATTTTTACATAAAAATTTTTAGTCTTTATATATGTTTTTCTCACCCACGTCATGGTGTTACCACCACATAAAAGACGTCCGTGACTATTCAAAAAATAAGACCACCAACACGAACAATTGTAAAAAGTGCTTACATAACTATATTGTTGAACTAAGAACATATTGTTGCTGCAATCTTCGAAGCACATACAAAAGGGAAATTTAAAAATATAAATTACAAAATGTAAAACCCTTTTAAAATTTTTTTTGTAAAATACTGGTCTGGTTTAATGGTGAAAAATATACGAAGTGTGATACGTATCCGGTATTTTGAAGCTAAAATTGTGAGAAATGTTTTAGGTACATTTAAATTTTCAGTCTTTATAGATATTTTGCTCTCTCACGTCATGGTGTTACCACTACGCAGAAAAAACGTCCGTGACTATTCAAGTAATAAGATCACCAACATGAGCAATTGTAAAAACTGCTTACGTAGCTATATTGTTGCACTACGGACATATTGTTGCTACAATCTTAGAAGCACATACAAAATGGGAATTTAAAAATATAAATTTTAATAATGTAAAACCATTTTAAAATCTTTTTTCTAAAATACTGGTTTGGTTTAGTGATGAAAAATATACGAAGTGTGATACGCATTCGGTATTTTGAAGCTAAAATTGTGAGAAATGTTTTAGGTACATTTAAATTTTCAGTCTTTATATATATATTTTGCTCTCCCACGTCATGGTGTTACCACTACGCAGAAAAAACGTCCGTGACTACTCAAGGTATAAGACCACAACACGAACAATTATTATTAAAGTGTTTAAATAGCTATGCTGTTGACTAAGGAAAAATTGTTGCTAGAATCTTATGAGCAGGTTCATATTTAGACAGAAATACGAAAACGCGATCTTGTTGTTTTAACAAACCATATGCATCTTCTTGGTATAAAAGGGGAATTTAAAAATAAAAATAAAAAATTCAAAAGCATAGTAGAAATTTTTTGAGGCTTGTCAACACGTCAGGTCAATAAAACAATCTGGAAGCTAGAAAACATGCACGCTCATATCTTCTAAAAATAAACGGAGAAATGGAACGGGGCACGTTTTAATTTACCGTGGGCATGCATAAATAAACATAAATGTATTCAAAATAAGCTGCTGGATATTACAATATTATGTGTACGCAAAAAACAAACAAGAACTCCTTGGTTAAATAAATCATTAATGCATCAGATGTAAACATTGCTTCTGGCTACAATCACGATGATCATGACTCTGTTCAGTGTTCATGCTATGCAAGTGGATGAAGTAATTGTTATCGGAATGTATTTATTAGGCATTACTTTATTTTATCCTCATTTATTTGATCAATATGTTCATTCCTTGTTTTAATAAGGAGGCATTAGTAGTAACACTTGTCTAAGAAAAATGTAAATGCATCTCTTATTTATAAAAGGTCTTTTTTTTGTGAAGGCTTTTCCCCAGCACGTTTGCACTTTTGAAACTGTAAATCAGAATCTTGCTGTTATGTATGGCGCGCCAAGTGTAAAGTGAAAATTTGCTGTGCCTTTCACGGTATTTAAGGCAATTTGTCCCAATATTTATTATATATACAGACATTTGGCTAAATGCTTTTTATTTTAATAAATCATTCTAGATTTAAATAAATTCTTAAACATTTGGTTTAAATATTCCAATATTTAATAAAGCATTAGAAATTTATATAAATCCTAAAACATTTATTTAAAATTTTCAAATATTTAGTAAACCTTTATGTATTTAGCCAAATCTGCACATATTTGTTTTAAATCTTTCAATATTTAATAAATATTCGCAGATTTAAATAAATTTTTACCGATATAAATAAATCCTTACAGATTTAAAGAAATGTTTCAACATTTAATTTTAAGCTGTCACATTTAATGTTAACCTGTCATATTTATTTGACCTTGGTGAGCCCCTCCGACTTAGGACACCAAAACCGTTTGCACCGGTAGTAAGGCGCAAGACAGGGTCATGATGGGAGCGTTCAACGCTTAAACAAAACAGACTGAAAATTACATTCTCAAGGGAGTGTTGAGGAAATTTTATTGTATGAATAATAAATTATGCAATGTTTATGTTGTTAAATACGTTGTTATTAATGATTGAACTAACACTAATTGTACAAATTCTTGAAAAACGGGAAACGTGTTCATAATTGTTGAACATTACCACCAGTTTGAACGGCCTTGGTCTTCTATGTAGGTTGGGTCTACCAAGGTCAAATAAATATGACAAGTTAACATTAAATATGACGGCTTAAAATTAAATGTTGCAATATTTATTTAAATCTGCAAGAATTTATTTATATCGGTAAAGATTTATTTAAATCTGCGAATATTTATTAAATATTGAAAGATTTAAAACAAATATGTGCAGATTTATCTAAATACATAAAGATTTACTAAATAGTTGAACATTTAAAGTAAATGTTTTAAGATTTATTTAAATCTCTAATGCTTTATTACATATTGGAATATTTAAACCAAATGTTTAAGAATTTAGTTAAATCTAGAATGATTTATTAAAATAAAAACAATTAGCTAAATGTGTGTATATACACTGTGTCCATAAAGTAACCCCCCCCCCTAACTAACTTTTGAACGACTTAATATTTTACTACAAAACTTGGTGTGCTTTAATGGGAAATTAAATACTATTTTTTAGCTCATAATTAAATAATGTATCATTCAAAATGGCGGCTGCGCGCAATTTTGAAATTTTTTTTTAAATAGAAAGGGGGTCGAGTGACACTCATTTGGAAGGTCTTTTAGTTCTGCGTCTGATCCTAGAGTTTCAAAGAAAAATATTTAGCCATAACAAAATGACAAACGTTTGAAGTAAAGAAGTCTATTAAAAAAAAACTAAGAATTAAAGCAAAAACAAATGAAATTAAGTGTTCGAAATGTTCACCATTCACTTCTTGGCACATAAAAAGTCGGTTATGAAATTCCTGCCTTGCATTTTCATAAGTTTCTGGAGTGTTCTGCAAACTTCTGTAATGCGTTTTTTACAGAAATGTCACTCCAAAAACTTATGAAAATGTAAGGCAGGAATGTCATAACCGACTTTTTATGTGCCAAGAAGTGAATGGTGAACATTTCGAACACTTAATTTCATTTGTTTTTGCTTTAATTCTTAGTTTTTTTTAATAGACTTCTTTACTTCAAACGTTTGTCATTTTGTTATGGCTAAATATTTTTCTTTGAAACTCTAGGATCAGACGCAGAACTAAAAGACCTTCCAAATGAGGTGTCAGTCGACCCCCCTTTCTATTTTAAAAAAAAAGTTTTAAAATGGCGCCCAGCCGCCATTTTGAATGATACATTATTTAATTATGAGCTAAAAAATAGTATTTAATTTCCCATTAAAGCACACCAAATTTTGTAGTAAAATATTAAGTCGTTCAAAAGTTAGTTAGGGGGGGGGGTTACTTTATGGACACAGTGTATAATAAATATTAGGACAGATTGTCTTAAATACCGTGAAATGCACAGCAAATTTTTACTTTACACTTGGCGCCCCATAGTTATGTCATTATTATGGACAATTGTATTCAATGTAATAGACAGTTTTGACAGATTATTGGCCAAAAATTAAATTAAAACAATATTTCTCTTAGGTACAAAAATCTATTTTTAATAAAAAAGTAGTAATACAAATTTACTGTTTTGTGGTGGATGGTTACATTACTAGAGTTTTCTCATACTCTAAACCAGTGCTTCTCAAACTGCAGTAGGCGTATCCTTACGGGTACGCGAAACACATGTCGCTGGAAAGTTTTGTTTAACGCACTTAAGACAATATACAATATTAGTTCATTGCATATTTTTTGCACTTTGATTATGTCGGTATAATAAAATTACGATAATTCGCTTCATATTTCCTTCATGCAAATGGGAAAATACAGCAGTTAGAAATTTCCCGGATTACTCGCCATAATTTATATGAGAGACCCAATAGGAACCGTTTCCTCTTCCGGAAGCTATAACTGCCTAAAGAAGCGTTTCTAGGCCTATCTCTATCGCAACTTTTTTACTTTCCTATACTGTCAGTATAGGGGAAGTATTATGTAAGTATTTTATGTAAATTTTCGAAATCGAGATTTTGACGGAAATACATGTTTTGGACCCCCAGAAACCCAAGAAAGTGTTTTTTTTAATGTCTGTCTGTGGGTGGGTATGTGGTTTTGCATGTGGATATGTATGCGTGTGGTGCATGATAACTACCAAACGGATGGTCCGATTTCCATGAGCTTTGGAATCTGGGGGTATATCAAATATTCACCGATGATATAAGATTTTTTTTCAAATCCAAAACCAGAAATAGAAGTTACACATCTTTTTTTTTGTAGCATTTTTTCTCCAACCATTTTTTTTTAATTTGAAAACGAAATCCAATAGAAGACTTTAGGGCATATCTAACCCTTTTTTTGTCAAACTTTCTAGCTGTAAAATGGCGGCCGTTACAAGTTTTTGAAAATTTTGACTTCAGCCTCTATTACTGAAAAACAGGTTAACAGATCGAGTTTAAATATTGTATCGTAATAACCCTATAGAAACACAATGTAACTGTGCACAAAAATTTTTGAAAAGGTAAAAGCTATAAAGTGAAAAATACCGAAAATTTCAAAAAAATTTTAGTCAAAAACTGGCCACACGATTGTTTTTAAATTTTGTAAGCTCATAGAGCTAACGATGAACTACAATTGGTTTAAGTTCCAGCTGGAAAATTTCTCTCTGACGCCTTCTATAAATTTTTGAAAATTTGACGTTTAACGCCTATTTACTCAAAAGCGAATTATCAGATCGGGACCAAATTTGAAACTGAAAATGCATTAAGGGTACATAATTTTACAAGCTACTAGAACATTTGGAACTACTGAAACTGCGAAGGAAAAAAATATCAAAATTTAGACTTTTCTGCTCAAAAACTAGCCACACGATGTGTTTTTCAATTTTGTAGACGTGTAGATGTATGCATCAGCTACAATTTGCTTCGTGTCCCAGTCCGCTAACTTCTTTGTGACACCGCCTATGAATGTTTGAAAATCGTAAATTCCTACCCCCTTATTTAATAAACGGGGGCCGATAAAAAATTTCTGTTAAGGCTAAATTGCTCATGAGTGATAGTAGAATAAAGTAATAATATAAATAAATTTTTAAATGCAGCAATATTTGGGGAGGGTGTTAATTTTCTTCTCCTCACCCAATTTTTATTGGACGAATTTGTCCTTCCGTAGGAAATACTCAGATTTTCATGGCAACTCGATTTTTTACAATAATTAAATATATCTTGTAACACATTAGACCTAGCTACTTTCTACAAGAGTATGTGTATTTTTCCATTGAGTCAAAAGTTGAGTGTGTTTAAAATTCGTTAAAGGATACGTCGAGCGCTCTTTCCCATTATGGCCTTTGGTAATGGATTTAAACGAAAAGAGCCTAAGATGTTAATTATCAATAGAAAAATACTTATCCAAAATTTTAAATCAAAAATCTCGATTTAATGACGGAGATCATAATCTATTAAAGCGTGATTAGACTCTTCCAACTTTTGGAGGCTATAACTCCGCAAAAAGCGTTGGGTCTATGGTTATAAAATTGTATTTAGGATATTTTTAATAAACAAATGAAACAAGTTTGAGAGTCTGCTCCATACCATGCAAGCCGTTATTTATTTTTGAATTAAACAACCAATAAGAGTAGGTAATACAGGTAATACCTTTGATTATACTAAAGAGGCTTTTCTCCATTTTGTGTGAAATGTTAATAATGAAATTTTCTCCCATTGTGCAAAATTTACCGCAATTGTTGTTCTTGTCTGTGCTGCAAGAAGAAAATTTAACGGGCTTATTCGCTTCAAGTTCGTTGTTTAACTAATAAAGAGGACCTACATTTATAGTCACAACCCAAACAGTTTACTTTCTCTTGAATCGCAACTCACAAGCCAGATAAATTTTACTGTTTGTGTCGTAATTAAGTATGGTATTGTTATCGGGGCCGGGTTCTAGAATTAAAACCTGCGTTGATTTGATTTATAAGTAGAATAATTAACTTACCGTCAATATTGTGATGGACGATTTTATAGCAATTTTTAATTAACATTGAAATTGTCCGCATGTTCATTGTTGTAACAAAATAATTTAATAAACAAAAAGATTAATTACTCCAGTATGTTTTGATGACTACGTTTTGAAGCTTCAATTTTCTATTTTTTCCATTTTAAATTATTGCTGATTTGGATTTTCAAATTTGTGTGCCACTAAAGCTAATCCCAAACCGTGGGACCTCATTTCTATTTACTTAATTCTTGTTGTGCAAGCTGATAAACGGCATCTACGAGCCCATTAGCTTAAAATGTTGAAGTAATTGTGAAGAGTGAAAAATAATTTTCTCTGAATTATCTTGGACATCTAAAAGTTACAGCAGAAGTCTGTCAGAAAGCCCACAAAAATAAGCCATTATACATTTCAAACCGAACGAAAATAGATTATGAGTAGTCGGTATATTTTACTCTAACCAGATGCATACAGCGGGTCTTCTGGGCTTTGAAAGCGTCGCCTTAAGACAACATTCTTCTTACACCAAACGCTTTTTATGGCTGATTACGCGGATTATTTCTCTTACCCAGTTTGTCAAGTGGCCAGTGCACTTGGTGCATTATAATCTCTGATGTGTTGCGTAGCGTTGGAGGATTTTATTACGCTGTACTTTTTATAGATTCCAATTTATGTTAATCTGGTTGGTCCATTTGTTGGACAACGAACTTTTGACCACATACATGTAAACAACAAAAACAAATGATTTAAGAAGTTTCAGTTTAACTCTTTCGATTTGTCCCACCATTAAAAACGGATGTAAGTAGGTGCTGGCGGCTGGAATTCCTGACGATTTACTTAATGAACCGTTGCCCTCTCTATTTTCAGTTCATACGCAGTGTGCGTTGGTCGGCGTGGGTTAATTTTAAACATCCCGAATATTGGTGCAACAAGAAACATACGTCACACATGTGTACAATCGTCCAAGTGAAAGTCTGCTTTTAATACCAATTCTCAACATTAACACTTTTTTTGTTAAATAGACAGATTTTTAAATAGTCGATTTTTTTGTTAAATAAAAGTGGCCCTATAATGCTCCTTCTGGAACTCCAACACAAATAAATTTAATAGCAAGTGAATCCAATTTTTGTTTGTTAGAAACTTCAAACAAAACTATACTTATTATAGCAATTAGTGTCGTACCCAGAATCATGGTTATGATACTTTGATTCCCCAGGAATAGGAACAAATAGTTTCAAATAATTTATTTTGGATAAAAGCTTTCACAATATGATTCTGGTTTTTGTTTCCCTGTAGTATGGCAAAAACCTATTTATACAACAACATGAAGAAAAAACAAAATATAACAGAACCATAAAGTAAACACGGAAATTAATATTCACTGGCCGAAAGTTTTCAACAGTTCGACCAATGCAGCTAGGTTGCATTTTTGAAAAATTCCGTGCAGACATACTCAACTCGAACTATAAACTCTCCATAAATACGTTCCGAGGATTATTGGTAAATACTTTTTCAATTGACGAGGTCGAGCAACCTCAAAAACTCTACGCCTAGTTACTAGGGTTCAAGAAAAGAGCTAGCCGTATCAACGGGATTAATCAATTCGCAGTGTATAAAAAAGGCATTTTGTGCGCAAAATTTTATATTTTACCTCAAAATTATTCCAAACCCTTCTAACTGTTGTGGCGAATTTTGGTGAGGTGAAGTGAGTTTTTCAACTTACACCACCTAGGTTCCCCCCTTCCCCTAAACAAAATTCGCCACAGATACAAATTTTTATTAAATAACTTGTTGAAACGTGATGTGGCGATTTTTCGCAAATGAATTGGCCCCATTTTAACAGGTAATACTGGCAACACTGCCTCTAATGACTACTCATTCCAAAGCAAACCCCGTAGGCCGAAGATGCAAGGGGCGTGGCCCACGGGTTCGGCTGCTTTTAAATTTAATTACCTATCGGTACATATAATATAACCCACCAATTTTACCTTCCAGTTTTTGGCAGAGGAAATATATAAAAGACCCCTAGGCCCTATAAAAGATTATAGCAAATAACTTTGCATAGGGAATGAGTTTCTGATTCTTTTTTATGAAACATCAGCTGGTCGACTATATCAACGCCACGCGCAATAAAATTGAGTGATTGACTTGAAACGTCAACAAACTCAATCTCATTAATTATATCACGATGTTTGAATTATCTCATTCCTTATGGCAATTTTTCAACGTCGGCGTTCTTCTTCATCTCTACAAGCACTTAACCGTGAATTTTTCCAATTTTCTATTTTCACTACTTGCTTAAAGCTCAATAAATAATCATCCTTTATGTCAGCTCACTTTTGATTCTTCCTTTTTCATATTTCCAGTATTGCGGATGCATAACTTTAAAAGTTAATCGAGCGTTATTTTTAAACGCTTTAACCGTATTATAGTCTTCTTCATTTTTGCATTTCGTACTTGTACGCGCGCAATATAATTATTGTCCGTTTCTAAATTTACTTACTGCAAGTCTGGCGCTCATTGAGTCGGGAATAGACAATAAGTAGGAATATTTCTGAAAATACACATGTTTAAGTTAAGTTTATTGTTTTTCTATTTTCAGGCTTGGGTTTGTCTCCCGAGTACCTGAGTGCCCGGGGCTTAACCGAGTTGCACCCTAATTCCACCTTGGCCAGCAGTGATTTTCCATTTAGTTTAGATGGTAAGAGACACTCCTATTTTGGTCAAACATTGTATGTATTCAGACACCAGGTGGCACCACTATAATCAGCTAAAGCTAGTTACAAAGCCAGTACGACACCATTTGACGTTTCTAACATGGCAATAATAACGATGTGCTCTCCGCAGGAGGCGCTGTAGTCGCTGCCACGTTTGATATTTTGTTGTATTGTTTTGAATATTGGAACTTCCTTTTTGAACAGAAAAAATACTTCAGTATTCAGTATCAAGGGTGACAGTAATTGCAGAGCCTCTTCCGGAAAGTACATCATTATTGTTATTATTATTGTCATTTGAGAAATGTCAGATCGTGTCGTTACTTTAGCATATCTACTGGCTTTGGCTAGTAGATATACTAAAGTACCAACACGATTTGATGTTTCTCACATGGTTCTCAAATGACAACAATAACAATGTACTCTCCGCAAGAGGCTCTGCAATCGCAATAGTTTTTACTGAAAAAAACTATTACTTTCTCGAATTGTAGAAACATTTCGCACAGAATTAATAAACTTGAGAAGAAGAAGTATGGTAAGGTGTAGCGGATTAGCGCCACCTGCTGGACGGTCGATTGCCATTGTGCCTTTTCATATTCGTGTCGGTACTTTGTTATATCTACTGGCTTTGGCTAGTTAATTATGACAGTGCCCGCTGTTGCTTGACTTCTGCAATATAAATAATAATAATAAATATTTACCAATCTGCATAATATACAATCAATGTTAATCAAATCTTTTTACCTAAAAGTTCTTCATAAAAACAAGAAAGATATATTAGGCACATAACTTTTATATCAATTTAATTGTTTTAGGCTCTCGTCTGGGCAGTCCACGTCCGGGCAGTTTAAGACAGTCCCGCAAAAGAGCCCTTTCCTCGTCTCCATACTCAGATTCCTTTGACATCAACTCCATGATTCGTTTCTCTCCCAACTCTTTAGCTTCCATTGTCAATGGGTCAAGATCTTCTAGTGCCAGCGGTTCCTATGGACACCTTTCAGCAGGAGCCATCAGTCCTGCACTTAGTGCAGTTCACCCCAGTATGCACTTACAACAACTCCAGGCCCACTTGATACGAAGTGCAGGGTCCTTACTACCTCTTCCTCCAGCGCCTGCGCCGCCCCATCCTATGTACTCTCTTCCACATCATCCGCTTCATACATCATCGACTGGTCAGAATATTCCTAAGACTGATGTAAGTAGGCAGGTTGATTTTAAATCAGTCAAAATATAAAAGTTTTTGTTTTTCAGATATTAAATGAAACTAGGAAAAAGTCAGAAATATCGAATCTAACGTTAGATGGAGACGCAAATAGAAACAAGGCTCGTGCAAAAAAAGAAACGTCTAATTTAGTTGGTCAGCATTGTGTAACATCGTCAGAAGGGCAAGGAGACCCAGCAGACCTTAAAGATGAACCTGGAGATTTCATCGAGACCAACTGTCATTGGAAGGACTGTGCTACAGAATTTCCCACTCAAGATGACCTTGTTAAAGTAATTTTGTTTTGATTTGGTTTGTGACCATATTTTAACTTTCGTAATTTTTATAGCATATCAACAATGATCACATACATGCAAATAAGAAATCATTTGTATGTCGATGGGAAGGGTGTTCTCGTGCTGAAAAACCTTTTAAGGCACAGTACATGTTGGTTGTGCACATGCGTCGACACACTGGGGAGAAACCACATAAATGTACTGTAAGTAAATGCAATTTTTTTTTCCATACAAAATCTTAGGTCTTCTGTTCTGTATTTAATAGGGACAACTCCACATACCATCACTTGTGGGTAGATGCATTTGATATTTTCACAAAATTTATAATGATGTAAAAATACTGTGTGTCGGTCCCACTTAATAATGTGGAGTAAAAACATAGAACTGCTTTTTCAATAAAAGTTAAATGGCATGAAAAGGTCTACAGAAATGGTGATATCACGATCTAGTGGCTAAAGCTGATGATACTTCTTGTGAAGCCAGGAGTTACATCACCTTCACTTTTTTTAACTACACAATATAATTTTGTTTTTGCTTAAATCGAAAGGACACACTGTATATCCAAATCGGTTCATAAATCAATTATTTTACAGGGTTTTTTGAAATGATTTTAGCAAACTTAAAACAGTTGAAACTAGAAGCACATAGGACGATTTAGCCTAAAGTGTGTCGCTATGGATTTACAGCCCTTCAAAGATAGGAAAATAATTGAGAATATCAATTTTTTTCTTATTAAAAATTGGTTCATTGCCATATTCTAAAATTTTCTGTATTGTCACGTGACTGAGCAGTGAGTCATCGACAATGATCTTAAATGGCAATATAAATATTGTCTTAGGTAGCTAGTTATCGATTTTTTTTTTGAGTTTTATAGTCTTACATTACAAACATTTCAAGAAAAGTGTAAAAAAAACACTGATTCAAGTAAAAGCAGGCCATAAATTTAATTAAACACCCAATATATATTAAAACTAACAACCGTAGAATTAAATTCTTATTCAATTTAATATTAAACTGAAAGAGAATATCAAATGAATGAAAAATGAAAAACAAAAGTTGAAAGTTTTGCTATTTTACACATTACATTATGAACATCCTATGTAATAATTTGCTATTTTTAACATATTCCTAAATACAATCTGTGCAAAGTAGCGAGAAGTGAACGTTTTTTGTATCAAAAATATTAATTTTGTAATATTAGTCACAAACGTTAAAATTTAAAAAAAATGTTAAATGACTCGAAACATTGAGATCATAGCACGTTAACATTTTTATATCTAGAATTAAATATAGAATCTCAAAATGCAATAATAAATGTACAGGGTGTTCAATTCAAACTAAAATAGGAATTTATTTTATTTATTTATATAAGTAATGCAAACCACAGGAGCATTCACCTAATTACAGTGTCTGCGAATCCGGCACATTATTATTAAATTATTTAACAAAAAAGAACATTTAAAAGAGAGGTAAAGTTAATATAAGTAACTTAAAACAATGTAAATCTTAGGTTCAAGCAACTTGTTCTCCAAGTTCATACCTCGCAGCATATGCTTGTAGTATTTGTTTTTTAAAATTGTTTTTCCGAGACATTATACAGAGTGGCTAGGAAAACCCTGGCCACTTTTTATGCGGCGGTCAAGAGATGGCGCTTTAGTAAAGCAAAATTAAATTAAAATACTGGCAACAACGCAGAATCCAAGACGTTTTAGTTGTTTTGATTTAATAGGGAGCGTATTTAATAACTAAATCGTCTTGGATTCTGCGTTGTTGCCAGTATTTTAATTTAATTTTTCTTTACTAAAGCGCCATCTCTTGACCGCCGCAAGAAAAGTGGCCGGGATTTTCCTAGCCACTCTGTATATATTTATATCCAAATTCGACAGCTCCTGTGTTAGTTATACATATGTAGAATGTTTATCATTTGCAAGTTTAAATGTAAATCATGGTCTACATCTTAAAGCTGAAACATACAACTTCACCAAAGCAAGTAACATGGGCCAATCAACTCTTTTATTTATTAATTTGTACATAAAAATAAAGCAGATATTTCTTTTCTTTTCCTGCAGTTCAAATATTTTAAAATATGATGTGACACTGTGATACTTATGGTAGTCTGGATAAAGACCGATTTCTTTATAAAAAATATATTTAAGGAATTTGTTCCGGACAGTCTCGATTTTTTGAATATAATCTGTAATGTAATGTGCTGTACAGGCATAACTAAACACCCATTATAATTGGTAATAATAGTAAAGTAAAAAATTTGATATTCCTAACAGTTTAGGAAATAATAGTGGGATAACACTTAAATGACTCACACTGTATAACCCCTCCTAATTTAACTGCATTTACTATAACTGTAAGACACAAATTATCATTATATCACCAATTCTTCAGCTAATAACCATAGTATTAATAACCATTGATTACATTTTCAGTTTGAAGGCTGTTATAAGGCATATTCAAGACTAGAAAATCTCAAAACCCACTTAAGATCTCATACTGGGGAAAAGCCATACACATGTGAATACCCTGGTTGTTCCAAAGCTTTCAGCAACGCTTCAGATAGGGCTAAACATCAAAACAGAACTCATAGTAATGAAGTAAGTGACCTTATTGGCGTTCTAGTACATAAAAACTAATATTTGTTCTATTTCATTATAGAAACCGTATGTTTGTAAGGCTCCTGGTTGTACCAAACGATACACAGATCCTAGTTCATTAAGAAAACATGTGAAAACCGTCCATGGAGCTGAATTTTATGCCAACAAGAAACACAAAGGAATTGATGGTCCCAATGAAGATGGATCTGCGGGTATTGATTCCAGTCCTCGCAGTGAAGACATGCAAAGCCATAAAACGACGAGCCTAAGTAGTCCAAGTATTAAATCTGAGGTATTTATTTCTTCATCTTCTTAACACAAAATGCTTTATAAAAATTACCATTCATTGTTTTTTACAGTCTGATGTAAATTCACCCGGCCAACAACAAGGATCTCCTCTGGGCGCAACACAGCTGGCAGGAGGTTGTCATGATGATCTCTCGGGTGAAGCATCTTCAGCTGTTCAAAGAAATGGTCCTCTTGATGATCCAGCCTGGCCATATGATGCTGAAGATTTAGAGGTACTAATTCCACTGGTAACATTTCAAAACAACAAATATCTAATTGGATTGTTTTAGATTGAAGACTTACCAGAAGTTCTTAGAGCAATGGTGGGTATCGGAACAGATCGAAGTAGTATTGCTGTAGGAGGCCATGCAAATCGAAATAGAATTAAACTTAGACTTCAAGCTAAATCAGCTGCAACGCTTGCTCCTTTATCATCAGTACAACGTAAAAATATAGGCATCACTGACTTAAACAGGAGAATAACAGACTTGAAGGTTGAAGGAGCACCCGGACAAGCACAAAATAAAACTCAATTAACTGACTTGCAACAAAGATTACAACCTCTTGGAAACACTCAAGCCCAAATTAGAAGGGATAGCAATTCTACAGTTAGTTCATACTATGGAAGCATGAGAAGTGCGGATATGAGTAGAAAGAGCAGCGTTGCATCGCAGGTAGGTTATACATTTCATATAAATTATACATTATTGAAGTTTTTTCAAATTTTAGGCATCCAGCATGCGTCCAGGAGCGGGTGCCAGCTCATTTTATGATCCCATATCAGTAGGTAGTTCAAGGAGGTCCAGCCAATTATCTACAGCAACAGCAGGAGGTGTAAGTGTACCTCCTCCACCTCCCTCACAGTTACTTGCTGGACAGTTGCAAAGATTACAAGCAGCAGCGACTAACAATTCTAGCAATTTGGTACTGCAGGTGAGTAAAACTAAGCAAGAAATAATATAACCGGTTGGCTAGAAAGGAACATGTTGGTTCTTCTACCACCAGCACTCGCGTAGAACTCAATATGTAGGTACTTCACAAATGCTCTTTTAAATGAATTTTCCAGTCATAATTTCAAACTTGGGAATTTTGAAAAAATATGTTGAGAGATTTGTCAAAAACTATCTAATCGATTATTTGATTGTCTCGTCGCTCATCTGATTAATTTAATTATTGATTAATCGGTTATTTGATTATTTGATTAGTCGATGAATGGATAATGAAGCGATACAATCTATTAGTTCTTCATACGATTTAGATAATGGCACAGGCCTGTCAAAAACTAGAAGTTACCATCAAGAAACTTTTAGATTTAGAATCTTTCTTTTTTATTTCAGACCCAGAATATGTCACTACAACAAACAGCTATTCAACAAACATGGTTGTCTAATAAACTTCCAGACAACCCCGTTTCAAATTCAAGCACATCAAATAATACCGATACCCGTCGTCTATCAGAACCTTGTCATACTCAGACTGATAGAAAAAGTCCGCCACCACGTCCTGCTTCAGTCACCTTATCGCCTCTTAAGGGACCTGTCAATTCATCAGAACTTCATCCAAATCAAGCAGTTGTTCTTGATGAAGTTGGCGAGGGTGAAATGGTGGAAAATAAATTAGTAATTCCTGATGAAATGGTCCATTACTTGAACCAAGTCGCCGACAATCACTCAACAGATTTTAATTCTATACCATGGCAAGAATCATCATCACAAGTGCCTCCAACTTCACAAAAACCAGTACCAAGTCCTGGTCAAATAATGAATCGAGTTATGCCATCTCCAACGCCTATTTTTAATCACATGAACAGTAATGTTATGTCACCTGCAGGAGTAAATCCAGTTAACCATGTGAGTTTGAACCAAATGATGCCTTCACCAGTACAAACTGTCAATCATATGATGCCTTCTCCAGTACAAAATATGAATCAGATGATGCCTTCTCCAGCACCAAATGTTGGTCAAATAATGCCTTCACCATCTTCTAATTTTGGAAGTGTACAAAACCCATTAATGTCACCTGTTCCAAGTGTAAATCACATGATGCCTTCACCAGCTGGAAATGGTATGAACCAAATGGTGCCTTCACCAGCAGCAAGCAACATGAATCGAATGATGATGTCACCAGCTGCCAGTAACATAAATCAAATGGTACCTTCTCCATCGGCAAACTCTTTAAGTCAGATGGTACCTTCACCGTCTTCCAATATGAACCATATGGTTCAATCTCCAATGCCTGTGAGATGTCATCCACAGATGATGTCACCAAACATGACTCAGATAGTGCAACCGATGCCAAGCCCCACTCCACAAATGAATTGCAATATGATGCCTCAAATGATGATCCAGAATCCTCAAATGGTTCAACCAAACCCAACCATGCAAAATCATTGTTACAATCGACCACCTTCTCATAATATCTGTTATATGCAGCATGGAACCACTTGGGAGAACAACGGACAAATGCTGCAGAATCGCATGTGCCAAAATCAACCCCAAATGCCAGTACAAAACAATCACAATATGTGCCATACCGGAAATGTTGGTTACACCAACCATTGTAGAACTCCCCAAATGCCAAGCAATGGTTACTTGTCCGCTGTTCAACCAAATCACTGTACTAACCACATGTACCCAAATATGTGCAACCCGAATGGTTATGTGCCAAATGGTTGCCAACAACCAAAACATATAAACAGTTATATTTGTAATAATGGAACCTACCCTCAAATGCAAAGTCCTGGTTATGGTTGTGTGCCTAATATAAGCGAACCGATGGTATCGCCTGCCATAGCAACACCTGCACCTACAGAGATGTTGACACAACCCCAACAGGCGCAAATGATGCGGCCTTGCTCACATCTTGACCAAAACTGTTACAGGCATTTGTACAACAACCAGTGTGTTCCAAATAATGATAACCATTTGTATCAAACGTGTTCATGTGCCAATTGTAGTAATAAGAACAAAGTTAATGCGTACCACGAATCATCAAATAAGTGCTACCATCAGTGTTCGAGTAATGAAATACAATGTAAGGACATTACACAATCACAAATGTCCCCCAATGTTAATCAGACTAACCAAAATGGTAGTCAAGTTAATCAGACAACAGCCAGTCGAACCACAACACTGCAGCCAATGGGAATGCGTCAGGATGCATATCAAAGAACTTTGGAATATGTTCAGAACTGTCAGTCATGGGTAAGTAATGCCGATACTGTAAGTAGCAGTACGCATCCTAAAGAAAAGGGTGCGGACGCCCCTTCTTCTAATATGGTTGTTAACGATATGTCATCATCGTTAAGTTCCTTATTAGAAGAAAATCGCTACTTACAAATGATTCAGTAAGTTGCGTATTTTACAAGTCGTTTAAGTTTATTTACAAATTGTACATTGTGATATAAGATGTAGTTAATTTTAATTCATAATTTTTCAGCAATAATGTAAGGTTGTAAAGGCTTTAACTTTGTATATTTTTAAAATGATTGTAAATTTTAGTTTGTTATTTATAATGTAATAAACAGAGGTTACGATCTCAATGCAAAATGGGCCATAACTGCCATCCACGAGACAATAATCATGTAATTTAAGGCACTCTTTTTTATAATGAAATAAATAATGTACATATGTTAGTTGTAGAAAATATATTTTGTATGAGCTATTGAAACTTATTTAATAAATTCAATGCTTGAAGAATAAAATTAAGAGTTTTTTTTTTATAATTTCTTTTATACTTTAATTTTAACTGTATGTACAGTAAGACACATTTACTTACTGTGTGTGTTTGCTTGCACATACTGTTGCATGAGCATGTGGTGCATGTGTGGTACATTCGGTGTACATGCTTTTTTGCACATGTACTTTTTTTATCAATTGTACACGTAACTTGGCGCAAGTGTGGAACTGAGCATGAAACTGAGTAGGATATGCAGTGTGTAACGTTCACATTTTCTATGTTCCTGTAAATCAAACAATTAAAAAAACCCAAGTAGTTGATTGTATGGTAAAAAAACTAGTACTTAAAAGTACACAAGCAATCTTGAACAATCAATACGACAAAATTGCTATTTTGAATTGAAATTAGCATGCGGAGCCTACTTAAAACATGTAAGGGCAAGAAATCTACAAAAACCGTCTTTTGAGTGACACACAATCAGAAAATTAACTTCATGTTTAACACATTCACTATCCAGTGCCTTGTAATAATGATTACAGGCAGTAGGCACATAACGAAGACCTAATTCAATGCTGTCCCCCACGCACTATACCAAATCGTAGAGAGAAAAAACGAGTGCAATAGCAAAACTTAGAAGTATTGAGGTCGATGAACAAGTAGGCTTCCCCAACATGCTGGGTCGCCGCCATCTACCCTTAGGGGCTCCAAACAAAGCATTTTAGGCTCTTGGAAGTCACTTTGTGTATAGCCAACTACCACCTGCTGGAGTCACAAATTTGATCAGCGACAACAACTACTTCCAAGCGATGCTATTTAATACTTTCAAAAAAAAATTGGGTAAATTGGTAGCTCATGTCGACTATGGCATCGTCTCATAAGAAAATTAATGAGATGCAGTGCATGGGTGCACCCTTTAACAGAAAGTACAGGTACGTAATATGCTACTTACTAGAAATAAACATGAAACTTTATCAAGAAAATCAGCCATGTTGTGAGATTTGAATGGAAAGAGTCACAAATACAAAAAGAAATAGTTACAATTATAACCCCATCAGAAAAAATGGACAAGTAATTATAACGGTAAGAATTAAGAGAAAGTAATGACTTCCTAATACACCGGATCCGTCTTTGCCCAATAGTGACAGCGAACTAGAACTCAACCATTCTGCCTGACTGGCTCAAAGGGGTTTAAATACCTTCGCTTCCCGGATTTGAATTCAAGTGTTCTATTCACTCTGAAGATGCAAGCTGCAATGTCTTGCGAAACGTTAATTTTGTATGGGTTCACAAACAGCTAACAGCATAAGCCGATAAATATTATTGTCCTGGCAAACAATAGTTATTTAAGTATCAAGGAATGTAAGGACGTAATAACATCCGAGGCAGGCGAATACGAGCTGAGGCGGAGCCGAAGCTTGTCGCCTGCCGAGGATGTTATTAGTCGATACATTCCGTGTTACTTATTAAATTTTTCACGCTACCGGCAATGTAAGTAGGCCTACAGGTAGAAATTTAATCATATTTTTAAAAGTTCGTTTTGACAGCTGTCATCGGAATTATTTTTTAAAAGCCCCATTATTCTAAGTTGTCTGTGCTTGTTACCATATCAACGAACAGTTAAAATCAACATTATTTTCCTAGGAATGTAAGTGACACTATTAAGTTCCGTCGTCAAGGGTAACTAGTACACGAATGTTATCAGCCATTTACGATCCCTGTAGCTATGGATGTAAGGCCTACTTACATTGCCGGTGGCGTGAAAAATACATTAAGATCAAATCCTTGTCCGCCCAAAGGTTTAAATCATCTAAGCACACGGACGGCCCTGTTTAGACAGGCAGGGCCTACAAACTAATATTGCTCAAACTTGTAGAGCAAATGCTTGTAAAGGCAGACAAGCTACAGGTCGGTCCTTACCTGATTATGCTAGGTATAGTTCCCAAATGACGACGCGGTCTAAGTCGAAAGTAAATTGTAATATTGACTGCACCTATATATCATAGGTTAGATCAGTTATATTGTGTATATATATATGGGCGTCACGAAATGTTTGGCGGAGAGATGGCGCAGCAGATCATGGTTATTAAAAAATACGTTTGCGCGTCAAATTTGAAATCCGCACGCAAAGCTATTCTAACCTTACTTTGTTTCTACTGTGATATTATACTGTCATATATTCAATATCAATATTGAAAAGGTTAATATTTAATATAGCCTAAAAATTTATATCTTCACACTAATTATCACTGCAGCGAGCACAGTAGTTATGGAATTCAACTTCGGGAAAACGACCGTTAATGCGAGGAAGCGGTAAAACTTGGTTTTGATTTTCTTGGGAAATTCGAAAAAAAAACAGATTTCAATGCACTCAGTTTTGACATTGATAAGGCCCCCAAAAGGCTTATTGCAAAGCAAAAACACAAGAATGGTAGCATCACTGCACGTGTTTTTTCTTAGACGTGATTGGTGCCATTGATAGTTGTCACATACCAGTAAAAGTGCCTGCAGATCAACAGGATAGCTATCTAAACCGTAAATTTTTTCACTCGATTATTCTGCAAGGAATATGTACTGCAAAACTAATATTCAAAAACATTTGTAGGATTTCCTGAGTCTGCTCATAATGCAAGGGTAAGAGCAATTAATTACTAAATTACACGAAGGATAATATCAATACTTCATTTTAGGTGCCGAGATACTCCTTCTTGCGTAAAAGTGTGGAACAATTTGGGGCACAGAAATATTTCTATGGAAAATACCATTTGGTTGGGGACTCTGCATACCCCTGCCAAACATGGTTAATGACACTATACAAGTAGGTATTATCTATCATAAATTTTAATGCAATGTTTTATACTTGCAGTGTTACTGTCTGGTCTTTAATTCGTATTTTGTAAATAATCAATATTTTAAATAATTATATATTGTTATTTATAGGGATAATGGAAAGTTGTTGAAAAGGCAGAAAGAGCACAATGAAGGCTTGAGTAGAGTATTAGTGGAACTCCAACAGCACACAGGAGCGCCTGCTAACAGACAAGGATGTGCCTACAAGTTTGCAAAGGTGCAACTACAACATACAAATGGCTCTTTTTGGGGCCCAAAACTCGTCCAAAAAAGAATTTCTAAAAGTAGAGTCTGTAATCGCTAATTTAAAACAATAATGAAATTAACAGAGTACAAGAGTGTGTTTTTAGTAGTAAGCTTTGTACATATGTTAGCTTCAAAAATTTGATTCTTCCAATGGTTTAGGAAATAAAAGTGGGGCGACACTTAAATGACACCCTGTGTATTTAAATGTGCCCTTGTTAATATGCTTATATGTTGCATTATACGGAAATATACAATAAATGTGCATTTAACGGTGCGGTGTCTTTATTCTATATCATTGTACATTAAAAAAGGCGTTAACAACTTAAAATTTTAAATGATTCAGATTCAATAATAAACTCAATAGTAAACTCAAAAATATTGGCAACAATCTCCTTTTTCTGCTGCGATCCTGGTAGGTATTGCTCAAAAATTTGAAATTTTTAACTCCACAAATACGTAACAGCACCTTATTTGTTCTGTGCTCCTGGTAGTACTTGGTTAGCATATTGTTTCAGGAAATTTACATTTTTCCTTAAATAATTTTGATGCAACACCTTTTTCCTCCTATGTAATCCTGATTCCAACTTGGTAAATTTTGAACCCAAAAGTTGAGATAATTATTCAGAAAATTAATTATTGCAACACCTTAATGTCCTTCTGTAATCCTGATTGCAAATGTCTGGAATTTGATTATAAAAGTGGTGTTTTCGAGCTTGAAATTTTTACTAGTTGCTACCTCTTTGCACTTCTGTGATCCTGATACCAATATTTTCTGAATTGATTTTAAAATTGAGGTTCTCAAGCTTGAAGTTTCTCCATTTACTATCAGGATCACAGAAATGGGAAAAGGTAGAATGTCACGAGTATTTATTGGATCTGAAAATTTGAAATTCTGACCATTCACTATTAGGGTCACATAAGTGCGAAGAGATCATCAATAAGCAAAAATTTTAATTTTGAAGTCCAATTTTAACTACTTGCTACCAGGAGTCCAGAAACAATGTAGAGGTTTGTCAAAAATATTTTGAGTATAGTTTCAAATTTTGACTATTTGGTAACAGGATTACAGCAATACAGGGATACTAATTTTGAATCATTTTGACTGTATAGATTAGAAACTTTAAAACAAATTTTTGACCACTTGCCATCAGCTGTATTTTAGTAATTTTATGATAATTAAAACAAGCTGATTGTTGCAAATATTATTTTATTTGTTATATTTTTATTACAATTTGTAATTAACATTTTAATAATAATTTAGTAAATACAATAATCAAAATTAATACGAAAAGTTACACTTTTTCACATCTTCAAAAGATGGGAAGTTCTCCGCTACAAGGCTGATTGATGATTCTACGTCTTCAATTGAGGCGCCTTGCCATTTCTTGCTCCAATAACAACCTGAAATTTAAAAAAAATACAATCAGTGAATGAGCTATTAGAATTATACCAACAAAAGGAAATCGGGCAAGTATAAATGAAAGAAGGCGGAAAGTCTCTCACACATGTAAAAAGCTATGTAAACTCAAAATTATAGAAAAACAAAAATAATTTAAAAAGTGCAAACAGTGAATTATTAATCAAAAGTTAATCGGGCAAGAAAGATACTACCATAAGGAATGTTGTTTTAAGTCGCTCTTTTTCACATCTTCAAGGACACAAGATAGTCAATAGTTGATGATTCCAGATCTTCATAATTGAGGTGCTTTTTACATTTTGTGCTCTAATGGTCACTTAAAATAAACAAATTTACAATCAATAAAGTAATTATCTATAAGTAAGCTTTTAGAATTAAATACTAACAAAAGGAAATTTGATGAACATAAAATATAAATGAAAGCTGGAAAATCCTACCATCAGTTATGTAGCTCCTTTTTTGCTTTTTCAAAATCGACTAAAGTTGATGATTATGATCTTCATAGTTGAAGCGCCTTTTCGATTTCGTGCTTTAATGACGTAAATATTTAATATACAATCAATTAAGTAATTATCTATAAAAAGGTAAATTTACAAACTTCATTCTACATTCTTTTGACAGTTAAAACTTACAAGACAAGTTATCATAACTGCTTTCCTACCCAAGACATCGAATATCCCTCCAACAACTGGCAATGCAGTAAACTAAACATCAAACTCAGAAAACCACCAAAAAGGATTGAACTGTATTAGTACTCAAGTACACCGACAAGTTCTTGAAAGTAGTATATTTTATGTGACAGTCACGCGTCCAGTCCTGCTGTCGGTAGTGTTCTAATAATGATGTCAATAGGGGCAAAATCATCGTAAAAGCCAGCAGATCCAAAAGAAGCAATATGAAAACGACGTAAAGTATAGAATCTACTTTATCTTGGTTATTTTTGCAATTTTTCGTTTCTGCCTTATTCTGCTTCTTCATCATTCAATATGTTAAAAAAAGGAAGTGCAGAACAATTTTCTAATTACGTTTCACTTTTTCTAAATGCTTTCTTGGCACACCCTCGAGTAAATTGTGACACCTTAATTTAATCACTAATTTTTAATTACACCAAAAATGTAAACACAAAATAAGTTAAAAACTGATTAAAAATTAAATATAAAACTTTTAGGTTAAAGCTTCGCCCATTTTTAAAGGTTAGGTTACTTACTCGTCTTTAATTTTCTGCTGGTAGTCTGTCTTTTTACTAAGCTGAAGTTTCTAATAAATTGAGTTTTGTAAATTACATTGGTGTGTTAATTAATAAATAACCGAAGTATGCTTTTATTCGTTATTATTTTACTTTATGAACGAATTGAATTGTCAGAACATTTCAGGAGGGTTGGGTTAAAATTCACGGACTCTGTCAAAGAGATAAACCTTCACTGCTGCCCTCTCGCGGCAATACATTTGTGGGTCCCTCCCAAAACAATGTAAATATTAAAAAGTGAAAACACCATCATATGTACATATATTAGCTATCCATGCATCTTGCTGTGAAGCTTGCCTGAAGTTTTTTACTGAATTTTTTAGAATTGTGGCATGCAGCCATAGTGGTTAGTAGTTTTCTCACATCTCGAGTAGTTGTAATGAACGCAACCAACACGTGAAAAATGGCCAAACAACTCAAAAGTATGGTTATGTTGAAACAGTCAGAATATTTTCATTTTATTGTCTAATTATTAAGCATATAACTGGCAAATTTCCAACTTTAAGTTCTTGTAGATTCTGAAAGTGTATTAATATATCTTTATATAAAATTAGTGAACCCAAAGTGAAAAACCATGAACATTTTGACAACATAACCCTAAATTCTTTAAGAAGAGCTCATTGTTGTTAGTAAAATGGGGCTTACTAAAGAATATTTACGATATATTCCTGCTGGTAACTTCAACATAGTTGCCAGCCCAAACTGTAACGTTGTGTTTATTGTTTTACACGGCCAAGAAGGTCGGTACATTGCAGTCGGAGCATGTGAGCATGTCGTTATATTCGATTTACGACTGGGTGAAAAGGTATGTCCTTGATTTAGAAGTTTTTGTAATAGGAGTATACTGATTTATTTATTTTTGGATAGGCACAAGTTTTGTCAGGAGAAAAAGCCCCTGTCACAAGCTTATGTGCGAGCCCCAATAAACGTAACTTAGCTGTAGGTTATGCTGATGGAAATATACAGATTTACGATTTAGACTCAGCAGAGGTCGTTTGTGTTTTTGCTGGACATCGTTCGGAAATTACTGCATTGGCATATGACAATTTTGGGCATAAATTAGCATCTGGTGCTAAGGTGAGATCATATTTACACCATTCAAATGCACCCGAGTAAATAAATATCATATCTGTTTTTACTTGTAGGATACAGATGTAATAGTATGGGACACAGTGTCTGAAGCAGGCATATGTCGTTTATCGGGACATCGTGGACCGATCACTCAGCTGACGTTCATGACGCAACAACCAGTACTGATTACAGGAGCAAAGGACACTTTTGTTAAGTTTTGGGATCTTGATACCCAGCATTGCTTTAAAACTTTGGTTGGCCATCGCACAGAGGTAATTCACACACTAATCGTTTTATGCACTTACAAAAAAATATTTCTAAAATATCGAATTTAATTTTTTTTTTGAAGTTTGGGAAACTCCAGCTGAAATGCTTCACTTATTTCTTCTTGAGCTTTCAAGTTTTTTATCTAAGGCTGCAATATGTTGCTTTTTCATTGCTTTTGCAGATAAGATGAATCATAACAATAATTTGTGACGAAATTTAGTTTAGCCTTCTTCGTCATACAAATTGATTAAAAAGAATGTTAACAATTTTATGGGAAAGGAATATAAATAAATAACTCGAAAGCGGCGTCGAATCGACATAGCATAAATGGGAAGGTTATTTGTCGGTCCCAAATACATTCATTCAGTTGCATAGGTGTCCCCTTTACCTTTGCATGGGTAGTAGCCTTGTAAAATAGTCTCCGTCCTACCATTCCTTGGTTTTCCATTTTTCGTTAAACTATGCTGCATGTTATCCGATGACGGTACACTGGCAAAATTTTGCTTAACCGGCACCGGCCGGCTATTCACTGTGCTATATGGTAGGGAGATAGTGTAATTAAGCATTTGATAAAAAGCCCAAGCATGGTCTCAGTCACATAAAGTAATTTACTTTTCATGACTTTTTTTAAACAACGTTGTCATGTTACTAGAATGTTTGTAGGTTATTGTCGAAAGACCATTTTTTTAAATAATTCGAAAAAATTATGTGTGCATTTCGTGAAAAGACAGATTTGACCAAAAGACTACTACATACAGTCTGTTCTTTGAAAAGAGTCGAAGACCATAGCTACTTTATTTTTTATTTAACCCCCCATCAGCAGGTTCTTCTACAATTTGACAAAAACAAGAATTTTTTAATGTCGCCAATTTTTTGTGACAACTTCAACATTATGGTATAATTTATTCCGCATAATCTGGTCGAGAATTTTCTTTGATTTTCTTCAAGTAAAAACAAAAAATACCCTACTGCTGTCTAATGAACCTGATGATGGTTTCTTAAGATCAAAACGTTACATCACATTTCGTTACTGTTGATATTCTACATAAACAGTTGCTATGAAGATGTTTTTTACAGATATCTGTAGAACCAAGAGGCTAACATAAGTTTTCACAATTTTGTCGCATTTTAACTAACTGTCTTTCTCTTCACATATGCAAACTTCTCATTGGGGAGACTTAAATTTGAAACAGCCTGTAGATTAATAACAAATTTTATTTCTGTATTATCAATCTGTTGCCAATAAATAATGCAAGTTTTTTTAAAATTAGGTATGGGCTTTAACATTAGTAAAAGACGACAGATATCTTGTAACGGGTTGTGGAGATGTTGAACTACGAGTGTGGAAGTTAACACAGAAGGACAATGATGTTGAAAACAAAACTCCGATCGATCAACTAACTTCTAACCTTGAACTAGCCATGCTTGATGATTCTGATGATCCCACGGTAAGTGAAAATTTTTATTGGTAATTTAAGTATATACAAAAATATTTGTCCAAATAGCATCCGCTGCAATGCCATAAAGCATGCTCATTATTGCGAGCTGGTAGGGGACGAGTTACAGCCATGGTTAGTGATGCCACGGGACAAGTTATCGGGTGCCAAGGAACAGACACACAAATCGAGTTGTTTTACTTTTGCTCAGATGACGAAGCTCAAGTGCGATTTAAGAAACGACTTAAAAAGGAAAGAAAGAAGGAAAGGTGAAAAATAATCAATTGTAGTTATTTATATTTTTTATCAAACTTAAAATTGCAGGAAGGAAAGCGCTATGGAAACAGACGAGAAAAATCCTCAAACCGTTCCAAATGCAGAAAATCTTCAACTTAGTATGCGGGATGAAGTGAAACGACTTCTTGCAATAAAATTACCCCATAAATCCAAATCGTTACACTTGGTCCTTGGTAATGGGGGCGAGCTCCGGATTGTTGTGACTTTTGCAAACAATACCATGGCATTGTATATGCATCAAATCTTTCTGAAAGATTCGGAACCACGATGTTTGCGTTCTGTTACAACTCAAGGACACCACAGTGAAGTCAGAGCCGTCAGTTTTAGTAGTGATAATTTGGCTGTTGTTTCTGGTAGTGCTGAATCTATTAAATTGTGGAATCGACCAACGCTAAGTTGTCTTAGAACTATTGAAACTGGGTGAGTTGTTTTGGGAATTTTAGATATCAGATTTGTATAAGTCACAAATGGTTGTTGTTTTGCATAATAAATCTGCTTACTTACTATACCAGGTGGGGCAATACTGCGTGGGAGTTTGATAACTCGTACACCATAACAGATGAAAAAAATTTTCTAATGTAGATGTAAATTGTGGGTAAATGCGCATACATACATAGAAATTATTTTCAAATATACAGGGTGTTACAAAAAAGTGTGGCACGCTTAAGGTAATTTTTTGAATATTTTTGCATATTTAACACTTGTGTTGGGATGTTTATTCATATCTAAAATATTAGCGCCATCTAATGTCCGGCTTAGAAGTAATAATATTTTTTTTTAATTGATTTTTACATTACTCCACTTAACAATTCACCACTTCCCGGGGCCGCAGCGTAAGGACCTTATTGTAGGAGATTGTAGGGTGCTCTTGTTTAAATAACGTAGAGCCACCATGTACAGGGTGTTCAAAATTAATTTTCAAATTTTGAGAACTTTAAAGTTATTCTTCTCAACTTTTTTAATAGAAACACCCTGTATATTTTTTAACGATGTTGTGTAGAATTACATAGCGAACGTTTTTTATATGTCAGGGTTCCCACTGACCCTGGATAACCTGGAAGTCATGGAAAAGTCAGGGAATTAAAATTTTAACCTGGAAGTCATGGATTTTATGCAAAATTTGGCAAAAGTCTTGATTTTCCTCTTGATTTACAGTAAAAAACCTGATTTTCCTGCAGTAGTGTTAACATAATTTAAAAAAATTAAAAATTTTCTAATTGAATTTTTAAAACTGCCGCTTATAAAACAATTGCTGCTAAAGATTTTTAAAGTATTATTGAGGTACTTTTCTTATCCTTGCTAAATTCCAAGGAACGTAATATGGCTTATGACTTATGTGGCAAGTGAGACCGCCACATACTGTCTTGTGAATTGATAAAAAACGCATAAACGTGATTATTTTTGCGTCTCTAATTTTATTGATTTTTTTTGTCGAAAGCCATGGGTAAGGATGATTTTTGGTCATGGATATCCTGGAAAAGTCATAGATTCTAATTCTTGATAGTTAGTGGGAACCCTGTATGTACATCCTTATGGCTATTTGTAGCCACTTTTGATTTATTGAGCAAAAAGTACAAAATTCAACAATATTTATTAAAAAAATTAAGGTTTTTTCAAATAAAACAAAAGAAAAAAATTATATTAAGTGCTCCACATGTTGCCCATTTTAATTGACACACATTTCTATGCGCCTTTGAAATGAGGTTTCTACTTTTCCTAAAACTGCCAGTGTGATACTTCTAAAAGCATGTATTATCCTATCCTTCATATTTTGGATTGTTGTTGGTGTATCTGTGTAAACAATTTCTTTCACATATCCCCATCAAAAGAAATCCATTTTTGTAAGATCGGGAGATCTAGCAGACCATTTAGTGGGTCCATTCCTTCCAATCCATTGATGTGTGTAGATATTATTTAGGTGGTCTCTTACTGCATTTAAATAATGTGGTGGAGCACCGTCTTGCTGAAGCCACATCCTATTTCAGATCCTTTGAGGAAGATTCACCAATAATTGTGGCAGATACTTCTCCAAAAAATGAAGATAAATAGCTCCAGTTAATGTACCATCAAAAAAATGTGGCCCTATTACATGTTCTCCAATAATCCCCCCCCCCCCCCCCCCCCCAACATTTATGGACCATCTGGTTATCAAGTTGTCTGAAAAAGTGAGGATTTTCCGTAGCATAATAATGGAAATTGTGCCTGTTAACAAATTCAATTTTATAATTTTATGAAAAGTTGCCTCATCAGTGAACAAATCGTTGTTGAAGAAAGTAGCATCTTCTTGCATTTTACCTCTGGCCCAATTGCAAGATTGTAAATGCTTTAGAAAATCGTCATCACTTAATTCCTGGTGCATTTGAATGTGATATGCATGAAACTTATTTTTTTTTTTAATTCGACCAACAGAACTTGTACTTATTCCTACTAATGAGCTCACTTCTCTCTGACTAATATGGGGATCCTCAATCGTTGCCAGCACAACAGATAACTCATTTTCTTCGTTCACAACATTTTTAATTCATTCACGTTTTTCATATTGTACATTGCCGGTTTCCACAAATCTATCAACCAGGTTTTGGAAGCTATCAACTTTAGGGAGCCTTCGTTCAGGATACCGTTGGTGGTAAATTCTATTGGCAAGAAAACAATTTCTTTCCGACTCGCCCAAAACAAAAATCATGTCTACAAGTTCTTCTTTATTAAAATTCATTTTGAAAAACTCAAATATTACAAATAAAAACTGATGGTCGATAACTGTGAGAAATGTACGTTTGACGTTTGCGCAAAACAATTGCTAGCGAACAGATGCTTTATTGTTTCGTCGAACACAAACAACCAAAATAATTTACAGCCAATAATAATTAATAAATATTGTTGAATTTTGTACTTTCTGCTCAATAAATCAAAAGTGGTTACAAATAGCCATAAGGATGTACATACAAAAAATGTTCGCTGTTTAATTCTACATAACATCGTTAAAAAATATACAGGGTGTTCCATTTGGAAAAGTTGAGAAGAATAACTTTAAAGTTCTCAAAACTTGAAAATTAATTTTGTACTTTCTGCTCAATAAATCAAAAGTGGTTACAAATAGCCATAAGGATGTCATCATCATCATCATCATCATCTGACATGAAGCTGACTCGAGGGTCGATCCTGGATTACGCCAGGCCCACCCCATGCCAGTAAGGTGGGTAGGAATTTATGTGATAGGTGGGATCGGGTGGGGTGTTGAACCGCGTTAGCATGTCTGCAATGCATACCGCAAGACACCGCTGCTGCAACACCGGGTAGTTAGTAAGCTACGCATCAATGGGGTTTTGAGTACGTAACCAAGAATGTTATGCGATTATGCATCTTAACTTAATAAACTTTGGTATCAAAATTTCACATTGTTCTTACTTCACACATATCTATTGTTCTAAGATTACAAATTGAAAATATCTTAATTTCCTAATAGCTAATAAACTACTTAATACTATTCTTTGATATAGCATGATCATATTTGGCGTTCCATTCCTGCTTCCTATGGATTCCTTTTCTTCTTTGGCTTCTTATTGCCCTGGGTGGTTGATTGTTGTCTACCGGAGTGTGTGTGGAGGTTGGACCTGCTTTGTAGTGTATTTCTATTGACGCCTTTAGTATTTCTGCTGCTGCTGCTACTGATTCGGCTCCTCCCCAAACTTCTTCTTTTCCTAGGTCTTCTAAGTAGGCTTCTGTTTGTAGTGCTGGGCCGTAAGTATGTGCTAGATGTCGTAGCGCGGAGCCAAGTTTCTTACATTTTCCTCCAGTTGCAATTGGAATTTTTGTGGGTTTTCTCTGATGTATGACACAATTTTTTGCTTAAGATGAAAGCTTCTTTTTTGAGCAGTTCTCGCGGTGCTGTGACATTTGTGTTTTGGTCTGCTATTGAGGCGAATAAATAGTTTCCATCTCCTGGGATTTTCCGCACTGTCAATTTGTGTCTGTCCGTATATACTGTTCCTGTTCCATGGTAGGTATTGTGTTTCCTGCTTCTGATGATTTCCGTTGGTTTGCTGGTGTGTACACTTCCGTGTATATGTTTACGCACCTGTTAATACTATTAGTTGTTCTGACTGACAACAGACGTTAATGTTAGATACTAGAACCAATCTTATTTGACATACCCGGTTCTGAGCCTTAAATTCAACATTACGCTCCAAACCTTACTTAAATTACATGAACATAAACGCACTCCCCAGACGCTCTGTTCTACAACCCAATATATAAAGTTTCTCAATGTTAGGTGTATATCACTACCTTAGAGTATATAATAAATAACCATCTATACAAACATAATACTAAAAAAATGTATTTTCAATACAAATATCGGTAATTACATCAATTAATCTTATGGAAAATTATTGTACTTTATTGTAGGTATCGCGGCGCACGTAAAAGAATTCGTTTGCTTGAATTTTCCCGCCTGTTGAGTGTGAATTTATTTTGGTTATAACTTTCCTACATTGTAACCTATCTCGTTTGTCGTTTTCAGCCGAGGGGACCCTTAGAAATCTACCTGCTTCAAGACCTTTAGCGTCGAGTTCCAGGAATTCGTCTGTTGGCGTTCTCTATTGTCGGGTTTGGACGAAAATAAACTCTATTGCCTAACAGACTGCCCTAACAGAATAACAATATCTATTTTTTTAAATTATTTGTATTGTTTAATATCTACTTACAGCCGCCTGTTCTTAATTTATCTTGGGGATTTTATCTATTTATTCTCTATTAGAAATTACTACTTATATTTATAACTTAGCTTTAACTGTTTGCTGATTATCCATTTTCCGGTTTCCTTTCATCTGTTGTGACATCGGCAGGTAATCCAGGTGGTACAATTAATCCCGCAGGTAATTCTAGCTTCTTTGTTTTTGAGAGCTGGCGCCTGTCACTGATGCACCTGCTTTGCGCTGACAAAACAAACATTCTCCGGGCGCGCGCTACGTTGTTACCTGTTTTACCTGATATGCTAACCCAAAGGTACTAATTTACTAACTTTAATGATCACTCTACACCGTTTTACATTTAAAAGCTGGAGTGGCGTCGTTAAACGTGTGGACTCGACCACTGCTCGAACTCGACTCCGTTACAAATAGCCATAAGGATGTACATACAAAAAATGTTCGCTGTTTAATTCTACATAACATCGTTAAAAAATAGACAGGGTGTTCCATTTGGAAAAGTTGAGAAGAATAACTTTAAAGTTCTCAAAACTTGAAAATTAATTTTGAACACCCTGTACATGGTGGCTCTACGATATTTAAAAAAGAGCACCCTACAGCCTCCTACAATAAGGTCCTTACTTAATTTCGTCTTCAAAGATGCGACCGTGGAAGTGGTGAATTGTTAAGTGGAGTAATGTAAAAATCAATGTTTTTGAAAAAAATATTATTACTTCTAAACCGGACATTAGATGGCGCTAATATTTTAGATATGAATAAACATCCCAAGAGAACTGTTAAATATGCAAAAATATTCAAGAGCATTCCATTCCAAAAAATTACCTTAAGCGTGACACACTTTTTTGTAACACCCTGTATATTTGAAAATAATTTCTATGTATTTACCCACAGTTTACATCTGCATTAGAAAGATGTTTTTATCTGTTATGGTGTACGAGCTATCGAACTAACATGCACTATTGCCCCACCCGGTATAACATTTTCAAATTACATGAAAATCAAAATTTTGATTACAAATAGTGATTGGCAGCTGTGAAAATTCCCATAAGGGAGAATTTCCAAATCGATTTTTCCTAAGGGGAATTTATTAAATATTCCCAAATATTTTCAAATTTAATTTTGGCACCAGAACACAAACTAAACTTTGTGTAAAACTAGTGAACACTTAAGATAATTAATAATAGTAAATACGAGAAGTTGAAAAGGTTTTAAATTATGAGCAGAATTCCAAGACATTGTTGAGTAGTTTGGCAGTATTTTTAATTTAATTTAAAAACTATTTTTATTTTAAATTTATATATTGACTGAGGGGGGTATTATATTTGTATTTACAAACCGAAAGTTTTTTATGTGAAAAAAAAACAATTTTTTGGGAAAAAATTCCTTGGGGATTATTATTTATTTTTCACTTCATAGTTTTTAATTTTGTGAATAATTTTGTGCACAGTTATATTGAGCAATATTCACTTTTCAATTTTTGGCTCATATCTAATAAGCCATATGTATTTTGGGAAAACCAAAATCACTACTACATTGCTTGCCTTGGGCAACTTTCACCCAATTTAACCATCTTGTATCTCCTACAGGTATCCACGACCCCTATAGTTTTCCGATTAAATAAGACGACCTGTATATGTTTTTGGTAAAATGCTTTTCTATGTGGTGATGAATAAGCGCAAGAAAACGTGTGTGTGAAAATGTCGATCCACATGTGCATGTGTACGCTTGCTCATGCGTACATTAGAGAGTGTAAAGTGCATGTTTTGTAGGGAAGGGGGAAGCCTAACCATCCATGTTCTTTCTTATTTTTTTTGCACTGACAAATCTAATTTTCTGGTCTATGATATTTTTTTTGCAAAAATATGGAAAACAAGAAAAATCATTTTATGTTTGACTTTATTAACGTTTCGTCTTCAAATTTTCAGTCTCAAACTTCTTATAAACTGAACCTAAGTAATGTTATAATGATGTTTTTAGATACGTCCTGTCAACAATTTTTGTACCTGGAGATCGTCATGTTTTAGCTGGTTTAAAAGATGGCAAACTTCTCATAATGGACATAGCAGCCGGAGATATAATAGAAGAAATTCCAGCACACACAAATGAATTATGGTCAATTTGTTTGCAACCTGATATGGTAAGTTCAATTTTTAAAAACAATCCACACAGTACAAGAGTTTGTTTCTGGTATTTTAGAGAGGATGCGTAACGGGAGGAGGTGATCAAACTGTTAAATTCTGGCAGTTTGAATTAGTGGTGGACGAAAAAAGCGAAAGCAAAGCAAAAGTCCTATCGCTTCTCCATCATAGAACATTAAAATTGGAAGATTCTGTTCTTTGTGTACGACTTTCTCCAAACGGAAAATTTGTTGCTGCTGCTTTATTGGATTCAACTGTTAAAATATTTTTCGTTGACACTTTTAAGGTAAGCAATAATACATTCCACCATCATCAACTTAATCAATTCTTTTTTTATATTGCAGTTTTATTTATCATTGTATGGACACAAACTCCCCGTCTTGTGTATGGACATCTCCTCTGATTCGACGTTAATTGCTACCGGTTCTGCTGACCGCAATGTTAAAATTTGGGGTATGGACTTTGGTGACTGTCATAAGAGTATTTTTGCCCATGATGATTCAGTCACGGGACTTCAGTTTGTACCTCGAACTCATTACTTCTTCACATGTGGTAAAGATGGAAAAGTTAAGGAATGGGATGGAGACTCATACGATAAGATTATTACCCTGCAGGTAAACATTTTTTTAATAGTGTGTCTGTGTCATTTAAATGTCTTAATAAAAGTTATTTGTAATTAACAATAGCGTCTAGTCTCTTCCCCTACAATCGATCCCACCAAGGTCAGACTTTTTATTGGTGCATTTCTATTGTGCACGCATTCAATTGGCACTTTTTTAGCGATAACTGCCAAGTTCGTAGTGGCACAGATGGATATGCAGGTGTGTTTGAGTGTACTGCATAAGTAGTTGTGGGGTCAAATCTCGGTTGGGACCTAAATTTTTTTTTATTTTATTGTTTGTTTTAAAACACTGTTGTTACGTTTTGCTGTTTACGCGAGGTTATTTGTTAATGGCAGTTATATTTTTAAAGAAAAAATTCGAAGACAAATTTACATTCACTTACTGATTGACGGCATACTAACACGCACGTCTGACCTTGATGAGGTAGGATCGATTGTGGCCCAGGGGCTAGACGCTAGTGTAATTAACTGTTGCTCAACATAAAATTATTACCAATTATACTAGGTGTTAAGTTATGCTTGCACAGCACATTACTTTGTTATTTTGCATAGAACACCCTATATATGATTGCATTTTTAGAGTACATTTAATTCTAGATATAAAAACGTTAAGGTACTATATCTTAGAATTAGTGGCATTTGAGTTATTTAACTTACTCAAAAAAGTGTAAGTGTCTCATTTTCGATGTAATTATGTGGGAACTTGGTTAAGAGCATAGTTATGAAAAAACGGTATTACAATAATTTAAAGTTCTGTCTGGCAATGACGCACTATGCCACTGGGACGAGAAATATTCACAACCGACTAAAACGCGAACTACCCCAGGATATTCTATTATCAGATTCGAACGAAAGTGATTAACCCAAAAATTAACACCTAGTGATGGGTGGACCCTCTAGTGCATAAACCAAAGTGATGTGTATCAACTCGGTCACAAATAGCAAAGCTTGCTGTGTTAATAAAAGTTTTTTGGTAACATTTGGTCCATCTTTCTGCATACTTAAAAAAACATTTTAACCAATATTGTAAGCGCTGTGATGCGATTGTTATTTTTTTAAAATAGCAGCTTAGCGATTTTGTGCACTTGTTTTTTATTAATAATAAGTGTTGGACCACCCTGTAAATTCAGTAGCAGTCGAAGTCCAAAGTCCACGTCTCACCATACAAGAAAGCAATACATTTATAACCCATGTGCGGTTCATGGACTTCTGAGTTAACACTGTTAACAGTAGCATACTACTTGACAGTCAACGTGTTAAAAGAAGATGGTAAAAAACATTGGGGGAATCAATTTTTGAAAGTAGTTCTAATTCCAGCTTCAGGTGTAGTTTGTAGAGTTTGATAAATACCGTTATGGATTAGTGCTCCATCGCTACAAAAAAAGTTTGTTTAATCTGACAAAATCGGTTCGTGTAGGTTTTATTAGCGAGGTCTGAAAATGTAAATTTTTCAAATAACTTGGCAACACCACAACAAAAATATTCAAAAGGCAAACAAGAATATGCAAAAATATACAGGATGTATCAAATTGCGTGTTAACTATGGGGATCTCGCTTGTTTGAAGAGATGGTTAAATTTGAGAAAAGTTGTGGAATTTTATGCCCACTAATAATCTGAAAAGAAACTGGTGCTATCTTGCTTAGTTTTTCAATAAACTAAAAAAAAACTGAAATTCTAGATTTTTTGTTTTCGGCTATAACTCATTTGTCATTTATATTACATATTTCTAGTTAACACATTATTAAGACACTTTTTCATGTTGAATCTAAATTTTTGATCAGATTTGGTATAACTGTTACCATTGCTCATTTTCGACTGTCAACTTTTTTTTTCGTATGGCCGGCATTTTAAATTTTTTCATATTTGAATAGAGTTTTTAATTTTGATTTCAATGATGTGTCACACTTTGCATTTTGTTTAAGTTTTGAGCATTTTATTACAGAAAATAAAAATTTCATAAGAGTGCCATGGAAAAACCACGTCATTGAATTTATTTTGAGAAATATCTAGTAGGCCATGAACTAATGAAAGTAACAAAACACTACTTTTACTTACTTTGGCCTTTAGATACATTAGGTATGCGAATATTTCAGGAAACTTTGTTTTTAGCGGAGGCAGCAGGGTAAGTTATTTTTTACATAATTAACTTTAAAAAAAAAAAAGAAAACCGACTTCAAATAAAAACACAAAAGTAACATAAGTTAACTAAAAAGCAAAAAATAAATGTTTTTTATACGTTTAATGTAATTAAGAAATTGTTCTTTATTATATAATTATTAATTGTTTTATAATTTTTAAGTCGATGCCAAGTAAAACATAAAAATTATATGCCTTGCTACAATAACAAATTAGATACCAATTTTTATGTTTTACTTGGCACCGACTAAAAAATTATAAAACAGTTAATAATTATATAATAAACAACAATTTCTTAATTACATTAAATGGAACAACAAATAAGTATTAAACTGTTGTATAATAGTATATTAAAAAACAAGTTTCATAAGACATGATTTTAGAGCACGCGTCCAAGTTAGAAAACGAGCCGCTTGCGGCGAGTTTTCTAATGGACAAGTTCGCTTAAATGTCTTATGAAACGTGTATTTTATACTATTTTTTCTATTTTGGTCCAAAAAAGTTAAAAATTACCTTATTTTATATTTTAATTTAAAAATTTAATCGATTAGGAAAATTTGGTTTTTGTTTTTGATATGTGGCTGTTGGTGACATTTAGTAATTTCATACAATTCAAACTACTGTCAAATGTTACTTTTGTGTTTTTATTTGAAGTCGGTTTTCTTTTTTTTTTTTTAAGTTAATTATGTAAAAAATAACTTACCCTGCTGCCTCCGCTAAAAACAAAGTTTCCTGAAATATTCGCATACCTAATGTATCTAAAGGCCAAAGTAAGTAAAAGTAGTGTTTTGTTACTTTCATTAGTTCATGGCCTACTAGATATTTCTCAAAATAAATTAAATGACGTGGTTTTTCCATGGCACTCTTATGAAATTTTTATTTTCTGTAATAAAATGCTCAAAACTTAAACAAAATGCAAAGTGTGACACATCATTGAAATCAGAATTAAAAACTCTATTCAAATATGAAAAAATTTAAAATGCCGACCATAAAAAAAAAGTTGACAATCGGAAACGAACAATGGTAACAGTTATACCAAACCTGATCAAAAATTTAGATTTAGCATGAAAAAGTGTCCTAATAATGCGTTAACTACAAAATGTAATATAAATGACAAATGAGTTATAGCCAAAAACAAAAAATCCAAAATTTCAGTTTTTTTTTTTGTTTATTCAGAAACTAAGCAAGATAGCTCTAATTTCTTTTCTTATATGGGCATAAAATTCCACAACTTTTCTCTAATTCAACCATCGTCGTATCTCTTCAAACAAGCGAGATCCCCATAGTTAACACGCAATTTGATACATCCTGTATAGGGTGTTCCGTTTAAGAAAACATAAGTTTACTATGCCGCTTTTATAGAAGCCCCCAGTACAATTAAAATGATTTTAAAATGTCCCTCTTTTGGTTCCCTAAAGCTATTAGCTGAAACATTTTTTTAAGTCAAAAATTGTTACCATATTTTGCTTAAGAAAGGCAATGCAATGGTGTGACTGAAGAGCATATTTTAAATTCTAATGATATTAATTGTGAAATGAGAAGTGCTAATAATGGTAATATAATTTATTTTAGGGTCATGTAGGTGAAGCATGGGCCTTGGCTGTAAGTCCAAATGGACAACACTTAGTATCCTGTGGGGGAGACCGTGTCTTGCGTATGTACGAAAAATCTGACCAACCATTGGTGTTGCAAGATGAAGAAGAGGAAGAACGTGAACAACAAGAAACTTTAGCAACTGGAGAGAAAACTGCTGTTCCTGGCCAGCCTGGCTTGAATTTACCTTCAAGGAAAACCATCGGTAGTGAAAAGGGAGTAAGGATGATAATCACAAATTTGAGAATGTAAACTTTTAAAATTATTATACTTTCAGGCTGAAAGTATTCTCGAATGTTTAGAAATATGCGAAACATATCAAGAGCAGTTGACGGAGCACACATCCATGCAAGCTGGTTCATCACAGATTTTACCATTACCCCCTCTACATCCTCTAATGCAAGCTTACAATGTAGCAACGGCCCATGATTTTCTTTTAGAAACAATTCGCCGAATCAGAGCTAGGTAAGCTTTTCAAATATTGTGTTTATTGTGAAATTATTTTAAAATATTTACAGTGACCTTGAAGAAGCCCTTCTGTTACTTCCATTCCCTACAGTATGTGATGTCCTGAAAATGTTACCACTGCTATTGAAAAATACTGATCAGATCGAGCTTGTGTGTAAATTAGTAATATTTCTCTTGAAAATTCATCATGCTCCCATTGTTGCTAACCATGCTCTTTTGTCGAATCTACGTCAACTGTACAAGCTGATTATGGTAAAAACTCAAGAAGTACGGGTAAGTTTTCACTGTCGTTATTAAAATGATTGCAAAGTAAACACTTTTTAAATGTTTTAGGATTTGGTCGGATACAATTTATATGGGTTGCAGTTTTTGCAAAAGGAGCTAGAAGATAATGAAGGTGTACAATTGTTTAGAGATGCAACTATTGAAAGACGGAAAGGAGAAAAGAAGAGACGACAGCGAGAGAAACTTAAAAGATCTTTAGTGACATTGTCGTGATTTCTACTGTAAATTATAAAATAAAATTTTATATTGCTGAATTACTTTTAATATTGTTGTGTCAATTAGCATTTTTACTTTCCTATACTTTCAGTATAGCAAAGTAGGTATTGATTTCATAAAAATTTCCGAAATTGAGATTTTGACGGAAAAACATTTTTTGACCTTCGGGAACCCAATAAAGTGGTTTTAAAAAAATGTGAGTCTGTGGGTTAGTGCCTATGTGCGCTCCATAACTCAAGCGTATGGTTTGATTTCAATGAGCTTTGGAATGTGGTTGTATTTCAAAAATTCATCTGGAAGATAAGCTTTAAAACAAATCCGAAACCGGAAGATAGACATGTTTTTTTGGTAGCATTTCTTAGTAAAATAAATCTGAAACTGGAAAAAAAATCAAAGCTTTTTTGACAAATTTTCTAGCTTCAAAATGACGGTCGCTATGATTTTAAGAGAATTTTGAATTTAAAGCCTTATACTCAAAACGGGGTTGACAGATTGGGTTCAAGTTTTTACTGTGGTAGCCCTATAGAGATGCAATATTACTGTACACAAAATTTTTTGAATAAAGAACTATGAACTGCGAATATGTTCATGGTTTTAGAAATTTTCAAAAAAATATTGCTTAAAAACGCCACACGATTTTTTTTAATTTTGTAAGTTCATAGATTAGCTACAAGTTGAATTTGGTATCGGCTCGCTAATTTATATGCATTTTTGAAAATCGAAAATTCTCTTTAATAAATGGGAGACGAAGCTAAAGTGCTCATGAGTAATGGTAAGATTAAGAACATTATTTTTTGGTGCAGTAATATTTAGGGGGGTTAATTTTCCATCTCCTTCTCTAATTTTGACAAAAAAGTTTGTCCATACGTTTTTGGTATTTTTTAAAGCAAGGGAAATCTTTTCAAAAAAAAATTCTATCGCAACTTAATCAGCATAGGCACATCGATGACAGCTGATGAGTGCTCAAGGTAGATAGTGAAACACGTACTGTGTAAGCGATGATCACAGTAGGTTCACATCATAATAGGTGGCAGCTGCGTACTACACCACCCTGAAATTGCTACTTGCATAGTTTAGGAGTTATGACTATTGTTACTTGTCCTTGCAATGACGGATTAGCAGAGATTCATTGGTATTTATACCTCACAGCTGTAAACACTTCTTAGTTAGATGTGGTGTAATTGTCGGAGTGTGTTGTGTTCTGCGCTTAAGCAAGACGCAGCACCAACAAAAGACTGAGGATTACTATGGCTGCGTATCTGTGCATAAAACCCCGTGCCAGCGAAATAACTAGATAGTTGAATTTAGAAATAATTAGTTCAGTTTCGGTTTCAACAAATATTAACAGTTTCTGTATCTGGCAGTGGCAGTACCCTTGATTGTACATAATCAAGGGTAGAAGTAAATTTTCTGAATCTGCTAATCAGTGATGTGGAGCAACCAAATGAAATTGTTGAAGTACTAACTAGATCAAGCTGCAACAGAAAACATACATGGTTGTTTATCGAAATGCAGTAATTGACGGTGGAACTATCAGAACCAGCTTTAGGTATCTTGCCGCCCAGATATAACTTTTTTAATTTGCCTATAACAAAACTTGGGGCAAGGATGAGGTTTGCGTTACGCCACTGAATGCTGTACTGCCATTTTTATCGCTAGTAATAAACTTTAAAATAAAATAAATGTAAAATGCTGCAGGGAGATATTCCATAAGAGTACCTATTCGGTTTTTATAAAAAGTGGTGTTCGATGGGTTTTAGGGCTATTAATTACAAATTCAGGATAAAACTATCAAATTTAAGGCGGCGGATGCAATATGGAGGAAATATTTCATAAAGTTATCCAATTTTTATAAAAATTAGTATTTAAGGGGTTTTGGGGCTGCTAATTACGAATTCAGGATATTAATTATAAAATTCAATATGGCGAAATTATCTTATAACGTTACCCGATTTTCATACACATTGATATTCGAGAGGTTTTGGGGCTGCTAATTACGAAATGAGGATCTAAATTATAAAAGCAAGACGGCGGAATTATTTGATGAAGTTATCCGATTTTCATAGAAATTGGTATTCGAGGGGTTTTGGGGTTGCTGATTACGAATTCAGAATCTAAATTATAAAATTCAAGATGGCGGATACAATATGGCGAAACTATTGCATAAAGATAACCGATTATCATAAAAATTGGTATTCGAGGGATTTTGGGGTTGCTAATCACGAATTTGGGATCTAAATTATAAAAGTCGCGATGGGGGGTGCAATATGGCAGACGCAATATGGCGGAATTACTTTATAAAGTTAACTATAAAAATTGGTATTCGAAGGGATTTGGGTCTGGTGATTACGAATTTAGAATCTAAATTATAAAATTCAAGATGGCCGATTTAATATGGTGGAATTATTTCATCAAGTTACCCGATTTTCATATAAATTGATAATCCAGGAGATTTGGGGCTGCTAATTACGAATTCGAGATGTAAATTATGAAGTTCAATATAACGAAATTATTTTTTAAAGTTATCTGATTTTTACAAAAATTGGCATTCGAACGGATTTGGGGCTGATAATTACGAACTCAGGGTCTCAATTATAAAATTCAAGATAGCCGATTCAATATGGTGGAGTTATAGGTATCATAAAGTTATTAGATTTTGATAAAAATTGGTAATCGAGTGGTCTTGGTGCTCCTAATTACGAATTCAGTATCTAAATTATAAAATTCAAGATGGCGAATATTTAAAGACAATTATGTTTTTTCCTAAAACCAAGCTAAGGCTTTTGCGAAGCATGACTGAGGAAAAATCATTTGTATCCCAATATGACATAAATTAGTAGATCACTTTCTATTTGTTTGCACGTAGGTTTAACAAATAATAAATAAATAAATAAAAGTTATCGGATTTGCATTATAAAATTTAATATGGCGAAATTCAAGATGGCGGCGTCAATATATCGGAAGTATTTGATAAGTTTTTATAGCGATCCCTACAGCCAACTAGAACATGACATAACCGTTTACGGTTTCTTTTAAATCATAGAATTTAAAAAAAACACTATCAGTGAGAACACGCTAAGAAGTTTCACGCACTGTAGTCACATTTAAGGAAAAGCACTTGGTAAAGTAGTACAAGAATAGCATTGAGGTATCTGATTAGTTAACAAATATCCTGATGGTTACCCAAGTTACGAATTATACATCCAGTACAGCATGTGCCACCTAACCTTGCAAATTTTAGTGGGCTTTGATTCGGCTACTTACGCTTTGTTTCGTCGGTAGTCGTAACTTAGACTAGCTCTAATTGGCTGTTGGACAGTGTGGTACACTCTACTAAAAAGTGAAAGTCAATTTATTTATGGTTTACAAAAAATTGTGGATTTTTTGACAAATTAAAAGGCCGTGCGCCATAAGGTTAGAAACAGTTTGCTTTGAGGAAGGATTAACATAATAATGACATAAATAATTAACAGCAACTAGATATTATACTAGCTTTCAAACTACGGGATTGCTTTTGCTTGAGAGTGTAACGGCTTCTCGCCTTTTAAACTTATCGTCATTTTTTTTGCAAGGTTAAATGGCACTTGCTGTACATATAAATAACAACGCAACGCCTTAAACAATGCATGAGGAAGAAGTAGATGAAAAGGGAAACATTCAAAATGTATCGAGTATGCACAAACTTTAAAATTTATCTGAATTTTAAAATTGAAATTTTAAAATTATAAAATATGTAGGTAAATCTAAGAAAACTAATAATCACAATTTTATTTAAATGTTAATTTACACTCAGCATTTTATATACATTGTAAAGAATACATTTTTATAACGTCCACATAGTTTTATATTTATACCGTGCGACAGTCTGGTGCTTTTTCAGCTGAACATGTTATATTTTACTACAATAAAACAAACTTCTAAAGTTCCAAAAAAAGCAAAACAAAACGTCATTTAGAAAGTGTGCACATTGGGGAAAAGCCATTTAAATATGTTAAGACTGTTTTGACTTGAATTTCCACCAAAAATCAAAAATTCGACTTCGATATACTATTGATTTCCAGCAAAGCAATGGGGGTTTGTACAAAAACGATAATACGCGAACATAACCGAAATATCCATCTTCTAGTTTTCAAATTCAAATCCATCCGACGCGACGCCTGGATGCGTATGTGACCGAATTAACTCAGTCGTGTTCGCGTCGCGCTGGTGGCAACATGGCGACGTTCCGTTACACGCACGCCGTGGTGTGCAGATTACCGCAATCACTTAAATCGCGTAATCAAATAGACTTAGAGGAAGCCAAAAAGCAACACGAATCATACGTACGTTTGCTCAGAGAACTTGGTCTGGACGTAATTGAACTTCCACCGGACGAGGCACTTCCGGAGTGCGTCTTCGTCGAAGACACCGCCGTTGTTTGCAACGGAACGGCGCTCATCACCAGACCGGGCTCCCCTCAACGAACTAAAGAGGTATCCACATACGATGGCAAGGGTTGAATTGATTTAAACTCACTTAATGTACTTGGCACGCAAATTTAATTTAAAAAGCTTATTGAATCACTTGGGTATGTAGGTCAGCTCTTGATGTTATGCTCTAGTTCCTCTCGCTCCTCTTCGTTGTTACAATAACTGACCACTGTTGGTTTTATTGGTCGAAATGGGTGTAGGCATGTCTGTTAATGTTTTTGCAAACCCTTGAACAACAGGAAGAGTGTTGGGTCACACCTTCATTTACAATTTAATGCAAAGTTAAATTACGTTTGCAGACTAAAATAGATTAAGTGGTCAGTCATGCTTAGCTAATAAACTTCACATTATATTGGAAGAGTAAACAAAAACTCTTATGCTTATGCTTAATATAATTATTTAACATAGTAATAGGAAGTTTAAATTTGGGAACTACTTAAATTAAATTTCCCGCCAATTTTGAAAAATGGACTGCTGACCGGAAAGGTTGATAATAATAAGGGCTAATAATGTCCAGCTAGGTTAGTGTAGTGACGGCTATGATAGCCGATGGCCATAGAGATCTTCGTGGTCGGTTCGATCAGGCTCTATCGCCTGCTCAAAGGCAGCACCGAAAGATACATTAATCGTTTTCTAATTAAGGAAAGTACCCGACAAATAGGTAATTGAAACGATGTCGGAACATTTTGTTATTGCAAGGCCTCATTTAGTTCTAATGTTTGACTATTAATCAACGTCAAACATAATAATTTTGAAAAAATAAGATAAGCTGCTTCAGTCCATATGAGATCGAGGAAGCGGCGTTTCAACGCTTTTCCTTATTTGAATTAATAGAGATCGTAAATATCTTTTTTTTAATTATAAAATATATATGTACTCCAGATGTTATAAAATATGCCCGTTGGATTGTCCCATACTTCTGAAATGTCTAATTGCCCCCAACTTGTAAATTTCAAAACAAATCGGGCAAGTCGTTTCAAAACTGGAAAAATGAATGCACGCATTGCATATGTTTGTATTAACTTATTTAACTTCAGATTTTTGCAGTGAGAACCGTTGATTGTGAAGCGATTTTAACTGTCTTGCAAACAGCAAGGAGGTTGCCATGGTAACATACCCCCCGCTCGCTCGACTGTTCAGCATGGCTACTCGCGAGAAAAAATGTCAAATTATCCACTCATATTATTGCTTAGTTGAAATATTACAAAGAGAAATGTTGTTACCAACAACAGTTTAGCTTGGAACAGAAAAAATGGAAATTAGCTTATTTTTATGGAGAACATCCTGCAAAAAGAGGGGCCCTTGGCGGGCCGCATGACTCATGGGCTCTGGGTTCGTGGAACCCACGGAACCCCTGCAGTTACGCCACTGCATTCATTCGCTTATTTATACCTGTATTTCAGTGGCGGTTCGTAGTTTTAGAAATAGGTGAAGCGTTTTTGTAAAACAAAAAATTTGGACTTCCCCAAACGCCAGGGAGCGTCAAACCGCGTCAAACACTGGCACCCATGTCTATAAAGTAACACAAACACAACAACTCCACCATGGTTAGAATTAAACATTATTAATTAAAGATTCCGTACGCCTGTTTTCAATAGCATAAATATATAATTCACCGTTCTGATCACGTCGTGTCACTTTTGCATTAAATTGCATCCGTTGACAAATAGGTATTTTTATTTTATACAGCGCGTTCGAAAAAAAGTACCATGGATGCCGCATTTTTGCCCATCCCACCCCATGTAACATTATGCTATACTGGGTTGGAATCGGCAGAAATGCGGCATCCGTATCTGGTACTTTTTAAGCACTATAAAGTGAACCCTTACTTCTTACGCTCCTATTTAATTCTGAAACGGGCCATCTTTGTGTGCGTTCGTTCTCCTATATCTCCGGAACCCCTTCGCCGATTTTTAATTTTACAGGGTTTGGTATGTGTAAGTTTTTTAGTTGTAGGTAGTAGTTGCGCTATAAGGTTTTTAACCGGAACCGGAAACGGAAATTGGACATGTTGTTTTGGTTTCGATTTTTTTGTAATAACGTTTTTGAAATTTGAACAGAGTAGTAGTGCGTCTAAAGTCAAATCATTTGCTTTTTTCCTTTTTAATACCAACAACGCGTTTTCCGGAAGTACGAAATTTTAACTACGCCTATCAATTAGCTCGATTAAATAAATGTGTTTTTATTTTTTGCATATTTTTCATAACTCTTCAAATAAAGTTGTTATAACCATTTTTGATCCGAAGGCATACCTAGCTAGCAGCTTTACTTTGGAGCGGGCAGCTTGTACATGTACACGTTGTAGATGATTAGATGTAAATTTCAATGATTTATTAGCGCGAGAGTATTTAAACGTAAAAAGTATGGGAAAGTACCAGCGACCTGTTTCGCCTATTTTTTAGAGCATATTTTCAGTTTTATAGAGCATATTTTAAGCGCCTAGAACCTTCTGTTAGAGCATAGTTTTGGTTGCCCTAGTTATTACGTACTTCCACTTGTAAACTTTATTTGAAAATAATTGTTTTACGTATTTCCAAGTATTATGCACTTACACTTCCACAATATTTCCACATGGTTTTACTGCCACTACTACCGGTTTATCTTCAGGAGCTCCTACTTTCACATATCACATTTTTTAGATGCTTTCACGTATTTTTATATAAATATCGTATATCAAAGCACTTCAGCAAACGTCCGCGTAATTTTAGATGCTACCGCTTTTATTCTTAGAATACTTTCACCATTACAACTTTTGAAATCTTTTCCTTAAAAACTATTGCATATTTTATCAAAAAATATCTTGAAAATTGGGGTCATAGTAGAAAAAATTAAAATAAGTACTTCAGTCACTTTAGTCTAAAATCGGTTCCAAGTAAAATTTTAAAAACCTTGATAAGTTCTTATTAACTCTTTCAGGTACAATTTTATTCTAAAAACAACTGTCCTCAAGGCCAGCAAGACGATAAAAATGAGAAAAAACTAGCACAATAATTATATTGTTAGAATGCAGTCGTTTGCGTAACAAGTTGATCATGAACGTGTTGCAAATTTCGTTGACCTCATCATAAGATAATGATGCTAAAATGTACTTTCTATTAAGAAAAATTGTTAGAAGTACATACTTTTAAATAAACCCGTTGTTTATGAGAAAAAAACTTGAAACACGAACAAATATTTGACACAAAGAATCCTGAAATGCAGAACCAAACAAACGCTTACCTTACTCAGCTACGAGGAAGAGGTATTGTGTTCGGTTTAAGAGTCACTTAAAATTTTGAGATTTTTAAGAAATTTTTTCACTATGTGCTTATTGCTTGCGTGCGTACCTGCACGTGTGCGCGTCTATTTACAGCCCAGACCCCTTAACACACGAAAACCAATTTAAGTTCAAAATATTGCTAATCACAAGCGAAACGAGGTTGGTCCGCCAGAAAATGCGGATGGTAGGGGAAACGTGCCCTACTGAAATATTGGCACACAAGAACAAAATCAACATTAAATCCATGAATAACTCAACCATTTTCGCCACACTATGTATACAATACTCTTTGTAAGTTTAATTTGCTCCATCAATATCAGAATTTATTAGAAATATCAAACTTCTAAATCTAGACATTTCAAAAGCATTTATAAACTTCTACAGCGGCACCATTCAATATTAAAATTCAACCTCTGTAAAGTTTCTATTTCTGAACCTTCACACAAATTTTTGTATAATCGATTTCGTATTAAATCGACATAACAACAGGGGCATCCGGGTTACTTTTTGTCAAATGAAAACCGACATTTGTGAATTCGCGGCAACTCCAAAGCGACAGAAATAAAAATTTGGACGTTGACTACAATTCTCTGTCATTTCATAAATTGTATTTTAAGTGACCGACCTTCACATCACATCTAAAAGTTATGTAATTCTATTTAGGCTTTATATAGCTCGTACGTTGGCGCTTTTATGTATAGTACTTAATTATTGTAGAGGAGAAATTTTATTAAGTTCGTTAAACGACACTGTGAGAGCTTTTAGATTTTTTTGGCATGAAAGCATTAATTAGTTGATAATGCTGTTAAATTGGCATCACTGTGGTAAAATTCTTCATTATGATATTTTGAACAAAAATTAATTGCTTGAAAATTTAAGTGTTAAGTAGGACTAAGATTTTTAATGGTAAGACTTTCTTTAGGACTCAAATTTCTGTGAACTAAAAACTAAACCGGAGTGGTCTAATAAAATGATTGGAACATTCGACAAAAAAAATTAAGCAGAACACAATCGTTTTTAGTGAAAAGCACACTAGGGGTGGGTGGGAAAATAAAAAATAAGAAAATTTCGAAAAAATTAATAAAGAACAGGCGAAAATTCTTTTCGGGACAAATACGTCCCAATTAGTGATGAAAATAGTCAAAAACCTTTTTCGGGACAAATACGTCCCAGTTAGTGATGGAAATAGTAATATTTGATTTTTTCGGGCCTAAGTGGAAATATTAGAAACAATGAAAATATTTATATTTTGTTGATTTTCATTCTTTCAGTACCGTTTAAATTTGTAGACAATCTGACAATTATCTGGTAATCCCCTTCTTTTTTTACTGGCAGTCCGACAAGCCTTCATTGAAGAGTATAAAATAGTAAAAAGACAACCGCACAACTAGTATGTTTTGCTCAGTAAATATAATTTTGATAGTACTACGGCACAATCACGGGTTCAACCGAATTTAACAGAGCGAGAGGGTACTTCTCCTGTATATATTTTCGTCTTTGTTCCATACTCCTTTCCATTGCTCGGCATCATTTTATATGTAAGTACCACTCTTAGAATAGAGTTTGGATAAATGTTATTAGAATTTATTTTATGTTAATCTTTTTATAAATAAAATAAGAATGGTACAAGACGTTATTTCTTAAGTTGTTTATTACCTTATATTACCTATCTCTTATGTTGGAATTAATATTTTTGTGTTACGTTTTTTAACATATAAGTATTTTTGTAAATAAACTTACATAGTTTGTTACCTTCTTCACTAAACGACGTATAACTCGGGGCAGGTACTATATTCGTCAAAGATTCGGAAGTTGAGACTAGCGTCTAGCCCCTTGTATTAGTGCCGATCATGAATGGCGCAATATCATGTAATAGGGCTCGCATATGTGCGAGTGTGATATTTACATCGAGATTTGCATTGTTAAAGCCGATTTTTTCATTGCTAATAAATTGCATTCAATATAAAACAACATCCTTTAAAAAAAAAACTATAGAATAAAAAAAAATGTTTGGTTCCAACCGAGATTCGACCTCGCAACTACTTTATGCAGTAAAAAATCAGCACGACCGAACACACCCGCATATCCATCTGCGCCACTACGGTGTTGTGGTTTACTCACATTTCAGCTGCATGCACAGGAGGTGCGCAAGTCATGTGAGGTATAATCGGCTGTAAGACAAGGGGCTAGACGCAAATTCACCTTACAGTCGATACGCCTAACCCACAAAACCTATTTTTTAGATTTAAAAAAATTGGTTAATACACTGGGATGAAATCTCAAAGTAACGAGATTGGATTGTCTTTTTATAGAAATAAAAAAATGGGCTCCCATCTCATAACGGTTTGAACTCATAACCCCTAGCATACGAAGCACATTTTCTTCCAAAGCCCCACGGGGACATGTGCGCGTCGGTTTCACAACCCGGTATATCAGTGCATGAGTGGCTTGACTTTTATTAAATATATTTTAGAGCCTTATTTGTATTAAATTTGCATATAAACTGCCATCGGGCGATGTCAAAAATCTTATCTTTCCATTAAGGGTAACTGCAAATAATAAAATTTTTTCGGGAATAATATACAGCGGTTCGTTTTTTTCATGTTAATCTGCCATTTTCCACCTAACTTGGAATTCACTGTATATGCGCTCGAAAAAGAAGCTTAGATTCGTATTCTACCCATGTCGAATAGCCGATCTGCACAACCCCGATGTTTCTATCATCCCCCCAGTCTTCAGTCACCCCACCATCTATTTATCGTTTTTCCGAAAATGTACGAATTTTGACTTCTAAATACGGTATGAACATGTTATATGACAATAGAAACTATCTTCTATTGAGGAAGCACCTCTGGGAGGTTTTGTTTGTCCTTTACCTGAACAGTTGAATGCGTAATTGCCAAAAAAACGACTACCCGAAAATTGATTTTGAGCTTTCAACGAGTAAACCTTGTTTGCAATAACAAAATCTAGTTATCATAAAATCAGATGACTCTTTTAAAGAATAGATTGAACTGTCATTTTGTAGAAATAAAAAATGGGTTCCCATCTCATCACGGTTTGAACTCATAACCCCTAGCATACGAAGCACAGTTTCAACCAGAGCCCTACGGGGACATATGCTCGTCGGTTTCGCAGCCCGATGCATCAATGCATGAGTGGCTTGACTTTTATTAAATATTTTATTTAGAGCCTTACTTGTATAAAATTTGCAAATAAACTGCCATCAGGCATTGTAAAAAATGTTATCTCTCCATTAAGGTGGGGTTAATTATTTTTTAACGATTCCCGTTACAGTAGTGTAATGTGAAAGAGGCTTTAGCAAGCTAAAGCTGATTAACAATTATTTAAGATAATCTAAAACAGTAGACATTATCTAATACTATCCGAACCCGTCGGCTACGCCCCACTTTTTTCGAGATGTAAGACGTGTACTGAACACGTACAGTCAATTACATTACCCGCGGACATCGGTTTGGCAATATGGTCTAATAGATCTGGGCTTCTCGTGATCGGTTCCCGCTGGTTGAGACAGGTGAAAGGGATCGGAAATAATATATAGATAGAAGATGGGCATTCTGTCCGTTGAACGCGACGTTGCCAAAAATATTTACATTGACCAAATTATACACAATAGCCAGGAGGGTACAAATTTAATTTTAATATTATGATTTTTTTATTATTTATTTATTGTTGTTATATTTCGTATTTAATTAATTAATAATATCTTTAACAATATTTTGATTGTTTTGTATATAGCAATGGAACCTGTGATTTATTATATTTTACGTATTATAAATTAATTGTTCGAAATTAGCAGAAGTACCACAATTACAACGGTATTTATTTACATAATTTTCACTGATATGATATTGTAATTATTGTACGTTGTAGAAACGTATGTAAATATTTACGGGAATTAAATTACATTTAAAAAAAATTGATTTATTTATGTGGGGGGGGGGGGTAGTTTTGTTATTTTTAAAATTGACGTTGCAACACGTGAATGTAAGTGATTTCTTGTGTAATTGTTGTTTGGTTCGGTTCGTGTTCATACTACATTATAAAATAACAATAACTAGCAGAACCCGAGAACTACGCTCCACGCTTATTATAAACTCGCCGCGCAGAGTGTTTTCTACGCTGATACGGTCTCGGGAATGAGAGTGATGAGCGAGCCGCGGAGTCGTCACAAAAGTTGGGACAGGTGGAAGGTACCGGAATTAGTATATAGCTGGGAAAAGTTAAAGATACAGTGTTAACTGAGAAATGCCAAAAACTCTTGTAACCATGGTTACCAAAAACAATGCTTTGCTGCTATTGGTCAGTTTAAACAATGCTTTGCTACTATTGGTCAGTTTGGGTCATTTTATAATAAAAATCTGTATCGAATTGGGTATCATTTTAGTATAGGCAGCGCACACTTAATAAGTAAATTAAAATATAGGAGTAGAAAAAATATATTTCCTGAATTTTACATCACTAGTCCCAGTTCAGAAGATAATCGACGGATATAACTCAATTTTTTGTGGAAATTTAGAAGGACATTTTCGCAATTTCCTATCTCCGAGAGACGTACAGAAAGTATCAAATCAAAATTATTGTAATTGTGAAAATTATCGATTTTGAAATTTTGACGGATATGCTTTTTTTGATTCTACAGACTTATAGTTACAACGAAAATTTATCGCTTCAAAAAGCTTCTATTTAGGACCCGGAACTGGAAACAAAAGTCAGATACGTTTTTTGGGGGGCGCAATGACAAAAAAAGTGTTTTTCCGAACAGTCGGAAAACATTGACTTTAACGCTTATTTGCTCAAAAATGAATTGTCAAAACGGCATTAACTAAGACACTGTTAATACATACGACAGGGGTCGGCAAACGACAGCGGCCCGCGGGCTACATAAGGCCCACGCTTGCATTTAGAACGGCTCACGATCACTATAGGTCGCATTTAAATTTCATGCGGCACGTGTACGCTTGGTCACAGCAGAAAGATTAAATTTTTATATACATATTACTAATATTATCGTAACAGCACGAACAAGTTAGTGTTTGTACCTCGTACAGTATGTCCGAACGTTTCGCAACTAACTTGAAATACACTCAAAACCCTTCTGAGCAATGTGAGAAAGTGTAAAAAAAAATGTTTTTTTTAATGTTTAATTTATAATTTTTGATTTTGTCAGTAGGTAATATTCTTCCTTTTTTAAGTTTCTTTGATTTTTCTAAGATGGTTTTCTCGAATTTTATATATTTTTTACACTGGCGGCCCTATTATCAAAATTAAAAGTCGAACGTGGCCTGCAAGTGCAGAAGGTTACCGACGAACTGATCTTGGGGAATATTTGAAACCATAAAGACTGACGTAAAAGATTTAAAAAAATTGGAAAGTTTCAAAAAATTGTGTTTAAAAACAGGCCACACGATTTATTTTTAAATTTTGTAAACTCGTAGAGCTGAGGAGAAGCTACAATTTGGCTGGGGTCCCAATACGCAAAATTTGCGAAAATCGAAAATTTGTACCTCATTAGTTAATAAATTCGCCATTAAGTCGTAGATGTGTTTTAATCTCAGGGAATATTTTATCAAAAAATTAAAAAAATCAATAATTATTATTGTCAGGGTGCGCACATTTAAATCAAACGACGTATAGGACAAAAACATAGATTTAAATCAATTGGTTTTTGAGTAGGGTGTCGTTTTTGAATGAAATTTATCGAAATTAAGCCTGAAGCTAGCTTTAGGCCGAAACGTAGCTAAACTGTCAAACAATCTTTTTAAACATATCTAGTGGTGAGACTGTGTGTTCTTCCTACTATAATTACAGACTCCACTTTCGAAAATATGGACCCTCTATCCAAATATTATGGCAGTTGCAAAGTATTTTATTCATACATCAGAATGAACTTCAACGATGTAAAGCTAGAACTTATTAATAAATACGTTATAGGTATTATGTGAGTAACCAGAGGTACTCATATTTTTCAACAAAAACAAAATCAGCTAAATTAAAAAATTCATTTAAAGTAAATAATCCGATTTAAATCAAATACATCGATTTTTTTGATTTGAAAACACTTCAAACGATTTTTAGTTTCTAACTGTAGTATTTCTCTTGCGAGGGTTCTGGTGAGATCCTACCGCATTAGGTTGGTCAGCACAACCAGTTTATTTTACATTTGTCTCTGAAACTCGTGAATTATATGCCGGAAACCGAACCATAGTGTCTTAATCTTAATACTTCATTCTTTGACCATGCAGGTGGAGGTGATCCAATTCTTTACCAACACCTATTTTGATTTTTTGGTCATCCAGAAGTCTACATTTTGATCCTTCCAGGATTTGGAAACGGCGTTCGACTAGCTAGTGCGTCAAGGTGAAGTTATAGTGTTAAAAGGAGATTTTGTGTTTTGATTACGCCGTTAGCATTTTATACGTTTTATAGTTTTTTTCTCAACCATCTGATCTTATGTTGTAGTTAACTCTTAGAGTACATCTTATGCGCACACTTATCTATGTAAAATATTTGTGATAACAAAATAGCGAATTTTTAAAGTACAGAGTGGCTAGGAAAACCCCGGCCACTTTTCTTGCGGCGGTCAAGAGATGGCGCTTTAGTAAAGAAAAGTTAAATTAAAATACTGGCAACAACGCAAAATCCAAGACGTTTTGGTTGTTTTGATTTAATATGGGGCGTATTTAATAACTAAAACGTCTTGGATTCTGCGTTGTTGCCAGTATTTTAATTTAATTTTTCTTTACTAAAGCGCCATCTCTTGACCGCCGCAAGAAAAGTGGCCGGGGTTTTCTTAGCCACTCTGTATATAGAAAATTCCAGGGGATTTTCGTATTTTACGGCTTCTCACTTCTTATTGAATCAAAATCAGTTATTGGGAAGTAAGTTTACGTTTTAAGTCAAATAGAGATAAATGGAGTAATAATAGTAATATTTTAAAGATTAGCAAAAGAGGCCAAGTTATTCTTTCCGCAATCTCGATAAGAAGGAGATTAATTAATTTCACATCTCTCATGGCGACCAATAAGTCACAATTTACAATTTCTATTTAGTTTTGAGAGATATAGTTAAAAAAGTTTGATTGTGTGGATAGTTTAGAAGGATACTGGAAAGGGAGGAAGAGGGAGAAATTTGAAAAGGGGGAGAGATCTAAAAGAATGGGAGTAAGGTAGAGGTGGATTTTGATGAGAATTTCCTGTAGGGGTTGGCTAAGGCTGTAAGGGCGGAGCAGGGAGAGGCAGAGAAATGATTTTGGAAGGAGGTTTTAGTTTTTTTTGAGACTAGTTGAGAAAGTAATTTATTTTTTAGTAATTTTGTAAAGACTCCTAGAGCAGGTCAAAAGACTTACAGGTAGAAGAGATTCTTTTGTTATATCTGCTATTTTTCGCCAGGAAGGAATAAATCCAGTTGGCTTCTAATTTGCCCCAAACACGAAATACAGTCTAACAAGGTGCGTTTTTCTTGCTGAGCGCATTAAATTTTACTTCATCTCTACATTTGAATATAGCTACATATACATATGCACCACCAATCACCATAGCAACAAACTTCTTTTCATATTTTTGACCCGTTTCTCTCTTTACCATCTATAAATAGACTGACATAACTCCTTGCAAAATATACAAATCGCTTACAGCTCGACGAAGGTTCTACAAGAGTACATGCTGTTACTTGATGCTAAAAGAGAGACTTTGAGATAATGAAATAAACAGCTGACAAAGGATCGTGTCAGCCGTGACGACAAGAACTAATGCACAAAAGACTGAATGTAATTTAAACTTGTTCCTAGAACTTCATTCTTATAGTCATCTCTTACTCCTTGATTTTCACCAGATTGCCTTGCTGGTAATAAGGTTAGTCTAGCATCTACGAGAAGATGAAATCTGCAATTTGCAGACAAATTGCGTTGCAGCAGCGTATCGATCCGAACCCCCTTTTGTATTTGATGTGTTTCATGAGGGATTTGTTTACACGTAAATGAGACATTGTCCAGTGTACACTCCAACTTTGTGTTACCCACACACTGGCCCGTTTTCCGAAGGATAAAAGCGGAACCGTTCAAAAGTCATTCCTTTTGAGTGTTTCAAGAGGAATGGGGAAACACGACTCGATCTAAATTATGCAGATAGACGTTTGAGACGGCGAGACGTAGTTTTGTGGAACATCTCGGTTTTGATGGGGTGTTGCAATAAGTGGGGAATGCTAAATTTGGGTCTAAATAGGGTAAAACTAGTTTAATCTATTCATGTTTCATTGCATGTTTCAGGAAGGGGGTTAAGGTCTGAGATTCAACTTTGCAATTTCATTTTCATCTGGTCTAGGTTTAAAACGCGAAAGTTTGGAGCAAGCTTTCATGTTAACCGTTTGAAATTTGATTAATCTTTGACCTTAAAGTCAAGCGGGCCTCTAGATGAGGGTTTAAAATTAAAATTAATTGTCCTATAGGTTGTAGTCTAAATGGTCTAAATTTAAAAATTAGTAGTCGGGAAATTGAATAGCGATAACCATCGTTTCTATGGTATTACTTTAGTAACAACTAAACTTTGCCTCCACTATCGATTGATTTGTTAACCGGCAATCTTTATGGAAGCAGCCTGAAAAGTTAGTTATTATTGGTATGATCAGTCAACCTTAACATCTTAATATACAGGGTGAATTAAAAGTAAGGAACATCGATGCTACAGCCTTAAATAATAACTTTACGAAAAAAAGTTTCTAACAAAAGTTTCCAATCAAGTTTTTTGCCACAATTTGGGGTTTTTTATTTTTTTTTTCAATTGTCATATGTTTTAGCTATGACGTCATCGACATTTTTTTTAAATGGCAACCTATACTTTTTATGGCATGATCAGTTAGTGCTTTTTATTCTCTATATAGCCATGTAAAAATATCATACAGTTGCATAATAAAAATTTCAAGAAAAATCACGATAAACATTTATTTTTGTCACTGGCAACATTTTTCATCAGGTACACTTATTGCAACATAAACAAACGACAATAGCAGCTCCACAAATTAGTAAACTAGTTTCAAATCATATTTAACATCAATTTAAGAAAGCAAACGTTCAAACTGTTCGCCATTCACTGCCTGACAGTGGGCAATACGATAAGAAAATCCTCGAACTGCATTTTGAACTGTAGCAGGTGATATTGCTCGTATATGCTCGTGGATACGAATTTTTAGATTTTCCAAATTGTCTGGTCTGTTTGTATACACTATACTTTTAAGATTGCCCCATAAAAAGAAGTCAAGCGGGTTTAGCTCCGGAGATCGCGCTGGCCACTCAATATGTTCTCTTCTTCCTATCCACCTATTTGTAAAAATTCCATCTAAATATTGACGAACATGAATGCCACAATGAGGTGGAGCACCATCTTGTTGCAACCAAATTCTATCGTTCGGCGTGTCCGGATTTTCTGCATTTGGAAATAAAACAGCTAACGCGGGAACAAGTTCCAACCTCAAAAAATCCAAATACCGATCAGCATTTAATGTGCCATCAAAGAAAAAAGAACCAAGAATTCTGTCTCGTTTTCTATAATTCCCGCCCACACGTTTACTTTTTGTGAATACTATGTGTGTAATTTTTCCATCCAATGTTGGTTATGTCGCGACCAATAACTGGAATTGTGCCGATTTACAGTCCATTTAAAGAAAATGTGGCTTCGTCGGAGAAGATAATAGAATTCACAAACTGTGGGTCGTTATTGCACCTGTCCATCATTTATTACTTCACAAAACTGAATTCTTCTATCAAAATCATCTTCTGGTAATTCTTGAACAAGTTTAACCTTATAAGGATGAAATTTTTCTGTATGTAAAATATTCAGTGCAGTTCCTTGACTAACATTATTATCCAGGGCTAATTGTCGAGTTGAAGTATGAGGATTTTCGGAAACTGTAAGCACAATGTCCAACATTTTATCATTTGTTGCTATTTTTGGACGGCCAATTTTATCCAAATCTTTGACGTGGCCCGTTTCTCTAAATTTTCTATTAATTTTGGTTACAGTGGACCGCGTAACAGGTTCACGATTTGGATGTACAGTATTAAATAAAGCGCACACATCGTCGTGAGTTCTCTTGTTATCACCGTACCCGATCATCATCAAAATTTCGAAACGTTCAGTTTCTGTTACACGTACCATGATTAAAAATTCGTATTTAACACAGGACACAGACTAAATTTTAATCACTTATTAATGCTAACTGTCACTGAATTGACATTACAGATTGGCATTTGTTCAATTTTAAACATTTTCAAACAATTGCCTACTATTTTCGTTTGTTTATCTTGCAATAAGTGTACCTGATGAAAAATGTTGCCAGTGACAAAAATAAATGTTTATCGTGATTTTTCTTGAAATTTTTATTATGCAACTGTATGATATTTTTACATGGCTATATAGAGAATAAAAAGCACTAACTGATCATGCCATAAAAAGTATAGGTTGCCATTTAAAAAAAATGTCGATGACGTCATAGCTAAAACATATGACAATTGAAAAAAAAATGAAAAACCCCAAATTGTGGCAAAAAACTTGATTGGGAACTTTTGTTAGAAACTTTTTTTCGTAAAGTTATTATTTAAGCCTGTAGCATCGATGTTCCTTACTTTTTATTCACCCTGTATTGTTTATTTGCTGGTTCTTTGAGAGTCAGACTCAGTCAATAATAATCAATAATATTCAATAATATCCATACATACATCATCAATTTTTTTTTATTGATAACTTTTGCGTAACGCACATAGTTCTTGGGGCAACAATCTAAAAATTCTCAAGTAAAAGCCAATACATACACTGAATTTCTTAGGAAACTTACAGAAAGGAAAGCTGAAAGGTATTGAGTAACTGTCATTTCTGTTTCAAAATTATGGAAAATGTGCTGGCTTATATTTATTTTTTATATATAGCACAAGTTTTAAAACGCAAAGCGTTGTAAGGAGAAATAACAGAAAAAATAAATTATTCTGATTTTGTAGAAAAGTTCGTGCTGGTACCATATCACAATCTCTAGAACATTTCGTGAATCGTGATTGTCAGTAATTCGTTATATTTGCTAAAATACACTGTGTAGGTATTCGTTTTTTATCACATTTTGCTTTTAATAAAATGAATAATTCTTCTATCTTCCATCGTTTTTCACGAGAACATTAATTTATACTAGTAGAACCCGTGGGCTACAGCCCTCCCCCGTTTTTTGTTGGTAGCGTAGAGTGTCGCGGATCGACGTCATAGTCTATATTATCTATATTCTATATTAAATCCGGATCCCTTTCCATGTCTTACATTTTGACATAAGGCGATTGCTTTAACTCCTGTAATCGTAAATGTGAGCGATTGCTATTTTAACTGAAACTCCCAATATTTGGGTCAACGAAGTGTGGAGTTGTAAACATTATCGTCCACTCTCGCAGCTGCCAGAAATGCTTACAACGCTTTAAGCAAAATTTATTTAAGTTGTTTTGTATACTGTAAGGACCCGCATAGTTGTAGTATTAGAAACAGACAGACGTTATTTCATAGGAAGAACTAGTATTCTGTTCCCGTTATAAGTGTTAAAATTCTTTGGTTTAATTGCTATTTTGTTGCTTATTTACTTCGCATGAGCTATTATTTGTCCAATTATTGCCTTTAATATCATATTATTTTAATCATACTCATATTTGTATTCACACAACTCATGTTGAACAAATGCTGTTTCTAATAAAATTGTAATTATGTTGTGTGTACAATACTTTTATTATAATAATAATCTGTTATTGAACGAAACTGTATAAAATAGAAACCCGTAGGTTATGCCTTCGTTGTTTTTTATTTTAATAATACATGTAAGACACGCCGGCGCGTGGCGCGCCTGTTGGTTTGACGTACATCTCCCCGCTAAGCGGTTTCGTGACAGAGACAACCAGGCCGTGCATCCAACAACGAACGGAAAATCGGAGCCGCACGACGCAGTCGGAGAGTTAAGTAAAGTGGAACGGCGCCGCGTTTATTGTATAGATTCTTTTAAAACTAAAATAGTACGTTTAGTTTAAAAAATGGAATATTTTACCGGACGCTTTTCTTTTCCATACTTTCAGTATGGAAAAGTGGGTCGACGAGAGAGCCTCATAACGCCCATACGGACGCGACGGCCCAGTGTCAATGAGTTTTAAAAATTCTGTTTCTAACGCGACCCTAGCCGATTTCCGGTTTATTGTATATTTTAACCAAAGCAATAACAGGTGGCTTTCATCTGGCACGCGACGCAGCTACAAAATCCTCCGCTAAACGCCGCTACTAAAGGCGAAGGTCTAATTTTACCATGTAATCCTACCTCTTGAGACTAACGTTGTGTATAAATACTTTTGAAAATGTGATAAGTAACAATTTCCAAAGTAAAGAATTTTTTTGCTTTTCCTTTCACAAACACGGTCGATTTTGTGAAAGCAAATCTTCCTTCTTTACCTTTATTCCCATCACCTTTTTTCACTTCCTAATCCTCCTTTTTCTGTAATTTTTTCCTTTTTTTTCTCACACATTTTTTCCTCGCCTTTTATGTGTTTCGCTCCCTCCCCTTTCCATCTCTGGTCTCCTTCTCCCTCTATCTTTTCCGTTTCGCCTCCTCAATCACCCCTCTCTTGCAACTTAGCTCCAAATTTTTATTCTCCTAAAATTCCAAATATAATTAATAAAATATAACACCCACTCAAAATACACAAGATTAAATGATATACAGAGTGGCTAGGAAAACCCCGGCCACTTTTCTTGCGGCACTCAAGATATGGCGCTTTAGTAAAGAAAAATTAAATTAAAATACTGGTAACAACGCAGAATCCAAGACGTTTTAGTTATTAAATACGCCCCATATTAAATCAAAAGAACTAAAACGTCTTGGATTCTGCGTTGTTGCCAGTATTTTAATTTAATTTTTCTTTACTAAAGCGCCATCTCTTGAGCGCCGCAAGAAAAGTGGCCGGGGTTTTCCTAGCCACTGTATTTATTTTATTTATTTATTTAAATGTGTCGTTTATTTTTTTGGATTTTGACTGGTTTTTATTTTATTCACATTCCGTTCTTTTTTGAATCAGTCAATCATGCATATTAACCGTTTCCAAATCATTTTCAATTTAGAACCTGCAACTAACTTACATTTTTGCAGAAAATGTTTATGTTCAGTTTCTACATTTATACTATAGAAGAAAATTATGTCAAAACAATGATATGTATTAAAAATTCGTTATGGCATCGATAATTTTAGTGAGTTCGATAAACTGATTCAAACAAACAAATTTTTTGGGCGATGACGGAATTTCTGTCTGCGGTAGAGATGACCTTTCTGTTGAATATCACAGGTCGAACAAACTAACACTAACCGAGATTGTATCGAAAAGTAATCCACACGAACACGAAAGAATGGTTAATGCCCACTAATTTCTGTTTATGGTGATTTTGTAGTGATTGCATGATAACCCCAACAATAGTAAAATTTGGAATTACAGGAAGCAGGAAATTATATCTTGTACGAACACAATGGTGCAGCGACCATCAAATCAGATGGGAAACAGAGAAGTGCATTAATTTCAGCGAGTAAAAGAATGTTTACATTATTCAAATTAGCCATAATCAAAAAAAAATGATAAACTTACACTTTATATATGATAAAACAAATATCTTTGTTAAACGTCGAAAAATTGTACCTATACACACTTAGTAGCAAAAAGAAAACTTCTCCCTTTCCCGTCCAAGTATCAGGATTGTGGTTAAAACGGAAGTAGTAATCACTATGACGATAACCACCAAAACTAAAAAAAACTCTTTTTCCAAAAATTGGGTGGGACGAGGAAAATTAACCCACTTGCTGCCCTAAAAATTAAGTTGTAAACCTTATTTTGCAATCGCTCATAAGTATAGTTCGGATTTCTAGTCTAGTAGTATTTTGCCAGTATTTAAACTATGAGGCAATTAATTATTGAGAAATGTTGTCAGTATTCCTTTAAATGTATAGTTGGCGCATACCTACACTTTTAAACGAATTATTTAGGAGCTTACAATGGTAACACATCCATACGTTTCACCTTAATTTAGCTTGTGCAGGTAGTTATTATTTATTTGGTCAACTGGAATTAAAGCTTATGTAATAGTAAAATAAAATAAAACAGGGTTCATAAGTGTAGAATAGAAATGGTCATGCGTTTTAAAAGTAGTTCACGAAACAATTTTATGAAACTGCAAAAATATTTGTTTTAATTGAAATGTAAAATAAGAACCACGAGTTTATGAAAATAGAACGTGTAAATTCATTAATACAACGAAAAAATTCTACGAAAGAAAATTTTGGACTATCAACATTCATAAGGGACAGAAAACCACCGTTGACTTAAAATCTGAAGAATTGCAGTACACAACAACAACTTTTTCTAAATTCTCATCCGAATAATTAATTCTCTGGTCCAATATGTTTCACGTATAACTTAATGGATTTGAGTACGCCCATGGTTTTTGTTTACTGATTGAATTTTAACGACATTTTTTGCTCTTCTGCGACTAAAAGTCCGATCTTTACTCATAAGTATAGTACGGATTTCTAGTCTAGTATTTTGCCAGTATTTAAATTATGAGGCAATCAATTATTGAGAAATTTTGTCATTATTCCTTAAAATGTATAGTTGGCGCATACCTAAACTTTTAAACGAATTATTTAGGAGCTTAGAATGGTAACACATCCATACGTTTGACCTTAATTTAGCTTGTGTAGATAAGTTATTATGTATTTAGTCAACTGGAATTGATGCTTGTCTAATAGTAAAATAAAATAAAACAGGGTTCATAAGCGTAGAATAGAAATGGTCATGAGTTTTAAAAGTAGTTCTCATCCGAAAAATTAGTTCTCTTGTATAATATGTTTCACGTATAACTTAATGGATTTGAGTACGCCCATGGTTTTGTTTACTTATTGAATTTTGACGAAATTTTTTGCTCTTCTGCGACTAAGTCTGGTCTTTACTCATAAGCAATGTAATGTAGCTTAAACAAAAATATTTTAGCGTTTATTACATAATTATAAAATAAAAACGATGCGAAATTCTTTGACAACTTCTTTGTTAATTAAGTTATCAAAAACATATTACACAAGGTGTCTCACATTAGAGGGGGCAATTTTTTTTTGTTTTTGAAATTCCGTTGCGGCGTTCTCAAGTTATGATGGTTTTTTCTAATAATTTGCAGACTTCACTAATGATATTTGCAAGAGCCACATTTACACAGATTTAAAAAAAATGTTTCCTCTAATTGTTAGTCGATACCACGTACTATTCCTCAGATAGTTTAAAGTTGAATTTGGTTATACAGGGTGTTTGTTGCAACGGTAGAAACACTTAGAACTCTAATGTGTCATAACTCGTTTGGAATACTCTGTATATTTTTAAATAATTGGATAGAGCTTTCTGCACCCTACAAATTTTATTGAATAATGGTTGTACCTGAATCTAACGGTTTTCGAGAAAATTAGATTCAAGCCAAAAATCAGGTAATTTCTAGAAATACAGGCATCATCGAAGGCATTGACACCTGTTTGTTATTTGTTTTTGCAAGAAACAACTGCAAACAGTGTTTTAACTCATGTAAGAAAGTTGTTTTTTTTTATAAATTTAGAAATGTTAGATTGCCTAATTTTCCATTCCGTATTTTTAATTTTGAACCGAGATGTGGTTAGATTGACCTTTGCTTAAAACTTATTTGAAACTAAATTCCAAGCATTTTTAAAAGGTATGCATTCTGATTTTTTTTTTCTAAGCAAAAAACAGCTGTCGACCTATGATACCTGGATTTCCAGAAATTACCCTATCATAGGAGGCCAGATACCTGTTCTTTTCTGAATAGACACAAATGTGAAGTTTACAAATTAAAAATATTAAGAACTTGATTCAAGTAATTTTTAGACAAATGTCAATCAAACCAAATCTTGGTTTAAGATTTAATACATGGAATAGGAAATTAGGCACTCTACCATTTCAAAATTGATATAAAAACAATTTCTTCACAAGGTGTTATCAATGAATTTCGCATGGTTGACACCCGATATATCTACACTCGTACATACGGGGGGTGTAACAAAAATGCTGAACTGTCTATACATAGACATATTGTACTCACTGAAATGATCAAAAAAGTCCATGTGAACATGTGTCCTGAAATGCTTCTGAAGGGAGGTGGGGGCCCCAGAAGGGGGCGAATGAAATTTAAGTTTTAATTAATATCTCAGACACCCTTTAATACAAAATAGTGAAATTTGGCATACTGTTTAGTAGTAATATGTGCTACTATCTAACACCATTCAAATAAAATGATTTAAACCAGAGGCGTCCCAAGCTGGGGGGTCATTTTTATTTATAATTTTTGTATTCTTCGATTTTCTTTCCAATATTTGAGTCAGTAATATGATTCTATGTTAAAAATTCATAAAATTAATGTTTTTTTTTGTACGACTAGTCATTAAAAAAACATCGATCTAAACATTTTTTTGTTCAGAACGAGGTAAAAGTTTTTTAAGGGTTGGTTGCACTTTCGGATTTTGTTAAAATGCTTTAATAAAGGCGATGATATTCGTCATTGATACAAATTTTTAATGTTTAGGGGTTGGTGATGCACTTGAGGGTGTGTTTGATGATTTGCTTAAATAAAAGGGATGATTTTCATAATTTTAACAAATATTAGATTTTATGGGTTGGGGGTGAATTTGAGGGTGGTTTAGAGATGCAGCTATAATAAACAGATTGTTTTAAATTTTTAATATTTAGGGATTGGAGATGCACTTAAGGGTGGCTTAAAGATGGTTTAATAACGGGAGCGATTCTCGTAATTTTTATAGATTTTCAATTTTTAAGGGTTGGGATTGCATTTTTGACTGGTTTGGAGATGTTGCTTTAATGAGGTAGAAGGTTCTCTTCGTTTTTAGAATTTTTTGTATTTTAGGCACTTGTTTTGATGCGTCGAACTTAACCTCAAAGTTTATAGAAACTATTTGAGCATCTTGAAAAAACACTCAGACCTACACGGCAACTCGATTTTACAGAAACGTTGAATTATCTCGAAAACTGTTAGATTGAGCGTCGTTCAACAACAGTACCCTTTTTGTGTATTTTTGTAGGGGGAATAAGATTTTATAGACAAAACTTCAAAAATTGTAAAGATCTAAAATATTTAAAACAAAATACTACGTTACCCCCCATATGGTACAATTCTGGGACACTCATTCAAACAAAAATTAGTAGAAATACTAAACTTAATAGATAATACTCACATACAGAATTTTTAAAAGTTATTAGAGTATTTCCTCTTTAAGAGGCTGTAGCTCTGCAACGAAGCGCTTCCGGACCCATGCGTATAGGAATTTTTTTTGCTTATTTTTGTGGCTAGAACGCGTCATATTAATTTAGGCATCGAATTTTACATACTGCATACAGATCGATTTGTGGTTAAAACGGAAGTAATATACAATAGAACTTACTGTCAGTAAAATCAAAACGTGTTTGGAGTGTTAGATTACACAAACTGATGCCGTTATAGTTTTGTCATTTTGAACGTAGTAAAGCTCAGAATTCAATTTAGAAGCTTTATCCTTGAAATATATTAGAAAATAACGTTTCTGGCGTGATAAGCGATCATAATCGATGATTGGTTTTCAGATTTTCACTCTCCCGTGACTCGTCCACGCGTTTCTATTAAAAAAACTGCGTACTCGTATCTCGACCACAAAACGAAGCCGAAAGCGCGTCTAGTGGCATCGCTTTAGGCTTCACTCAGGTAGAATAATTTGCGTGATAGTATGTGGCAAGGAGTGCGTGAGCCTTCTACCCCAACAGACACACGAAAATACCGTCCAACCTCTAGGGGACAGGGCGCGTGTTAGCACCAGACAACACGACCCGTTTTCTCTCCACCATCTCGCATTAGGCAATTACTTCCGCATGCTGTAATTCGCAGCCACATTTGCTAAACCGATTTTATGAATAAATTGTCGAATTCATTACGCTAGGCTGATGGCGAGTTGGCGCATAATAATTGCTCCCGAACAGATTTAGGGAAGGGGAAAAGCGAAAACTAATTTTAATTCAAAATTGAAAACCGACCGTCGTCTATACAAGGTGGTCCCACAATGGTACTTGTGAGAATAACTTGTTTTTCCACTTACATATTAAATTGATGTACAGAGTGGCTAGGAAAACCCCGGCCACTTTTTTTCGGCGGTGAAGAGATGGCGCTATAGTAAAGAAAAATTAAATTAAAATACTGGCAACAACGCAGAATCCAAGACGCTTTGGTTGTTTTGATTTAATATGGGGCGGGGCGTATTTAATAACTAAAACATTGTTGCCAGTATTTTAATTTAATTTTACTTCATTAAAGCGCCATCTCTTGCCGGCGCTAGAAATGTAGCCGGGGTTTTCCTAGCCACTCTGTACTTATGTGGTCTGTTCTATCACCCTTTCTGGCCCATTTGAAGCCCATGTCTTTCCCAAAAAAGATAGGAGATTTTGTTCAATATGTACCCAAAGTTAAAAGTTTACATTTGTTAAAAGTAAGGAGCTTTGTACAGGGTGCAGCAAGGTAGTGGGTTGTGAGATTTCTGGGAGCCTGTTGTACCGGACTGAAAATGGTGGGGGAAAACTGATAGATACCAACGTGTTTGTTACCGAGCGCAGTTTAAGTAGCCATAACCTATGTTATTTATTCGTTGGTGGCCCTGAATACCTGCTCTGTAAATCAACGCGATATCGCTTAGCCGTCAAGATCCCCTGACCGCCAACTTATTATTTATAGGGGTGATTTTATAAAGACTCAAGGTTGTCTCAATAAGCCTCGCACACTGCAGAATTGCAAATAACTGTAAAAATCAGAGCCACTGGGACGTAGTCTAAATTCATAATTTTCGCAAACGTATTGGAGAATGTATTCAAGATCGCAGTATTTTTCAAAAATTATTTACATGTTGATAAACTGTATTATGTAAATAATGTATTAAACATTTTTTTATACCAACAGCTAGGCTTCCGGGTTGGAGCCGCGTCATCGGTGCTTGAACTGCCGACGTTTCGTCCTCGGTTGCACGGGACATCTTGAGGGCTGTGGTCGTTTTGGGATCTGCGACACAACTGAAGTCAACAGTTGTGTCGCAGATCCCAAAATGACCACAGCGCTGAAGATGTCCCGTGCAACCGAGGACGAAATGTCGCCAGTTCAAGCACCGATGACGCGGCTCCAGCCCGGAAGCCTAGCTTGTTATTTTCAACGACCGCGGAAGCCTGCAACTTAGATTATTTTTTTATACTTTTGTCTCAATTTCGAACCCTATACGTTCATTTCAAAAAAAAACGCCACAACCCGTTGCCGCACCCTGTATGTAAAATAAAGCTTATTAAAATTCTATTTATTTTTCGAGTTCTTTTAGGTTTATCGTAAATTAGTGCTCGTGAAATAAAACACTTATTTTAAAGTTGTTTAGGTACGTCAGTAAATTAGTGCTCTTGAATATAACACTTATTTATAGTAAATATATCCTAGTTTTTAGAACTATTCAAAGCTGCCACTAAATAGTGCTTAGGGGAAAAATACTTGTTTATTGACTTTATATTTACATAACTTCGCATCTTTGGCAATTAAATTCCTGTTTAGAGCCGCTTAAGGTGAGCCTTAAATTAGTGCTGATAGGAATGGTGCCCATATTTACAACTATATAAGTGCTCCTGAAAATAACACTAATTTTAATAAATATTGTAGTCGCAAATTAGTAGCCCGGAGAATATCATTACTACTATGAATTAGTGCACACGGAAGAAGCGCTTATTTTTAACGAACCTTAAGTTAGTGCTTACGGCAGCAGCACCACTATTTTGTGAATTATTTAAAGTAGACCCTAAATTAATACTCTTATTAGAAATAACTGTTTCTGCATATTAGTGCTGACAAGAGTAATAATCATTTTCCCATACTTCTGCTGAAATATAATTGTAATATATTTCATGCAAATGTTCGAATTTCAGATTTTAACGGAAATGCACAGTTTGGGGTCCAAATGTCTGTCTGTGGGTGGGTGGGTGTGTGCGTATGTGGGTGCGATTTGGTATGTGGAAGTTTTTTAGTTGCAGGTAGTTCTTTAGAACCGGAAACGGAAATTAAGCATGTTTTTTTGGTATAGATATTTTATAAACACTTTTTTGACATTTTGAAAACATAGCATGTCGAATCTAAAGGAAAATCAAATGGTTATTCTCCAAATGCTGTCTCTTCAAAACTAAGGTCACTACGAATTTGGAGATTTTCAAAAATTATTCCTCAAAAACTGCTCGCGTCATTTTTTTTTAAATTTCTATTACGTTAGAGCTTGCAGTGAACTACACACTTGTTTTTTATTAATCCCCCAAATTTTACACTGACGCCTTCCAGGAATTTTTGAAATTGATTAATTATTTATTTAAGAAACGTAAACGCCATTCGTTATAAACTTGAAACAGTTCAGTAGCCTACTTAAAGTAGTTTGTTAGGATTGACGAGAATTTTCAACCATATTAAATATTATGAGAAAAAAACGATACTTTTTAATACCAACAACGTGTTTTTTCATTCGTTGCATATTTTTGATAACTCTTAAAATAAAGTTGTTATAACCATTTTTGACTCGAAGTCGTGCGCGCATTGTCTAGCTAGCGCCTTTACGTGACCAGCCGTGCGAGTGCAATGCCCTGAGGTTGGAGCGGGCGGCTTGTACCGGCTGGATACTACTAGATGTAAATTTCAATCACTTCCTGACGCGAGAACATTTAAAACGTAATAAGTATGGCAAAGTACCAGCGACTGTTTTCGCCCATTTTTGGAGCTGTTTATAGAAGATCGCGATTGGTGCGGATGAGAACAGCAGTTATTTTTAGAGCCATTTAAGGGCGCCTATGAATTAGTGCTACGGAAATACACTTAATTTTAGGGCTAAGAATTACAGATAAAACGCAGAGTAGCGCTTGTGATGTTATAAGTTATATTTGAAGCTATGTATCGTACGTCGTAAATTAGTGCTTCAGTGGCTATTTTGTAACTATTTAAGACTGCTTATAAATGTGTAAGTTAGTGCTCATGTGAACAGCACCATGAGGCAGCCAGGCAGGTTGTTAAATAATTTCTTACGTCAAAAATTGAATTTTAGACTTCACAAATTGAATCGGAAATTGATTATTTGACGACAAAAATTATCCAATTTCGAATTAAAATATTCATCTATTAAATCCTGTAATCGAATATTTGAAATCAGAAATTCACTTATTGTTATTGGCGTCAAATAATCTTGTTTTTGGCGTCTAAAAATCGTTCAGGTATTTTAAAATAAAATAATAATGCCACGAAAATATTATTCGTTTATTATAAGTAAATAAATATTTTTTTAACGCCTAACAATGAACGTTGAACGTTAATAAATGTATTTTTGACATCAGGAAATGCTGTCACCTAAGGAAATACTTATGGTAGTAGTGTGAAGTAGAACCATACTGCAATGTTGACCGATAGAGGAACTACCTGCCATAAGAGGGCGCATTAGAGAAATGTGATTCAGTATTCTGTTATTCTGAAGCAGTACCTTACGAAATCACAACATGAAATGGTCTTTGAGATGAGACGTACATTATTTGTTATAAATCTTATATAAATCCAGCATAAAGCGCTCCCTTGTGGCAGCTATATCACATACGGGCAAATAATTTGGAGTGGCGCCTGATTCAGGCTTCGCTACTACGCATACTGAGCCGTTATAAGGCAGCATTTTCCGATGTCAATCATAATTTTTTGACGTTTAAAAATAATTTACGTTTAGCATTTATTTAAATATTTTTATGTAATTCTAAATCGCGTCAAAAATCCGTGTTAATTTATAATAATTAAATATCAATTTTTATTCCTAGGTTGAAAATTTCATTTTTAGACGCCAATAAATCCAATTTTGACGCCAAAAAATAGTTAGTATAATCCCGAAAACAATTTTTTGACCTCAAAACCCCAATTATTTACGTCTAATATTGTTTTTGACGTCAATAAATGTCTGATAAAAAGTAAAACGGCGTTAAAATATCTTTTTTAATTTCATAAGCGAAAAATGGATATGTTTCTTCGGTTATCGTCTTTTTCATAAGTTGAATTTTGCATGTCTGAAAACGGGATCGAAGACCTTAAGGCAAACCCAATGTTTTTTCCGATCTCTCTAGCTTTGAATTGGCGGCCGATGCAATTTTTTTTGTAATTTTACCTTTTACGGTTTTTACACAAAAGCAAGGTGGCAGATTGGGATGAAATTTGGTATCGTAATAGCCCTAGGGGAACACAAAATGTGAAGTGGAAATTTTTTTTTATTTTGTAAAGGAATATTTCTCAAAAAATGGCTACACCAACGTTTGCGAGATTACGCAAACTCTGAATTCGAGCGTCTCCGACTAACCGTCCCTAATCTTGTGTAGTAACTCTTAACTTAAAACTTATACCTATACTGAATACGAATATGGTGTAATTAACGTATTTTTTAAACATAAATGATAATTACTTTTGTATGTGAGTGTAAGTCCAGACGAAGGGATTCGCCCATTTTTACACACCGAGTTACATTATTGCCCTGACGCGTCTACGATTATTTCTTTTTTAACATTAAATACCGCTTTTCAACGCCTACCAAATTAATGCTGATATTAATATTAATTACACATATTTCAGTCACTTCGTGTAACAAAAGAAAATTTTAACACAATATGAACCCTACGTCTTGCATTGAGGGAGACCTCAAATTAGAACTAATGGGAATGCCTGCTATTTTTAGCTCCATAAAATCTTTTGTAATGTGAGAATGGACCATCATATTATTTAAATTTATGCCCATAAAAATAACTAACGTTTCTAGGGCAATCTAATTAAGCCAAAAGTTTATATGTAAATAAAATTGTTTGTCTTATATACAGGCTGTCCCTAAATGAGTAACTTTAGGAATTTAGGAATTGGTGTGACTTTTAGACCTCATAAAATTTCAGACAAATTGATTCCAATATGCACGTTAAAGTGAAATTAATATTTACATGATTTTACAACAATAATATTGTTAGGGCTAAGCACGTTTATAAGACTATTGCCTGGTTTTAAGGTATTTAAGCAACCAGAAATCTTACATACGAAAAATGAAATCAACGTTTCCAAATACAGCAATGAATTTTTTTTACAAATTTCAGTATCACAATATGGTTCTTATAACTAGAAAGAATGAATATTACACTGTATTTGCCAAACGTTTGATGTTCTACTCGGTTATCCTTCCTGTTGGCTGTTAAATGGTTGAACCTTGGTAATCATATTTAAATTTCAAAAACGTGTTTTTTATATCTGTAGTGGTTTAGTATTAGTAAAAATAGCTCAAATGTGAAGTACGTGCATAATAATAACAACGCTGATATAATACAAGCCAGACCTGCTGAGTAGCGGCTGAGTTAAAACATTTGAACCAACAGAATAATATTGTAAAAAGCTAAAGTGTTAACTTCTAGTGAACTTTCCTATACTAGATATTAATACTTGCCGTATTTCCGAAACTGTAATTTTTTATAGTTATAACGTTGTACAGTTCACCGACTATTAGATTAAAACAAAACAATTTATATGGGCAACCCTACGATGTCGCATAAGAATAGTAAGAACGGAACCGCTCGCCCTACAGCTAATTAGATGCGCTTCGGATTTCGGACTAAAAATCGATATAAATGGTTTATTTAAAGAGTTATTGAAAATATGCAAAGAATGAAAAACATATTTTTTAACTAGAGCTAATCGATAGGCGTAGTTAAAATCGCGTAACTGCCGAAAACGCGTTGTTGATATTAAAAGGTATCTTTTTTTTTTTAATTTTTAAAATAGTTGAAAATGCCTGCTGATCCTTCGTAAGCACTTCAAATAGTCTATCGAACTGATAAAAGTTTATAACGATCGGCGTTTGCGGTTTTAAATAAATAATAATCAATTAAAATTTTTTTTTAATTCCTGGAAAGCGTCAGAGCAAAATTTGGGAGATTACTGAAAAATAAATTTATAGTTTACTGCAACCTTTATCGGCTCAGAAAGTTCAAAAGAAATCGTGTCAGCGGTTTTTAAAAAATATTTTTTTGAAAATTTTAAAAACTGAAGCAGCGGCATTGCGATTGATTTTGAATTTTCGAAATTAATTTTACTACATCGTATATTACTTACAAAGGGCTCTCAAACAAGTTGTAGCTGATCCCGATCAGACATTTACTTTTTGAGTAAATGGGCGTTAAAGTGGAGATTTAAAAACAATTGTAGCCGCCGCCGTTTTGAAGCTAGAGAGTTGGGTAACATAGTTTTCGATTTGCCCTAAGTTCTTCTCTCAGATCCTGTGCTCAAATTTCTAGAAATTTGGGTTTGTAAAAAAAACGCAATCAAAAAAACGTGTCTAACTTCCGTTTCCGGTTTCGGATTTTTTTGAGAAGCTTAACTAGAACTATATTTTTCGATATACCTCTATATTTAAAATTTCATCAAAGTCGGTCTAGTACTTTCGTCTTTTTGAAGGCGTCACACACCTACCCACAGGCACACGTTTGTTTAAAACAACTTTTTTGGGTTCCTTGAGTCCCAAAACGTGTATTTCCGTTAAAATCTCGTTTTCGATTTTTTTTTATCCGTTGGTTTTGCATAAATCTCGGTTATTATTGCAATTAGAAAAAAATAACTGATTGGCATTTTATGTGCTAATTTTTTAATAATATAGCAAAAGCTGATTTTAGCTTTCTTCTGCTGTTTTCAAGTTAGGCGCCAAAATTGAATTTTTTTGAAATATTTTGGTTATTTCAAAAGATCGAAGGAAGACACTTTTTACAGATCATTCGAATGATATTTCAATAATCATTAGGTTCCATTATCTTTATTTGAAACATCTCATCACTACACATAAGGGGTCAGTTGCAGTGGTGCGAAAATTCAGGTCAATAATTAAGAAAGCCGACGGCGGCATCGAAATGTTTTTTGGGTATAGTAAGAGAGACGGTTTCAGTTAAAAAGTGTCGCCAGTATACAAAGGACAATTGTATTTGTTGCATTTATTTGTTGTGATCACTGTTGATGATTTATTATTTATGCAATTATGGATGTGTTGATATTATTTTTCTTGGGCCTAAATAAAAGTTGATGCAACCCGTCAAAACAGCTAGCTGTGTGCTTGGATTCTAAGTAGTTCTTTGCAGCTGTTTAGGATTCCTCTGCCAAGTTAACGAAAGACTTTTAATGAATAAGGCAGTGACCCCGGAAAGTATACCATGGGGGTGGTACGGGAGGCTCATTTCTCTCAAATCTACGTGGCTCGTACCTTTCAGCTTTTCAGGAGAGGCGGATTACGAATGATGAGCATTGACATGGCAGATGGATGCGATTTGCATTGATCGACTTAACAATCGGTTAACCGGTATCTGGCGTAACAAGCGTCCTATTATTCTTTTACGGCATTTTAGGTAGGTCTAATTAATGCACGGAAGATAATATTGTAGTATACTCAAAGGTTTAACTACTAGATGGTACGTGAAATTTCTACGGGGGATACCTCCCCCGTAAGCTATAAATTTTGGTCATGCTTTGCTAACGTAGTGATGTATATCTAGAATGTAAATTGTTTTGATTAACCTTAATACTTTAATCTCTGCAGTTGTTCCTATTGGTTAGTTAAGTTTTTGAGGTTTATATCACTACTACGGACAAAAGCCAAAAAAACGACTATGAAGAAAAAATGGAGAAATTGTAAAATTCATAACGCTGTTAGTCCAAAAACATACGCTATGCCGAAAATTCATAAAAATGACATTCCCTTACGACCAGTAGTAAGTTCAATACAGTCGCCAACATATAAATTAGAACAATATTTGGCAAGGATTCTTTCTAACATTGATAAAAGTAAAAACAGTTTGAAAGATTCCTGGAAACTTGTAGAAGAATTAAAAAGACTTTTTATACAAGAAGTATATACAATGGCATCGTTCGATGTAGTTTCGACGTACGCTTTAATTGCTAAAGCAGTGGTAATAAATATTATAGAGAAAAAATGGGAAGAAATAAAAACCCACGCCGTATTAACCAAACATCACTTTATTGAAGCCTTTTAAACTATGCATTGGTTTCAGTTATTTCCAATACAAAGACCAATTCCTTGACTAAATAGGAGGACTACCAATGAGTGCACCATTATCAGTGGCTAATTTAGCACTAGAAAAATAGAAATAGAAAACACTACTAAACGATAATAATAGCAACTACATATTCTGTAAGCGCTACGTTGATGACATATTTGTTATAGGAAAGGCAGAAAACTTACAAGAACTACTGTATAATTTTAATAACTGTAACAAAAACATAAAATTGAACATAGAAGAACAGAGCACTTACCTAGATATAAATATAAGAAACGTACAAGGTAAAATAGAAACAACATGGTCTGGACGTTTTCTTAACTACAAAAGTCATATGCTAAAAAGCTACCCAAACAATGTGGTAAAAAACATAGATAGAGCGTTAAAACCAACAACACCGAAACAAAGAAAAAATCAAATAGAAAGGGTAATTAAAACATTGAAAGAAAACTCATACGTCATACCCAGAAGAGTTCACTAAAACAATAATAAAAAATCAAGTTCACTCGCTATATAACAACAACAAAACCAACAATAAAGAAGATGCAATGCCATACATAGAAGGTACAACAGAACTTTTAAAGAAAAAACTAAAACCATATAACATTTGTGTTGTAGCAAAAAATCTAAACAACATACAACATTTATATACAAATCTACAAAGTAAAAATAATAAGAACAAGAACATACTAAATAAAATGTAAATATTGTAATGGCAAATATATCGGTCAAACGAAGCAATATCTGGAAAACAGAATAAGGGACCATAAATATAGTAGGAATATTACTGATCTGGAACACAAATTCAACCTTAACATAGAAGACATTCAAATACTAAGGAAGAAAATGAGAAAAGACATACGAAATGATCTACATTAAGGAAGAGAACACAGCGCTAACGACAGGAAGGATATCGAAAACTTTAGCACAATTTTCAAGAAACGGTTAAAACAACTGTTAGAAGCGTTATTTTTGATTACCAATTTCCTTGGGCAGCAACAAAAACACGTATAAGGCTAGTTTAACTCAAGATCGTTTAACATAAACCAGGCTTCACACATCCCTCGTAACCGAGGGTGTTGGAATTGAGTGGTGCAGGCGCCAATGACCGGCAAGGGTCGCAAAGAAACGGCGTCACATATGGAAACATGAAACAAACTCACCAGGGGGCCCACCTCTCACGCCTTGGTAGAATGTATAATTCACAGTACTTCTAACATCTTATTACACTTTGATTGGCTACATCTCAGTGGTAATTACTTCCACATTACTTGCCATTGGACGATTAATTTTTCTCGTTAATATTCAAATTAACACCTGTAAACCAGTTTGCACTGCTGCGTTCCCGAAAGGGTCAATAGGGGTGGAAAGCCGACCGCCTATGTCATTGTGATATCGCGAGAATTGCATAGCGCGGGCTTTGATTAGCAATTCCTTTTGCCAGCTTGTGGTTAACCACACTTGCACAAGTACAACTGGCCAAACCTCGAGAGCTCTCACCTTCCAAACAAAACAGATCACTGTAGGTACATACCAGAACAGTATATTAAGGCGTGTTCCTCTCACCCTCTGACCGAAGTCGTCTTGACCCAAATTCTAAGTTAGTTACGCCGGTGGAATATTATGTGTATTTTATTTAAGACAAACGTTACATTTAAAAATTACAGTATAAAAATTATTCATTATAAAATCTAGTCCTAACACAATTGTGATTCTAGGCTAAGTTCCTACACACCAAGACAAATTTTCTATAAATATATATTTTTTTAATTGTTATACAATGAATTTTAAAATTTTACGTGATAGATAGCTTGCTGTTTGTTAAAGACTAAATTTAAAGTTTACAATAACATTTTAAATGTTGAGTAAATAAGGTATGTTAATCTGATTAAGAGTAAGATTAAATTTATGACATAGTTTTGCGTGTTATTAATAACAATTTTTAAATGTACAGGATGCTGAAGAACGGGCAAAATAAAGTCACCCAAACGTTCAATTATGAATTACTACTTTCATTTACAAAGGCCTAACCTAACTAACCAATAGGAAGAACTGTATAGAGTAATGTTTATCTGCTTGGTTTTTATGTTACTACCGGACAGTGGAGGCTCGTGGTGTGGTGTACTGGGAGGCATTTAAAGCATTTTGTTGGAAAAAATTTGTTCTTACCCAAGTTTTAGGTAGCCTTATATTTCAAACCCATCCTTTACATTGCCAAAATAATCTATTTTTACCAACATTTTCATTGATGTCTTTAATAGACTTTCGATAAGCATTCTCTAATAAAATTATTGTAAATTGATACCCACATTGCCAGTGTGTCAAAATGCACAAAATTTTTCAGTTGGTTTACCGATAAAAAATGTGTTTGAATTTTAGTTTTTAAATGTTTGCATTCAATATCACACAATGAATTATCACAAAATAGAATGAAAACATTTTCTTACATGGCATTCACAATCCAAAATTATTTTGCACGGACATCGTACAACACCACTAAATTATGAATACACAACCAACAACTGTTTTCACACTACTACGTCGTGTACGTGCGAATCCCGCAAATGAGGCGGCTATTGGCATGCGCTTATCACGGACAGCTGACAGCATAATTCTCGGAAGTTGTGGGTTCGTGACCATGAAGTCTTTAATACGCAGATACTTCTATCCTCTTTTAGCCTGTGTAATATGAATTTTACCGCAATGAGCTTTCTATTTCACTCTTATTCATTTTAAGGCCTTTCACGCCGGGGGCTTTATTCGGTGGCGTATAGCTGAATTGGGGACTGACAGCCAAATGACCCTCGCATAGATTCGTTTAATGCGCGCGAAATACTCGAACATTCAAACGTTTTCGCGGATCCTGCGGCAGCTCTTTAATAAACGTTCTCGCATAGAAATCTCATACAAAAGTTAACTATAAAGTATATTTTAAATATTATAGTGTATAATATGTTATGTACTCAAACAAAAAGTAATTATTTATTTTTTCTTATTTCATTGGGTGGTCAATGACCATTTGACCCAATGGAGAAACCGCCACTGCTACCGGGGATATACTGATTTCTGAATATTGTATTCATGTTTGACGCGTCTGAGAGCAACATATTTACGAAAAGGCGTAACTTGAGTATACCGGGTTTTTCGCGAATGCAAAGTGTTAACACTTTCGGTGAGTGAATGTTAATTTATGTGTGTATGCTATATTTTGAAATTGCATCGTTCTGTTGAAGCAAATTACTTATTGCGTCCTACACATTTTTTTTCGTTATATCCAAAACGTTTATGAAAACTGTACATCATTCCCTATTCGAGTATGGAGAAGCAAAATTTAAGAAACAGAACTTATTACGAAGTTCAACCTTCATACCTACGTGAATTTGCTAAACGATCATAATCATAGAATCATACGACTGCAATGGTCTTTATGAATTCATTCATTATCCGCCTATTACATCATTTGAGTGTCATAGTTCACTAAACTCGGTAATTTCTACTCTCGGTTCTGGCGTCACTACTACTTGCACATTTACACATCCTCTTTCCGAGTGCTTTTAAGAACGTTGCTTCACTAATGGAGAGGCTCGTAGGGCCTAAATCATTTTTCACTTTTCGGGATTGTATGAACAGATTGCAGTTCTCAGGGTTTGTTGTTCCTATGTATAGTAAAAAGGGAAATACAATTTAGCATCCGGTGAAAGGAAAGGATGGTAAAATGGGTTAAGTATCGAAATGGCAAATCGATTAAGAAATGTTTTATATTTGCTCAGTTTTGGTAACAAAATCCCATTTCCTATATTCGTTGTTTGTTATATTATCAAATTAAATTTTGTGTGAACTTTGAACTTTTAGGCGACGTTTCAGGATTTATTAAGTTGACTGTGATTTAGGGTAATCGTACTATGTAAAGTATTGGCGCCGAAATAACGCTAAAATAATAATTTTTTTTCATTTTATGATTTAGCCATACTTATAAATCAGATTTTTCACATCCCCTGTTTCAGATATGGGAATTTATTATGTTCGTAAAAAATTGATTTTGAAATTTAAACGAAAGAAGTTACACCTGTTTTTTACATTCTTATACATTGCTTTAATGACTACAGGTTTTGAGCCCGAGGAATTTAAAAAGTGGTTTAAAAAAAAATAGCTATGGGTGGGTATGAATGTGGGCACAGGCGCCGGGTTTTTGAATTCTCAGGGGGGGCTTAATAAAAAAGTTAGGAATTCGTGTTAAATTATATTGCCTTGGAAAAAATAGGTTTCTTGGTCACAAGTTTTCGGTATTCTGATGTTTTTATGCTTTATTTGTTAAAAAATGTGGTATTGCTTATTGCATATTGATTTTGTAGGAATTTAACAGAAATGAGCTATTTTGTACTCCAATGGTTTTGAAACGCTGTATTTTAAGTACATATTTTCAAAAAAAAAAACAAAAAATTAACAGTAAATCTAATTAGAAACATAAAGTAACAAGAAGAACAGTACTACACAAAAACAAAACTTACTCTACAAGAAAGTATTTCGTCTCACTTCTGTCTTGGCGATAAATAAATTTACAATTTTGTTTATATTTAAATCTGTATCTTGGTTTCTATGAATATGAAGTTGAGCCAAATCATTAAGTCTTTTTTGTGACATAGTTGACCTTAAATATGTCTTTAACCTTCGTAAAGCAGAAAAAGACCGCTCTGCGCTACACGAAGATAAGAAGGAATCGTTAATGGTACTTTAATAAATTTAACAAATTCCGGCAAAAGGTCGCGTATTACATTTGCACCATCCGCTGTTTTTTTAAATTTCCAGAATTTCACCTATGTTAGTTACACTTCCGTTTTATTGATTTGCAAATGTCCAAAAACATATTACGATGTAAAGTTTTTCTTTGTCAAAATCGTTGCCGGAAAATAGAACAATTTCGTCTGCATCGATATTTCCAACAGCAAACTGTTCCAACTTTGACATATGGCTTAAAACGTGTTCTTGAAATCTTGATCTTAAAGAAATTAGAGTTTGATTAACAATTTCGATGTATAACATTTTGTACATTTCTTCTGGAGATCGGTAAACGTGAGCGGCACTTCCTTCATCTAAACGATGGGGTATTTTTCGTTGACGAGGTAAGGTTGGTCCCTCTACTATGTCCAATATTTTGGCAGATTCTGTAGTATCTGTCCAAAATTTATCGAATTCATTGTTACGTTTGGACTCGATGTTACCGATTAAATTTTCAATTAGAATTTGAACGTGTTGATAACACAGTGACTTTTTTGTAGAATTCCATTTACATGTTCAATTCTTTGAAAAATTAATATCATTGTCTTAATCCTGCACTACTAAATTTACAGTGTGGGCCGTGCAATGCACAAATACAGCTCTAGGTTCCAATTTCATTAATCTTCTTTGTAAGCCAGTAATATTCCCACTTACATTTGCTGCGATACGACACATTTGTTACAATACTTAAGTAAGACAAATGATTTAATCACACACGGCTATTTGTGGTTATTGTATAAAATAAAAGCAAAAAATATCAGAGGGGGCTGCGCCCCCCCTGATAATTTTCTGAGGGGGCTTGAGCCCCGGAGCCCCCCCGTATTCGGCGCCTATGAATGTGGGGATGTGCGCCACATATCTCCCACGGGCAGGTAAATTTGACCATAAAAAATGTTAGCGAAGGTTTAATGGTTTTAAACGCTTAATTTGAGTGTCATTTCACATCTTAAGTTTACCCCCTCTCTCGAAGCTTATTTACTATTTAAAAAATAAACGAAACAGGTCGCTGATACTTTTTACGTTTTAACTATTCCCGCGTCAAGAAGTGTTTGAAATTTACATGTAGTCATCTCCAGCCGGTACAAGCCGCTCGCTCCAGACCCAAGGCGTTAGTAACGGCGCGCTCACCATCTACGTTAGAACGATAGGTAATGCGCTCACGACCTCGGATCAAAAATGGTTATAACAACTTTATCTATAGAATTATCAAAAATATGCAAATGAAAAAATTTTTTTATTAGAGCTAATTAATAGGCGTAATTAAAATCAGGTAACTTGCAGAAACGCATCAATTTCAAAATTTTCAAAAATTCCCGGAGGGCGTCAGAGTAAAATTTAGGAGGTTAGTAAAAGCAAATTTGTAGTTCATTGCAAGCTTTATCAGCTCAGAAAGTTAAAACAAAAATGGTGTGGGCAGTTTTTGAGGAATAATCTTTTGAAAATGTGGGTGAAACATGTCGCTGGTACTTTTCTATACTTTTTACGCGTTAACTATTCCCGCGTCAAGAAGTGTTTGAAATTTACATAGAGTTATCAAAAATATGCAAATGAAAAAAAGGTTTTTTGTTAGAGCTAATTGATAGGCGTTATTAAAATCATGTAACTTGCAGAAACGCATCAATTTCAAAAATTCCTAGAGGGCGTCAGAGTAAAATTTAGGAGATTAGTAAGAACATATTTGTAGTTCATTGCAAGCTCTATCAGCTCAGAAAGTTAAAAAAAAATGGTGTGGGCAGTTTTTGAGGAATAATCTTTTGAAAATGTGGACGAAACATGTCGCTGATACTTTCCCATACTTTTTACGTTTTAACTATTCCCGCGTCAAGAAGTGTTTGAAATTTACATCTAGTCATCTCCAGCCGGTACAAGCCGCTCGATCCAGACCGAAGGCGCTGGTAACGGCGCACTCACCGACTACGTAAGAACGATAGGTAGGTAATGCGTTCACGACCTCGGATCAAAAATGGTTATAACAACTTTATATATAGTTATCAAAAATAAGCAAATGAAAAAAATTTTTCTTAGTGCTAATTGATAGGCGTAATTAAAATCACGTAACTTGCAGAAACGTATCAATTTCAAAAATTCCTAGAGGGCGTCAGAGTAAAATTTAGGAGATTAGTAAAAACATATTTGTAGTTCATTGCAAGCTCTATCAGCTCAGAAAGAAAAAAAAATGGTGTGGGTAGTTTTTGAGGAATAATCTTTTGAAAATGTGGGCGAAGCATGTCGCTGGTACTTTTCTATACTTTTCACGTTTTAAATGTTTGCGCGCCAAGAAGTAATTGAAATTTACATCTAGTTATCTCCAGCCGGTACATACCGTCCACTCCGAACTCGAAGCGCTGATTACGTACGCGGCACGCTTGCCTGCTACGTATAGTACAGGCGATAAATAATGCGCGGATCAAAAATAGTTGTAACAACTTTATTTATAGAGCTACAAAAATTATGCAAAGAATGAAAAATATTTTTTTATAAGAGCTAATTGATAGGCGTACAGTTAAAATCACGTAACTTTCGATCAATTTCAAACATTTCAAAAATTTCTTTAGGGCGTCAGAGTAAAATTTAAGAGATTAATAAAACAAATTTGTAGTTTATTGCAAGCTTTATCGGCTCAAAAGGTAAAAAAATGGTGTGGGCAGTTTTTGAGGAATAATTTTTTGAAAGTGTCCAAAATTTTGAGCCGCCATTTACAATTTGTATATTTCCAAAAATAGTATTACATCACTTGATTATACTTATTAAGGGCTATCAAATAATATATTTTGTATTGATTGGATATTTTGTTTTTGAGTAATCGGGCATTAAAGTTAAAATGTTCAAAAATTCGTAGTGGCCTTAATTTCGAAGATAAGCATTTGGGAAAAATGAATTTGATTTGTCTTTAGATGCAATACAACGTCATGTATTCAAAATTTCAAAAATGTTTAGAAAAAAAACTATACCAAAACAACAGGTCTCATTTCCGTTTCCGGTTCCATTCGACCTGCAACTAAAAAACTGCTACGCACCAAATCTTATAAAAATCAGGCAAGGGGTTCCAGAGATATAGGGGAACGAACGCACCCACCCACAGACAGACATTTGTTAAAAACCCTTTTTTGCGTTCTTTGGACTGTAAAACACGTATTTCCGTTAAAATCTGAAATTCGAAAATTTGCATGAAATCATAACTTTTCTTACTTTACTAGAAGTAGGTATGGGAAAGTATAAATGGTAAAATTTTTTGTAGGTTTTTGGGGTCCTAAATGAAACTCTAATTTTTTTTTCTGTGCTGCAATAAATTGTTTAAATAATTTCATAAAATGTGTTGACTTTTCGAAGATTCAAATTCTGAAGTACCATCTCTAAATATAATGTTTAAAATTTTTGTTCGATTTTTGCAATTTTCATTTTGCTTAATAATACCGAGAGATATACTTCCGAGCCAAAACAAGTAAGTATACAGAGTTTAATTTTTAAAATCGTCTTCAGAGCAATTGTTTAATTGAATAATGAAACACACAATAAGGCATATCCGCATGCTTCAGATTTCCTTTTTAAAAACCATCGCAACAAATGAATATTAGATGTCGTCTAGACATGCTCTTCTAATGCTTCAAGTAGCCACTGTAAAACACGAATGATGAACCCTTTTGTAATTTATGAAAGGTTCCTATTGTTCATATCTCCCCCCTTGCCATCGGAGTCTCGATTGTATATTTTGTATCCACGCGCTCTCATCTTTGCAAGTCTGACTAAAAAACTCATCTTAGATTGGTTCTCTTATCACCCTTATCAGCAGGAAATAATGTGAAAAACAGTTTAAACGAATGACAAATCGCGTGGTGGTTACTAACATTCCAGAAATAGTTTTTACTGTTATGACTTAGTCATTATGAAAATTGCATGCAATGTAGGTGATTAAAATAAATAAGCCCTGCACTTTTATGACATCGATTTGCAATTGGGTAGAAGCTCGTTTTAGAGCTCTACAGACACGGCGTCGCCAGCCATCAATTTTTTAATAGGACTGCGAAAAAAGCACTAACGAAGTACTTGCCAAAATTATTACAGGAGTGGTGTGCCGTAATAGGATGTCCATAGATCAAGGGCGTGTTTTTGGGTTCAATCTTCAATTCGTTTTAAAAGGTCCGATTAACATGTCCGGAAATGCGTTTTTTTCACTAGCGTCTAGTCGCATTAGTGCAACAACCGTTCCTACTGCCTAATGGTGCTTTCAAGGTCAGACTTGCTTTCGAGATAAGCTCTCTCTACACCATGTAGTCTAGTCAACGAAAAAGTTGTAGAGGGAAATGGAAGGAACACAATTTTTGATTTTGGGACTTTGTTTAGACTATAGGTAGGAGGTAAACATACTAAAAGTCCTCAATCCTAGGAGGTGAGCGGGGTTGAAGATAAAATAGTAAAATATCATATATTCTTGAAGGAAATTTAATGCTCTACAACTTCCTTTCTCATGACTTTTTCGTAGGACGAAGGGCTGAAGAGTTAGCTAGTCAAATAAGGCAAAAAACGTGAAGCAAAATTTTTTTTTTAATTAGAGAATTTTGAGCGCGGATATATCGGAAACTATGCGAGATAACGAAAAAATGAATGGAATCAATCTTGTGGCACATTTTGTCAGCTTTAATTTTGTATAGAATGGTCTTATCGCTAGGGCGCATAGTTTCCGAGATATACGCGAAAAACCTAAAAAAGGGACCTTCTACGTGCCCCCCTGCACCCCGCTCACCTCCTAGGAGTGGGGACTTTTAGTATGTTTACCTCCTAACTAGTCCACACAAAGTCCCAAAGTCAAAAATTGGGTTCCTTCCATTTCCCTCTACCCCCCTTTTGAGCATTCATTGACTGGACTAATGCATTAGTTAGTATTTAAGCCATAAATTAAAAGATTTAATTTAAATTTCGTTAGATATTTTCTATTAATGATTTACAATTGCGCTTATTGTCGTTCAAATCCATCAACCAGAAGCGTAGATGTGGGGGGGGGGTCCGACGTATCTCTTAACGTATTTTTTACACACTTGTGATTTTCTAACTTTTGACTTTGTATTGTTGATACATAAAATACGTATCTTATTTGCAGTCGCTTAATCTAACTGATTTTGAAAAGTCTTGGTGTATTCTCGCGATGTGCAAATATCTTGTGAAATGAGTACTTACTCATGTAAAATTTCGGAAATCTTATAAATGTTACAATACGAACATTTCAGAAATTTCGTTTTATTAAACAGATTTTTCTGTTATTTTTTACATATAAAAATAAAAAAGCAAGTAATTTGTACTTTGTAATTCTATTAATACTATACACATTTTTGCACATTAAAAACAAACATTAAAAATATTCTAAAATACATACAACACACATAAGTGAGGAACTTTAGATTAAATCTCTCAGCGCAGTAACTAACAATGGAGGCATTGGAAAATAAAAAGCTATCGGGAATCCGCCACGGAACCTTCCTCCTATTTGTTGATATTTAAACTTTATTAAATTTTTCGAAAGCTTTTAAACTATCTAAAAATTTCTTACATTTATGACAACATTATGAAAATTTAGGGGAATTTTTAAAAATATTAGGAAGTTTTTAAACATTTTAGAAAAATAGTCAAATTTCGTATTTTTTTTATCGTTTTTTATTTTTGACAGTTTATAAATTTTGCTTTTCTAAACATTGTAGGAAAATTTGTATATTTTATTAAATTTTATATGGTTAAATACAGGATATTTTTAGAGAGATTTTAATTATATAATTCGGTTTAAAAATAAATGCTACTAAAAAAATATGCCTAGCTTCCCTTTCTGGTTTCGGATTTTTTTTAAGCTCATCTAGACGATGATTTTTGATATTTCCCTGCATCATTGCATCATCCGTTCGAGTGAGCCAAAAAAATATAAATAAATAAATAAAATGTGTAAGGGAAGAGTCCTCAATTGCTGCCTATTTTCTGCAGTTACGTTAATTATATGGATTTTTTTTATATTTTATCTCTTTCCTCGTGAATACCTGTAAAAAACAAAGATAAATCAATACAATAAAATAGGTATGGGAGGGACCCCCAATTGGTGCTTCTTTTTGGGTTTTCTAAAGTTGCGCCACTGTTCGTATGGCAATATTAAACTAATAAGTGTAACCAACAAAGTATCTTAAAAATGTATTGATGAAACATGTTCGCGACTTATACATGTTTATATGAGATCAACCTAGCAACCCAAATAGAAATAAACAGACTTCCTCTATATGCATCATACTGAATATATTATATTTTACTATTATGAAATATTAGCGTTTTGAACAGCACAACTAATGAAAGTCAACGTAATTTCCGTTTAAAGCACTTACGCAATGGTTCTTTCAGCTGAATCTACTAATAATATTGTTGTTATAAAATATTAATCGAAGATACACCGCAAGTCAATAAAATACCGGCGTGCTTTGTCCGCGATTGGGCCAGCGTATATTACTTGAAAATGCACTTTGACCATTCTTATTGGTATATATAGTAAGAAGTTATAAATTCTGTTCATATGAAAGAAGGTGTGTTCTAACCTGTTAGCAACCGAGCAAAATAGAAATAAAGAGACTTCCTCTATATGCATACTAAGTATATTATATTTTACTATTATAAAATATTAGCGTTTTGCACAGCACAACCAACGAAAGTCAACGTAATTTCCATTTAGAGCACTTATGCAATGGTTCTTTCTGCTGAATCTACTAAATTTAATAAAATACCGGCGTGCTTTTTCCGCGATTGGGCCAGCGTATATTACTTGAAAATGCACTTTGACCATTCTTATTGGAATAGTAAAAAGTTATAAATTCTGTTCATATGAAAGTGTTTTCGTAATGAATGTAATATATACAAATTCCTAACCTGTTAGCAACCGAGCAAAATAGAAATAAACAGGCTTCCTCTATATGCATACTGAATATATTATATTTTACTATTATGAAACATTAGCGTTTTGCACAGCACAACCAACAAAAGTCAACGTAATTTCCATTTTGAGCACTTACGCAATGATTCTTTCTGCTGAATCTACTAATAATATTGTTGTTGTAAAATATTAATCGAAGATACACCCCAAGTTAATAAAATACCGGCGTGCTTTGTCCGCGATTGGCCAGCGTATATTGCTTGAAAATGCACTTTGACCATTCATATTGGAATCGTAAGAAGTTATAAATTCTGTTCATATGAAAGTGTTTTCGTAATGAATGTAATATATACAAATTCCTAACCTGTTTATTTTAATAATTATCTGTTTGCCTTTACTTTTCTTAAGGAGTGATTTCGGTATTGTGCAAAACTGACGGGTTTAGTGACCGAGTTCCGCGCGTTCGCTCGCCTTGATCCCGCATCGATGAATGTTTCCTGCGCTTGCTGCACAGTCGGCCGAGCATACCCTGTAAATTCATTGGCTAATTAACATGTAACTTTAGTCGTATAGCAGCCATTAGCACATGCAAATATGCGTCCTATGTAATTAATACGTGTGGCTTATTGCTGCGGGTGCCCGGCGGCGGTAGAATCTGAGGCAGGTGGAAGGAATCCGAATTTAATATAGAATAGTGAGATAGATGGATAAATGGCGCTTTCTTGCGAATTTGTAGCATCCGGAAGAGGGAATTAATATAATAATAATTATTATATATTTTTGTGCCAATAAACACCCGAGCGGGGTCTTATATGGTGGGTTACATAATACTTTTTTCCAAACACATTCGATCTGTACACTTTTAAAATTTTTCAAATTGTCTAAAATATTGTTCTCCATCCAAATTTACACAACAACAGGTGCTCTTGTAGAAATTCGCTAAACCCATCGGTTTTCGAAGTAATTCAATCTTTACGAAATATCAAGTTGCCACGAAAGTCAGGTTACTTTCAAAGTCTTCAGTATAAATTCACTTTAAAACAATTTAATACTAAACACGAGTTACCATTAAGTCACTACCCATTTTTAATTCAAAATGTTTATTCAGTAATTTAGTACATAGGCACTCGAAACTCGATATGTGTTCATGCTTACAAATTTAGAAAAAGAGACAAAATTCCACAACAGCGCATTTGCGGACTCAGTTCAACCGAACTTTCAGCATAGTTTGTCCCGCAGAACCCACTTCACACTCTTCATAGTTCACAAACTATTTGCAGAAATTTGCTCAGATTGAATTATCTCAAAACCTTTGGATGAAACGCTTTCAACTAATACCTTTTTTGTTTGGAGAATAAAGGTTCTAAGACAAATACTCAAAATTTTTAGTTTATTTCGAAAATTTTGACAATTTTATGGTAATTTAGAATATTTTGAAAATTCTTGAAAATATTTTGAATATATTTTATACCGGATGTTTTTTAAAAACTTACCAATTTTGCTTTTTTTCAAAATTGTTTGAAAATTGTGATTAGGATGAAATTTAAAAAAAATAGTAAAACTGAAAATTTTTAAAAATTTTAAAGATTTTTTGGAAATTATCAAAATTTTTGACAATATAAAATATTTTGGGTTTTAAAAATTATGAAACAATTTAGACATTAAAAAGTAATTTGAAATTTTGAAAATTGCAAGATATTTTAACTGCTTTTAAATTGTAAAAATTTTTGAAAATTTTGAAAATTGCGGGAAAATGTAAAATGTTTTAAAAATTTTAATTGAAAATGTTTTGTTTTTGAAAATTTTGACAACTTTTGGAAAATTTAATAATTTTGAAAGAATTTATAAAATGTTAAAAATTATTGAAAAATATCGATAATTAAAACATTTAATTTTTTTAGGGTTTATGTAATTTAGTAAAAAAAGTTTGAATTTCGAAAATTTTTGAGAATTTTAAAAACAAAAATTTTGTGAAAATTTTGTTAGTTTCAAGAATAAAATTAATTTTGAAGCTCGATATGCAGCCTGAGTCAAAAGATACAGGTTTTAATATATTTCTGCTATTTGAAAAAGATAGGTAAAAAAATTACTAATAAAAGTTGTGCGAACCGGCACGTACTATAAGCTGACGTATGAAAATTTTATACAGGGTGTCCCATAAAAAAAGTATCCGTGAGATAATACTTCTTAAATGAAAATGGAAAACAAATGAAGTGAACTACTACTATTAATAATTCACAAAACACAAACGTAATGTACGAACGAATAAAGTAAAAATGTGACATTTATGCAATAAAACTTACTAACACACCGGTCAACTTAATTTATTTTCCTTCGCGCCCCACCATTCCTATATTTTCGTGTGCGAGAGCGCGCGAACCTTATGACAGTATCTATGAAATTATTATTTAAGCTATGGCATTTACAAAAAAAAAGTTATTTAGATTTTTTGTTGGGAATTAAATGGTTTTACCATTATGATAAAAAAATATGGGGCGTTCCATTTAAGAAAAGTATTATCTTATGAATAATTTTTTATGATACACCCTGTATAGGATTTGCATATGTCAGTTTATAGTACGCATCGGTTTGCACAACTTTTATTAGTAACTTTTTTATCCATCTTCTCAAATAACAGTAATATATTCAATCCTGTATCTTTTGGTTTACGCTTATTCGTGAAATAATCCAATCATATACCAGTCGCTTATTGAAAAATAATCGGGGAAACTACTCAAAATTCCTGCGTAGCCACTCCTGTTTGTTTTGCTTAAGAAAATTTATCTCGGCCCTAACGCGCCCAGAATTTCAAAGTTAAAACTAACAGTCGTTGCCTGGCAACAAGTTTTCGTACTTTTCGCCCGGTTGTGTTAAATTCACTCGTGGTATAACTGTTAAATTAAAAACTGCGTGCCTTATGATTGCAGTGGATTCAGAAGAAAAAATATTATTAAGGAAACAACTATTTCGTCGATATTTCGTAAATTTCTTACTTTTATTTAGTAATGATAAGAAGTGTCTATAAATGATTGTCCGAACAAGAGTTGTATTGATTTTAATTTACTGTATGTATGATAAATATCTATGGTATAAAAACAAATACCTTCCTATGTTTAAAAGGAAAGCATAAAAAGTGCAGGTTGGAGGAACGTCGATAAATATTTATGGCGTACGTTTCCTACATAAAGGAACAAATATTCACAAAAAACTACACGTATTCAGTGGCGTAGTCAGTATTAATAATTACACCGGGCGCCTGCAAAAAATTTCAAGCAATAGCAAGCGTAAACACTGGCTATTGTTAGGATAAAAAAAATATATCGCAAAATCGAAATGCATATTACTTAGTATGTGCACTATGAATCAATTCTCGACGTCAGTGCGCGCGCAATACATGTATGTTTTATGCACTGCATTGTGTGATACGCCATTTTATTTTTATTCTGAATTATGTAAAACAAAATGACAGTTCTCTCAATAATTTCTGATCAATAATCTATTTTATGACGCCAAAAAATTATTTCGTAATGTCTCAAAATATTTCAGGAAATTTAGAATAAAATAAGGAAAAATTATTGCTAAACTATGAATAAATTATTATCCGACGTCATAAATAATATTTGACGAAAATATATGATTTTTTGACTTCAGTAAATACGTTTATGACGTCAAAATAATCATTCATTGATTTTAATGTTGTTTTTTTTAAGTCATTAAATACGTTTTTGACGCCAATAAATGTTTTTGGCGTTACAAAATCACTTATTAACCTCCGAAAATAATAATTTATGGTTGCAGAATAGCAATTATTTCGAATTATTACTTAATTCTAAATTATGTAAGCGATTTGTAGGTGTCTGAAAATTATTTACTGGCGTCAAAAACCAGTTTAATTTATTTCGAATTAAACCGTTTTTTTCGTAGTCTTACGTTAAAAACAATATTCAGACTTAAAAAAATCAATTTACAACGTCAGAAAGATACATTTTTACATTAAAAACTTACTGATTTTTGACGAAAAAATTAATATAATAAATAACTTTTAATAATATTTATTGATTTGACAAAATATAATTTTTGGTATTAACTCCAATAAACATTTTTTGACGTCAAAAACCAATTATACAGAGTGGCTAGGAAAACCCCGGCCACTTTTCTTGCGGCGGTCAAGAGATGGCGCTTTAGTAAAGAAAAATTAAATTAAAATACTGGCAACAACGCAGAATCCAAGACGTTTTAGTTGTTTTGATTTACTATGGGGCGTATTTAATAACTAAAACGTGTTGGATTCTGCGTTGTTGCCAGTATTTTAATTTAATTTTTCTTTACCAAATCGCCATCTCTTGACCGCCGCAAGAAAAGTGGCCGGGGTTTTCCTAGCCACTCTGTAGACGTCATAGGCGCTTAGACCATGGTGGTCACATCAGTAAAAGTACATGCGGGACAGGCACTACACGTTTTGAGATTGTAATTTAATTAAATTCACATAAAAAAGTTTTTTGCTAATCGCTATTTTGGTTTTTAATTTCGGTAATTACTGTTTTTTATGTTATTATGTTATTAATAGGTACCCTGTGGCGCAAGTGGTTACTAAAACGGCAAACATTTTGTAAAACCCGCGTGAATCTGGGAACTTAGGAAAACAAAACAAAAATCCCCGGAAAGAAAACCTTTGAAAAAAAGCTTCTAGAAAAATTCTCAAAATTGATAAATAAAATCCCCAATAAAAATCCCCCGAAGGTGATTAGTTAGAATTTTTTTAAGTAATGTTTTCTCCGTAACCGAATCTGCCCCCCAGCAGCAAAAGCAAAGTTATGCGGGACTGGTAGACTGGTTTAATTTATTAATAATTAAATAGTTTTCTTTCATATTCCTACGTTAAAAAGCGTATAAAAAACCATTTAATTTCAAAGGCTTGGAAATCTCACTCGGATAAAACGGCAAACAAAGTTGGTTTGCCAAAAAAATAGGGGGAAGTCCCTACTTAAATGTAGGCGCGCTCGAAGAACCGCTCAGATTCGTTTTCTTCAATTATCAAATAGCCGCCTGCAGAAAGTCGTTTTCTAACATCTTTCGATTTTTGGTATTTTCAAACATTCTTGAGTTTTGGTTTCAAACTTGGTGTAAAAGTATTGACTGACCATAAGAAGTAGTAGTAGTAGTAGTAGAAGTGTAGTAGTCCTAGTCACATTATTAGAACATACTGCATGATACCAAAATACTGTAAATAGTATAGAAAACTTTCATGTAAAAATTATAGTATAAACGTTTTGTGAATTTGTTTCAACTGCTGGCTATAAATAGAGAAAGTGCTGAAGCAGAGGCTGTCCTCGTTTTAACAGTAGCTTGGTATGTATTATTTTGTGTCCCAGTCTGCTAGTTTGTCTGTGACGCCTTCTATGAATTATTGAAGATCGAAAATTCATGCATCTTTGTTTAAAAAAAGGGAGATGATAAAAACTTTCTGTTAAAGCTAAACTGCTCATGAGTGATAGTAGAATAAGAGTCACAACTTAATTTTTAGGTGCAGCAATATTTAGGGGGGTTAATTTTTTTCCCTCCCACCAAGCGACAAAAGAATTCTTTATTATTAATTTCGCAGAGGGGTGTCTGTTTAAAGGTTTTATGCCCAGGAAGGTCTTAAACGAAGGTGAAAGTAAAAACCAAGTTTTGCATATTTCACTTAGAATAGGCAAGGCAATTTATGTTTGAAATAACTTATAACTCACGCAAGCTAACTTTTAAGAAATTAATTTGGTTTTTATCCACAATTTCTGTTGAATCGACGTGGATACAGTCCGTACTTTTAAGTCACTATTGGCATGTAAAACGTTGAAACAAAAATACTTTTAAAATTATGATAAGTAAGATTTCTAAATAAAATGCTTTGCTCGTTTTCTTTTCTATAAGAATCTTGGCACGTGTGATATTAAACATAATTCTAACATAATAGTGATCGAATTCAAAACCACTACTAATTGAATACCGCAATAAAAAGATTTTGTATATTTATTTATCGTTCGCCTATTTTTGCTGCTACCACCGCCATAGGGGTAGACCAATACATCTACAAATTTAAGCGAATATCTTTCTTCTGCTTTCGTAGTAGGAATCCTTAACGGCATTGAAGAAGCAACTGGGACAGCCGTATTATTGCAATATTTTGATCATTTGCGGGAGCAATTTTTTTTATTTTTATTAATTTGTTCCACATTGCATACAAGACTTAGAAAATAGTGCATCAAATTGTTGATAGAACGCCATGTTTTTACGTGTTTCATTCTCTGAAATGAATTTTCGGCTAAATTCCCAATGGAACCACAGTTTTTCCATCGAAGTTCTCCTAAGGGCTTCCTAAAAATGTCAGGTTATACCATCCAAAACTTTTATAATTAAATTTATACTTCTATCCATCAATGTCCTAAACTTGTATCATTTATTTCAGGTAGAAACGATACGAGTCGTCCTTAAGAAAGAACTTGATCTTCCAATAATAGAAATATCGGATCCTGTAGCAAAATTAGATGGAGGAGATGTTTTATTTACTGGTAAAAAATATTTAAGTTTTAATAATTACAGATTACACGTTTGATGTATTTTACAGGCAAAGAATTTTTCGTTGGACTCTCAGACTGGACAAACGAAGGAGGAGCTCAAGCGGTAGCTGCTTCATTTCCTGAATATCCCTGCACACCCATTAAGGTAAGAAGGGTTTTAATTTCCGTCATTTAACTAAGAGAGTGTTGTATTGTTTGTTCTATACATTAGTACACAGCAGGGATGCAATTAATGACCTGCAGGGAAATAAAGGATATTACAGTTTTTTGCGTAATATTTCTGTGCACAGTTGGTTGTGACACTCATTTTCTGAAAATTTGCACAGTTAATTATTCTTATAGAACGCCATTTTACTTTTTATTACTGAAATTAGTACGTAAATATGCTACTTTGTTTTGATGTATACAGGGTGAGTCTAAATATATGCGACAAACTTTAAGGGCTGATTCCTGGGGTTATTTTGATCATAAAATTTCATATGAATAACTGTCCAAAACGGCTTAGTTTTGAAGTTATAGGATGTTTAATAATAAATTAAGCGAAGAGCCTACCCTGAGTGAAAGTCCTCGAAAAAGCTATGGGCCTAAAAGGCCTACATCAAAGATTAGAGAGGGTTAAGATGGGAAACGTCGGTAAGAAGTGTGTGGCCAATACCGACCACAAGTTTGGAGACATTTTTAAACATCTGAGATACTAGATGGCGTAGCAGACAGTTACTGGAAGCCGCCAAATTTAAATTTTCAGATGCATGTTGGCGGCAAATTTAAAATTTCCAATATCGAATCTAGGCACATTAAAGTAAATAAATTCAAAATACGAATCTAGTAACTAAACTGAAATACAAAATACATTAACATAGGAAATGTTTTATTAAAATGCATATACAAGTAAAGCAGATAGCTTATTCCAAAGATTACCTCCCTAATCTTTGGCTTATTCGTGTGAAATATTTTTCAATTTTTGATTTTTAGTGTACACCTTTTTTTCCTTGTTTCGATTTTCTAACCGCACTGCCCAGTGACATCTCATTTTTATAAATAACAATAAAAACGAATCTGGTTTTAGTAGTTTTCTGGGATATGTGAACTTGAGTTGTTCAGGTAAAAAATGATCACAACAAACCCTGTAGCTTTTCTTTAAATACGAATCGGCCACCAACAGATCATTGCGTCCACTAAATTGAACCCATTTTTTAGCCCTGTAAACATCACCAAATTTAATAATATATCATAAAAACACATTGAAGTTTTTACTTACGCTTCCGCACTTTTTGGAAGAGTAAAAGATGCTTTTTGATGCTCCTTTTTGTTATTGTTACAGTCATTGACAATGCAGTAGGAACCGTGACTCATGATTAGCAATAAAAATTGCCGTTTAAAAACACTCAAAAACGGAAATCGAATTAACAATTCACACAACTTCAACAAACACTACAGCAATATGCTTTATGCTAATAACGAAATCAAATAATAAACCCGCGTGCGCCAACCAAACAGTAAACACACATATTTGACGTTTAGCACATTTTTAGAATATTAGATTTCTACTTTCTGTTGTTACCGATCTCTTTGCACGATTACATCTGAAGTAATAGATGGCGCTACTTTAGATCTAGTTGCTGCGTTTCCCATCTTGACCCTCCCTAATCTTTGGCCTACATATATGTATAGTATAACTTACACCATCTAATATCATAGTTGGCTCAGCAAAAACAACCGTTGTGAAGTGAAAATATTTATTTGTCATTTCAGTATTATTGTGTCAAAGCATTGGTTCATTAAAGTTTATTGCCAGCTTCTGTTCTTTAAAATGAATTACACAAATGCTGAGATGTGCGATATGCATTATGTTTACGGTCTTGCCAATGGCAATTCACGTGCAGCTAGACCTCTTTATGAAGAACGATGCCCGAACCGTGTAATCCCGCATCATTCGATATTTGCCCGTCTTCACCAACGTCTTAGTGAAACGGGAAGTTTTAAAAAACATACGGCTGATAACGGACACCCTCGCATAGTTAGAACTCCACAAGTGGAAGAAATGGTGCTAAATTAAATCGAGGAACATCCTACTATAAGCACTAGAAAAATTGCCTCTGCCTTAAACATAAGTCAGCCCACAGTTTGGAGGATATTGAAGAGTCAACAGTTGTATCCATATCATATCCAACGAGTACAGGCACTTTTGCCAACCGATTTTCCGCAAAAAGTGGCTTTGTGTCAATGGATGCAACATAAAATCGCACAAAATCCTCAGTTTTTGGCGCAAGTATTCTACACCGACGAGGCTACTTTCTCTAGAAACGCTATTATTAATTTCCATAATAATCACATATGGGCCGTGGAAAACCCGCACGAAACAATGAATGGCCGTCATCAACACCAATTCTCTGTTAATGTGTGGGCCGGAATTGTTGGAGATCACTTGATAGGTTCACATTTTTTGCCGATGACGTTAAATGGAGAAGTACACCGCCATTTTCTTGAAGAGGAACTGCCACTACTGTTGGAAGAAGTCCCATATCAATTAAGATTCCAAATGTATTTTATGCACGATGGTGCTCCAGCACATTTCAGTTTAGTTGCTCGTCAGTTTTTGTACGGTGCATATCCAAATCGGTGGATAGGGCGAGGAGGTCCACAACCGTAGTCTCCTCGGTCTCCAGACTTAAATTCTCTAGATTTTTTTCTCTGCGGTCACCTTAAATCACTAGTTTATACGACTCCCATTGAAAATGTTGATGAACTGAGAAATCGCATTGTTGCATCATTTGAGACAATTCAGAACACCCCCGGTATTTTTGAACGTGTTCGCCATTCAGTACGACGGAGGATAGAAGCCTGTATTGCAGTTGGCGGCGATCATTTTCAACAATTTCTATAAGTTCATTTTGTTTATTACCTACCCTTTATTGTATTTTTAATTTATTATTAAACATCCTATAACTTTAAAACTAAGCCGTTTTGGACAGTTATTCATATGAAATTTTATGATCAAAATAACCCCAGGAATCAGCCCTTAAAGTTTGTCGCATATATTTAAAATCACCCTGTATAATAGAGAATAAATTTCAAAAAATTATATTTAAAAAATATATTGTACCTAAAATTACCAATATGTTATGTTTATACGAAAACAATAATTATTTTCTAAAACGTTTTCTAATTTTGTTATACAAAGAGTAAAGTAAAAGAAATGTTGAATAGTCTAAATTTCCGTACTATTCCTAAACATTTCGATTACATGCAGTAATTTAGTTAAAAGTGAAAAATTTTGTTCAGATGTACTAAAACTAACAAAATATGCGAAACATTTTTCCCGTAAAATGTATTTCCGTATTTAGAAAATTCGTCCATATATATTAAAACTAATATTTTTATGCACCAAATATTCAACGCAGACGTTTCATACTAATCATTTTTCACTTAATATGTACCTATCACTGAAAATATTTGTAATGAATAAATGCAATACAAAGATTTCTTGTTTTCCTTAAAATGTAATAGTGAGAATACAATTCATATGTCACGTGACGCTATTTAAACAGATCTTTAAATTAAAATTGAACTCAAAATAATAAAGATCAACATAATTCTTTATTTGTTGTTGTTATCTCACTAGTGAGATAATGAACATCATTACCTAACGCAAATGAATGACATAATAAGTCCTCATCCAAGCAGTCCTAGATAGATATATTATATGATTGAAACAAAGATGTGAATGTTTGAGAAGCAAAAAAAGATTGACATAGAGGTAACAAAAAAGGGAAATTATGAAATTTGTCATTCATTGTAAGAAATTTTCTTGGTTACGTACGATATAGTATAAAGGATGGTATGCTATAGCGCACAGTTTAAGAGCCACTGTGTGACGTCATCAAATGTAAAAACAACGACAAATTTAAATATTAATTTGCGGCAAGTCTGCAGCCGGTGATTGTTTTTACAACATATTAATTTAATAATTTAGTTACGATGATAAAATACAAATAAAATTCCTCTGGGAAACTAAAATATTTTACATTGGATGTATCTATGCTCATAATAATATAATGTTCAATAAGAAAAAAAAAATTTAGGTAGATCTATAAGATATTACTTACTTTTTGTCTTTTTATTATAGTTGGGGATATTTTTCACATAGCGCTTCATAATAAAGTATATAAAGTAAACGAAACGTACTTTGAACACTAATTTGTTGACAAATTAGAAGCACCTAACCTCTTTATCATTCCACTTGACATTATAAACTGACAGAAGTACACGTACTGCGCCTGCGCACTGATAAAAAACAGGGTTTCTCAACAAGTTTTTACACTTGCGCAGAAGTTGACAAAATTTGGTCTTAGCAACAGCATACCATGTTCTATACTATATCATATTATGGTTACATACAAATTGGAGCTTTGATATTCATATTCACCAATAATTTCTAGTGGGAAATTGATGTCCAAAAAGGTAGTGAATATTTTTTATGTTAATAATCAAAGATTTTTGTCAATATAAGATTTTACTTTCGGATTTAATTAAAAAAACATTGCATTCCACTAAATACACAGCATAAATATATTATATAAATTTATACTCTACTGTATAAAACAATTTGTTACCGCTAAATTATCTTATACGTATTTTTACCAAATCTAAATTTAAATAGGTGCTTAAAATTTAAACAATGAACTTTTAAGATATGGTAGCAAAAATAAATAAAATCTAATTTTCTATACAATGGTATTAGGAAGGTTAACAATTACTTTCACATGTAATTAAGAGAATCCCATTCTATACTGAAATCAGTAGAATTTGTTGACTATAGCAAATTTGTGTTCCTTAACAGCTGTTGTCAGTGTTCAATATTTCCATGTTGAAAAATTTGCGATGTATGAAATATATGTTTTACAAAACAAATCTGCGTTGCATTTACTACTTGAAGGAATGTGACGTTATTTCATTTGAAATACGACTGGATATTAAAAAGTAAAACGGTGTTGCATATATTCTAAAGCATAATAAAATTTTCAAGAAATAATCATGTCTGTAATAGTACTACGGAGCTACAACAATTACAAAACCAATCTGTATTATCTTTTGTAATTTTAATTTTACAAAATACTATAGAATGTTAAATTTATGTAAAATTGTCATAGGTGCCAGATAAAAAACACCTGAAATCACTTGTAACAGTGGGGGGACCAGATTTACTATGTGTAGGATCGGGAAAAGAAGCTCAGGATGTTGTCAAAAGAATGGAAAGAGAAGCAACATTTGGATACCAAACATTAACCCTGCCAGAAGATGAGGCCGCAAATGTTTTATTTTTGAATGGAACACTTGTTCATAGGAGCATAGAAGAAATACCTCAATCCTTTCAGGTAATTCTTTAAATAATTAAAAATAAATTATTTTTGTCATAATTTACAGGAAGCCATTTTTATTATTCTTATTCTACTATAAAGAGAAGCTACCAGGCAACCACCACGGGACCTTCCTCGCATTTATTGAAATTTTAGGGTGGTCCAAACATTACTTTTCAAACTGCGGTAGGTTATTCTTTAGGCCATTTGAAGAGAATTAGTTACCATAAACGTGTTTGTATCCCCAAATGCTTCTGAAAAGAACTGCGGCCCTCTGGAGTGGGCGAATGAAATTAAAATTTTATTTCTTATCTCGGACACCTTTTAATGTAAAATAATTACATTTGGCATACGGTTTAGTACTAGTAAGTGCTACTATCTAACAGCATCCAAATAAAATTATTTAAACCAGAGGCGTCCCAAACTGGGGGGCTTAGTCATTTTTATTTATAATTTTTGTAATGTTCATTCTTTGACCAATTTGAGTCAGTAATATGATTCTACATTACAAAATGCATAAAAATGGTATTCTTTACTTTTTTTGTAGGACTAGCCATTTTCCAGTAAAAATCGATTTAAAGTAAACATTTTTCTTTTTCATAATGAGATAAAACTTTGGATTCAGAAAATTTAGAAGTAATGGATGTCAACTAGCTACTAACTAATAACAGAACGTAATTATTATAGCTTTTAAACAATAATGGTTGTCCAAATAAAAATTGAAATCAAATTGCTAACAAAAAACTCTTTGGGTTTTTAAACTCTACCAGTTATTTGTAATTTTTCCATAAAACGTACCGTTCTTCTGTAAAATGCTCCAAAGTTAGTAAATAAGTACGAAATTTAAAAAAGATTATCTTATTCTGAAGAAAACAAATGTTTAAACCGATTTTTTCTGGAAAATCGCTACTCTTACAAAAAAAATCAAGACTACAATTTTTATGCATTTTTTAACGACTTACTAAAATTGGTTAAAAAATTGAAGATTACAAAAATAATGAATAAAGACTACTCACTTCTTCTCCGCCTAGTTAGCACTTGTCACTCACTAAGTACTATACTGTATGCCTAATTTCATTATTTTATATTAAAGGGTGTCTGAGGTATTAATTAAAATTAAAATTTAATTTAGCCCCTTCGGGGGGCCCTAGCTCTCCCTTCAGAAGCATTTGAGGACACATGTTCATGGCAACATTATTTATTAAAATGGCCTAAGGAATCACCGAAGTTTAAAATGTACACTTTGAACCACTCTGTATGTTTAGGTATTTCTAATATACAGTAACATACGGTGTATAAAGAAATAACAATATGGTCTGGTAAGAAATTCACGTTGTTGAATGAAATTGGAGGAGTATAAAATAATAATATTTTTAACATAGTAATTATACAGGGCGAGTCATCGCAGTGTCGCTTATTTTTTTATTTTATTAGGAGTTTCTCAAATAGATTTTTTTCTTAAGAAACCAAGTTAGACACAATGATTTAATTTAGAATTTTCTTAAATTGTATGTTGCAGACGTTTCGGCACGACACAGTAGACCTTTTCTTTTCAATATTTTCAATATGGCAATATGTTGTGATTGCGGGAATTTTATATTTTGAGATTTTGACAGAAATACATATTTTGGACCTCCAGGAACACAAAAAATTGTCTGTCTGTGTGAGGAATACAAAATCTCAGAAGCTAAACTTGCAAAACCTAAGTCCAACAAAAATTCACCGGGTCAAAAAGTTTTTTCTTATAATCCACAACCATAAACGGAAGCTGAATACGTTTTTTGGTATCATTTTTTTTAAAGCGGAATTCAAAAAATTCGAGTCAGGGTATGATAAAAGGCGCAAGACAAATTGATAGTTTTTTTGTCCAGAAAACTTTAGCTTTAAAATGGAGGCAACTATGTTTTTTTTTTAACATTTGGGCTTTAACACCTATTTACAAGAATTTTTTAAACCATGAAAACTGTCTAATGAAAAATTATCAAAATGTTGGTAATTTCTTAAAAAAATTTGCACAAAACTGGCTGTTGTAAATTTTGTAGACTCATAGAGCTAGGAATGGGCTACAATTTGCTAATTTCTCTGTGACGCTTTTCATGAATAATTGGAAATCAAAAATTCGTGTCCCTTTATTTTAGGTAACGCTAAAACAAAGTTTTTAATATTTAAGTTTAGTACTTTCCGTGCACATTATGCTAGTCAGCTCGACCAGTTTATTTTACATCTTTCTCTGACGCTTGTGAAAGATATACCGCAAACCGAAGCACAGAATTTAATGGTGTTGACTGAACATACAGACAGCTTACCAGTGTAGCTAAATATGTTTGAAAAGAAAAACGTAATTATTTTAAAAGTAAGGGAAAGTCTTAAGTGAAGTGCTTTGACAATTTTTTTGTCGTTACAACTTTATACATTTTTTCTACTTGTACAGGACAATATTACAATATTTTCATTTATTATATGAAAAAAGTTCAAAATTCACTAAACAAGCAACCATGGCAACATTTTATTGCATTTTGGTAGAAATATTTGCGGTACAAAAAGGGTGAAATATAATTGGAAATCAAAAATTCGTACCCCTTTATTTTAGGTAACGCTAAAACAAAATTTTTAATATTTAAGTTTAGTATTTTCCATGCACATTATGCTAGTCAGCTCGACCAGTTTATTCTACATCTTTCTCTGACGCTTGTGAAAGATATTCCGCAAACGGAAGCATAGACTTTAATGGTGTTGACTGAACATACAGACAGCTTACCAGTGTAGCTAAATATGTTTGAAAAGAAAAACGTAATTATTTTAAAAGTAAGGGAAAGTCTTAAGTGAAGTGCTTTGACAATTTTTTTGTCCTTACAACTTTATACATTTTTTCTTTTCGTACACGAAAATATTACAATATTTTCATTTATTATATGAAAAATGCTCAAAATTCACCAAACAAGAAACCATGGCAACATTTTATTGCATTTTGGTAGAAATGTTTGCGGTACAAAAAGGGTGAAAAAGATGAAAAGCCTTATCAGTCTATGTATGGCAGGTAATACAATCAAAATCGAATTATGCACCGTTTTTCCTTGATAATTAATCATAGAATTTTTTTTCGTATTAAAAGGTTATTTATTTGGTCTTGCGCAAATTAACAATTTGGCAACGGCAGAATACGAATCTGAGCATCTTTTTCAGGTGCGTCAACATTCAAATAGGCCAATAGGGCTTCCCAGTTTTAGTATCTGGAGCAATGTTTATTTGTTGAAATCTCAAAATCGATTTTTTTTGTACACCTCGCGCGTGTTGATCTCGTGTTTTCGGAAATTACTCGGGGGTAACCTGTTGAGATCAATAGACCAAAATAAAAATCCAAAAATGAAATCCTGTGGTCATTTTACATGGTCATGCCAAGTTTAAAAGCGGAAGTGTTGAAAAAACGGAATCTCATTAGTGAGAAGAGTAAATGTAGGGGTTCTAGAGATATGATATTATTTTTGTTCATTGTATGCTTGTAGGTCTCGTTATTTTGACGATTGCTTGGTTATCTATTTTTTAGAAAATTATTTCAGTTTTTCATGCAAAGTCTGCAAAGAGTGGCGAGGACACCATATTTGCGCAAATGAACTATTTAGTAACTGGCGAATATAAATCTCACACCTTTTTTCAGGTGCTCTAATATACATATATGTATAATTAGAGCACCCCCTCCCTATTTTCGTTGAACCAAGCTCAGTTCTCTGCCGTTTCATCCGAGTGTAATCGGCAAACTGTTGAACCAAGGATGATTTTCTTGTGTTAAGGCGTTTGAGTCTTAAACAAAATTTATACACATATGCTCAAAAATTTAGATGACTCGCCCTGTATATTAGAAATAAAACTTTATAGTCTCCTCTTTCCACTTTCTGGTAAAAATAAATTTTAATATACTTTTTTAAATTTTCATAATTTATTTGCAGGAAATTTGTATCTACCACTTTCATTAAATCGTTTGCAAGTAATAGGTATCTAACAAGGTTTTGTATTTTCAGGTATTCGCAAATAAAATCGATTACCCTCGAAGATCAATAAGTTTCTCACAATTAAGCAAAGGAACAAGTGGTCTTACATCAAGTTGTTTGCTAGTCAGACGTTTACGTCACATGCGTAACCTCTAATGCGCTTGTTTTCGTATTTCTAACACTTCTCTAAGAATCCACTGTAAAGCAATTTAATTGTAAAGCCTGTAAATGTGTACATCATCATATAATTTAATGTGGCAAACAAAGAACAGCACGGAATCCAATAAATTGACTGACAAAGTCTGTACTATTAGTGTATAATATAAAAGAAAAGTTATAAATTTATAAAATATATTTGTAAAACATGAAAGTGTTCAAATTTACAATAGATTAGTGGCGAAAGCTTAGCTGCAGCTCATTTTATACGATTGCTTTGACCTCGTCGGCTTGTGTATAATCAATCTCTTCTTCATTCCAATTTTGGTGCATTTTAAGTATACTCTCGTTTTTATCTTGGATGTAGTATTAACATTTGAATATTTATATAATAAATATATTTTTATGAATCTATGCATGTAATGCTTTATAAGGAAAATATGCTGTATATAAATTTCAATCATACGATAATAGTTATTACCTGCTTTGATAATTGGCAATTGGACCCTTTTAATGTAAGGGATGGACTATGGAACGCTGTTTTAATTTTGAGTGGCATTTATTTGATTTGAAAATATCTCATTTTTTAAATTTAATTAAACTATCTAAATATTTTTAGGTCAGTACTGTAAATATTTGTGTATAATTTAAATATATCTAAAATATTTATAAATATATTTAAAAATATCAAATGTTTTGAAATAATTTTAATTTAAAATATCTTGGGATATTTTGAAATTAATTTAATTTCTCAATATCGTAGATATTTGAAAATTAGTTTGTTTTAAAATATCTTAGATATTCTAATATGAAGAAATTATCGAATACCTGAGATATTTGAAAATTACCGACATGTACTACCATTAAGTCGAGCTACATCTGGCAACGTTGCATGGGCATACATCACTTTATTTTGATTTAAACATAAAATTTGTTTAGTTTTACCTCACACAAACCAGAGAGTAATTATCAACAACAAACCTTTATATGCCATGGTCCCATTACAATGGGGCGTTCACGTTTCAATCTACTGCTGCCGGATGTAATTTTAAACCTTATCGGACGCACAAACCTTATAGATGGCGGTAATTTCCAAATGTCTTATATATTCAACAGTTTATTTATTTTAAAACATTCAAGATATTTTTAATTAATACAAATTGGCTGAAATTCTTTCAAGGAAATTATTAATATCCAAGATGTTTTTAATATTTTCTAATTATGAAATTTGCCCTTAACTTATTTTATTAATACCAAAAAATTTCAAAAATACTTTTAATTTATTTATTTATAAAGGTAATTTTTTATAGTACAAAGTATATAAGATATATTTAAAGAATAAAAAATATCTAAGAGATATTTTTAAATAAAAAGCAATATCTTAGAAGTATTTTAAATTTACGTACCATGCATAACATAGATTAAATGTACACTAATAAACAATATCAGTGACGTGTTAACATATTAAAAAATATTTTTTAACTATTTTTAAACAGCCAAACTACAAAAATCTCAGATAATTTTAAATGTTTTGGATTAGATAAGTATCTAAGATATTTTTAATTATTTAAAGATATCTCAGATATTTACAAATCATATCAATTTATATTTTTAGTTTGCCGAAAATCGCTACTACTAAAAAGTAAAAGGGCGTTCCATAGTGAAGTGTCCCTCCTTAGCAACCAAGGAGTGATTAAAACAAATAGGAATGAAATTGCTCATTAAAAACATAAAGCAGGTTGTATTTAATTTAAATGGTTGATTCTAATTCATATAAATTGTTTGTAATTCATGACAATATAATAATTATTAGCAATTTGCTTAAATTTTCAGAGTTTCAAAATGGGATTATTAGTAAATTTTGAAATTCTGTTCAAGGCTGTATGTTGATTGTTGAAACCAGCGTTGTTCACCAAACTTAAACGTCAAAAACACAATATGTACAAATATTAATTAATGTTGATAATAATTAGTGTAATATATACGTGACACTATAATTTGTTGAAGTTGTTTTAACAATTTTTCTTTTCAGTGTATTTTCCTGTATGTTGTATGTAAATAAGATTTAAAACATAAGGAATTAATGTTGCGCGCAATTGCCATTTAGGCAGGACCAAGCTGAGTGTTTTAATAATCTTAATGGTAGATGCTATCTCTAAAAATACTCATTCAGCACATATACACCTTTTTTAAATAATATGGGGAATCCATTTTAGAATTTTATGTTCAACATTCATAATTTATGTGTTAAGCGTAAATTTTGTTTGGTACAGGTTGATTCAAATTCGACTCCTAGCATGGGAATCTTGTTTACTTTATAAGGGATAAAGGCTTGGTGTAAATTTGGCAAAGCTGCTAAATTTTATGCTGATCTGCAAAAAAATTTACTTTTATTTGTAATATATTTAAAACTTTCTCCTTGCAACTTTTTATTGGACAACGTGGTGAAATAGGTCAAAACATATGTAACAAACTGCCACTTTGGATAATACAAAATGGAACTCATCTCCATATTGGAGCTGACATATGATCACAGCATGCTCATAGCAGCGAAGACCGAAAAACACACCCCACTATTATTTCCTGAACTATTGTGAATATCAAATTTTTTTTTTGATAAAAGTTGGTGGTAATTAACTGCTGCGTAACCTAAAGTTATTATCAATAATATTGGGTGATTAGTTAAACCTGTACAACGCATTACTTTGTTATTTGAAAGGAAACACCCTGTATATTATTATTTTTTTAGATTCTAGATAGACCTCGACACCTTCGGGTATAGGAGGTGAAAGATAAACAAACAAACCAAATGCAGAATTAATTCTCTTTCAATTTTATATTAGATTTTGTATACCAAATATTAACATTTCTCATGTTTTTTCGATTTGTTTATTATAAATTGCTAATTAAAATAGGTGTGCTATGTGAAAACAGGCCATTTATTTAAACAAAAGCATTTCAAAATGTGTGTTCATTAATTTAAACATTGTTTAGTTAAATTTAGTGTCAACAAATTTCTATCAGTCATTTAACAAAATCTTATTGTCAAAGTGGATTTTCTTAATAAAAGTTGTTTGTTGCCTAATGAGTAGAGCAAGGATAATTATGCACTTTAAAATACAAAATTATGCATGCATTTATGCACGAAAAACATGTAAAATATGCACTTTGATATGCACTTTAAAAATTCAAATTTTCAGTAAATATTAACTTCTTTATTTGCACTTGCATAATACATATTAAAGAAACAAGTAAAAATTCAATTATAATTATTTCTAAGCTAATTACTACGTTTGAACTATTATTTAATTATTCTGTAACATTATTTAAACATTTTACAATTAAAAATTGTTTTAAGTTTTCGAACAAAAGTCCTTGTCTTCTCTCATTTAAAACATATTTATATTCGGAAAAAATTCGCTCAACATCACACGATGCTATAGGAGCAAATTTAAATTTAACGATTTCTGCAATATCGTAGTTTTCTATTACAGAATTATTTGATTTTTACTGTTACCATTCAAAACACAACATATATCTTGAAGTTCCCTAAACCCACTGTTCTTATCTAAAACAAAAGAGTTTTTGTGTAACCGCAGCCGTTGTTTTGGGAACTGTTTTAATTTTATCTACTACACTTTTCACAATTTTTAAATTTTCGCTTAACAACACTCCGCGTTTTTCTAATTTAACTATTGCTGGCGGAATGCACATAAAATGAGTTTTTATAAAAATTAATTTTTCTCGAACCCGCTTCTTCTTGAGCCGTTTCTACAGCTTTTGCCTCAGAAGGATCCAGACTGTCAATAACGGTTTTCACAATTTCAAAATTAACGGATAGTTTCTGCAACTCGATGTAGGCCGTGAGCTAAGCAAGTTACATGAATCATTTTAGAATATAAAATTTTTAATCCTTCCATAGCTTGACCATGTATGAAGCAGCATCCGTGCAGACCAGTAAAACTTTATGGTACTTTATACCAGAAGGCCATAGCAAGCTAAGCGCATCATTAAAAAAAACTGCAATAGTGGAATGATTTACTTTAAGTAACACGTCTAAAGTAAGTAAATATGAACGGCACTGCTCTTCTTCTGCTGCTAGCACGCCAACTACAAAATTTGCCACATATCTTCCGCATACATCCGTTGTTTCGTCAAGTGTTACCCAAATGCAGTTTTCCCCAATTTTCGCTCTTATTTCTTCAATCGATTGTTGATACATTATTGGTACCTACATAATGTTTCCTCAATGTTGATTCATCTGGAACTAACTGTTTTGTATGATGCTCCAAAAACTCCTTTAACTTCCCATTCTTTAACTTGTACAATGGTATACCAGCAGAGACAAATGCACAACACAAATCTTTATTAAATTCAGAAAGCTTAGGTCCTGATTTAAATGAAGCTGCACTTAGCAAAGTTTGCTGGGGCGCAGTATTTTTAATAATTTTTAGTTTTATGTGTTTAGCCGTTTTAACGTGTTGGTCAACTTGAAACTTTTTTGTCGCGGCAATAGTAACATCGCACACTTTACAAAACAAAACACTTCCGTCGGCGGTAAAGTCGCCATTGTATTCAGCCGCGTATGAACGTAGAGTAACTCCCAAGGATCGTTTTTCTTTCCCCATCGTGCACACTGTACAGTTCTAACTTGTCGATCACCTTTCAATAACCAAACTATTACTAAACTAATGTTTACAACAAACCAACCACTTTCTACAGGGTAAACATTTTAGGAATTTCAAATGAGAAATTTAAATAATTCTTCTAAGCCTAATCCTCTTATCTGTTAATGAGTAACTTGTTGTAGGTAAAAATGATAAATGGTTTCTGAGAAATCCTAATTTAAAAACAAGCTTAGTAACTTTTCTCTAAAAGTACATAAAAAAACAAAAATGTCACGAAATATGCTACATTGTGCTTATTCTTGCTAAATATGCATTTTGACAAAAAAGTGTGAAAAATATGCATTTATGCATGCAATATGTAAATGCATAATTATCCTTGCTCTACTAATGAGCTACTATATGCCACATTTCAAAACTTTGTGTACTGTCATGTGACTGAGCGGTAACGTCTTCTGAAATAGCAATATAAATAATTTATTGGACAGTTAGCTAGATATTTTTTCCTCGTTTCAGTGGTATAAAGATTTGATACTCGTATGTTACAAAAATTTCGAGAAAAGAATACAAAACTGATTCAATTAAGCAGACCATGGATATATAAACAAAAATGCTTTAAAATATTTGTTCATTGGTTTGGCTTAATAATTCTGCTTCGCAATTAACTGACACCATATCAATTAATTGCTTTCTACCAAAAGGTTTATTATCCATTTTGACAATAGAATGTAAATGACTGATATAGGTTTGTTGACCTAAACTGAAACTAAAACTTGAAAGCAAAGTAAATTCTACATTTTATGCTGTAAAAAAATACTGAGTGTTACATTTGAAAAACATAAGTTATTGACATTTGAGAGTTTTGCAAAATGCACTATAAATTATGCCCTGTGTAATAATCTACTGTTTTTAACACACCGTTGAATACTTTTTAATGTGCCGATACTTCGGGCAAAATAGTGATGGGCAAACGTTTTTGGTTTCCCAAATATCAATTTTGTAATATTAGACCACATATGTTAAAAATTAAAAAAAGGCAAATAACTCAAAAATCATTAACTTTAAGATCATAGTACCTTAACACTTTTATATCTAGAATTAAATTAAATTAAATAATAATAAAATAACAAAATAACTTGCCGCACAAGCATGTCTAAACCCCAGTATAATTGATAATAATTTTAGTTTATGCAGCAGTTAATCACCAACAACTTATATTAATAAATGATATGATATTCTCAATAGTCTAAGAAATAATAGCGGTGACACATAAATGACTCACCCTGTATAGGTACCGACTTTCGTATACAACTGCGAAACTTGGACATTAAGTGAACGGTAGAAAAAACATCTGCAAGCTACGGTAATGAAATATCTGAGAAGAATCAAATGGATGACGAAAGCAAATTGTATAAGACCTGGACATGATTTATCGAGAATTAAATACAAAGGCAAACTATCGAGAAAAGCTAGCTGTGTTGATTTGGTGATGTGACAAGAATGTCCTAAAGAATGTGGAATGTACCTGAAGCAGTAGTGCGGAAACCAAGAGTAAGTAAGTATAAGTAAAGAAGTTCGAGACAAAAAACGAAATGCTGATTTTACAGTTTTATCGATAGGTACCTGTAAAAAATATCTGAATTTTTTGCACATTCATAATTAGCCTAAAATTTAGCAATTTTGCCAAATTTAAACCTACCCTTATCTCTTAAGTAAGCGAGATCCCAATGATGGGGGTCCAGTTTGAATGAGCCTGTATAATATTGAGGAATGCAACTGATCTGTTTAAATAAATTTTCATAAAATGATCTAAAATGGATCAGCCTGTATATACCATAAACTTAAGATTTTTTATCTTTGTTGAAGCTTAATTTAGTTTTTTAAATATTTTCATTCCATTTTCAAGTATTATGAAACTATTGTGAATCTGAAGATTTAGCTTAACACAAGAAACTATTTTTTTACTATTTACATATATCTTTTGTTAGTTGTAAGAAATGTTTCTCAAAAAAACATATTTTTACCTATTTGCTCTATTCGTACTATTTTTTTGTTTAAATTTATGTTTTTCTCTTTATTAATCTTGATGCAATAAATCATAGTTTTTGGTACTTGTGCTACTATCATTTTCAATAACATATAATCTAAAGGTTGTGGGTTTTTAAAAAATGACTGAAACTAGTAGTTAACCCCAATGAAGGGTAGCTTTAGTTGTTTTTCTCCCTGTTTTCATTCATGAACCAAAAATTAGGTTAAAACAAAAATTGTTCAGGGATATTCTAAGTGTAATACGAAATTTAGCTTTAAAGTATATGTCTTTTTGTGAAACCTGTTGTGATTCTGTATCTCTGTTAATTAAAATCTGCATAATAAATGCTGTCTATATAACTTGTGCTTTTATTATCCAAATGTCGAACAATGATTTCAGAGGTTTTATGACAATACATTCTTTTAATGATTACTTTTGCAGTAATTTGAAATATAACAAACACATCTCTATAACTAAAACTACATGCAGTTTTATTAGCTGCTGTTTGAATCGTGGGCAACTTTATTGGTAAAAGAAAAAATTGAAGGTGTTAGGTGTGACAACTGTGGTGGCTAGTGCTATGTCCTCTCTTTAAAATAAAACAAGTCATGTTTCTACCTTCAACGATCAATAATGGATTAGTAATTAAAATGCAGAAAGCATTAAGAGCCCGGGATATTAGTTATAAAACGTCCCAACTCAAACACAGCAACGCTAAACTAAATAGACCAGCCTTGAGCCTTATAAAAGGAACAAGGTCTGAAAACTACAATCCCTACGGAAACTTAAAATAATTAGCATTGGGAAAATGTTTCTAAATTTTTGAAAAATTTTAAAAATCGAAAAATAATAGTTTGTTTGACATATACTGATTTAAACTGTTGATGTAAATGACCAAAATAAAACCTCCTGTAGGTATTATTTTCTCAATGGATGGTTGTTTTTATGACTATTTAACATGTTCGTACTGAAAACGCCGGTGGTAGGAAAATCGCACTTGCGCAGATCGGGTATTCGTCAAGCATAGAATGCGAATCTAAGCTTCTTTCTTTTAAACTTAAATTGGGTTTTCCGTGTTAAGGCGTCTGGGCTATAAAGTGTATACAGGCACATAGACACCATAGCAAAACCTGGTTTTTCGGTATTCTCGGATCCTAAAACTTGTATATCCGTCAAAATTTCGAGGTCGAGGTTTAACTACGCCTATCAATTAGCTCTAATTAAAAAATATATTTTTCATTCTTTGCATATTTTTGATCTCTTTAAATAAACTATTTATATCAATTTTTAGTGAGAAATCTGAAGCGCATATAATCAGCTGTAGAGCGGGCGGTTTCACCTTGTGCAAACTTTATGAAATTTCAACTCGTTAAAAACAATACTATAAGCTAAACCTCACTCCTTTTGTTAAGGCAATTTCTTCTGATTTTATATGCCTACTTTGTAAAACAAGCTGATATACCATCTTGACGTTCTCACTTTCAGCAGTCTTTCATAAATTTTAGTAGGACTTACTCTTTCTGCAGTTAAAAATCGCATTAACAGAACGCATATCTTCGCTGGTGCATTTTTCTAGCGACGCCAAAGCTGTCGATTGAAAAAACTACTTGACACAATAGTTTTAAACAGTAAACAAAGGCATTATGGCCTCCCTAAATAAGTAATTAGAGTGGTCTTCTATTATTTACAACAGAGTATCGATTTGTATTTCCTACAGCCACAATCCTGATTTATTGGATCCATATTTTGGCAACAAATCTGAAAAAATTGCTAAAATTAAAATAAAACAAATAAATGTATTGTAAATATTTAACTATTTAAAATTAATAGTATATTAATAAAATAAAACACTTGGTAACTCAAAATATTAAATGTAAAGTAATTTACTTACACTTTATTTAATGCAATAGGAAAACAGATGATTTGCTGCAATCACGCATTTACAAATTAAATTGCTCCCATTGTAATTCAGTTTATATAGGCCAAACAACTAGAAATTTTTATATTAGATAATGAGAACACAACACATACGTTGTTACAAATATAAACACCCAAATAAATCCGATTATGCTAAACACTTATTAGAACACAATCATATAGTGACATCTAATAACACCATAAAACGTTTACACTTTTGTGCGTAAATTAGATAAACTGGATGCATTTGAATATCAAAAACATTTAAAAACTGTACCTTAAATGAAGGAGCAAATTGATCTCTTAAATTCACCATTATTGGACGTTTTAGAATGAGATATCAAGTTGGCTGCAGACATAGATAACCAAGATCATGTCGTCCAGTTCTATTGTTCCTATAGCAACATCCACTGTTTACTTTTTAATCTTACTGTTGACAATGACATGTAAACATGTCGAAATACTTATAAGGTGTAAATAAATAAATGTTGCTGAAGTCAAATGAAGTATTTTATTCCTAAAACAATATTAAGGGTTTGTGCATTTTCTACCAGGTAGGATGTTTAGATTGAAAGTAGGTCAAGTATCAAAAATAATATATTCTATGCAAATACAAAAATATAAAATACATGGATCAGTTTTTAATTTAGTAATATGTAGTCAAATTGATGATAAACAAACATTTTTTTGTACAATATTTCTGAAATAATTAATAAAACAATAAAGAAAATAACAATGTAAGATACTTGGTAACAACATAAAGGCAATACTATCACATAAACATTAATACTGCTGGAATGAAGACAGATTTCAACGCAAATACTGTAGTAATATATCTAATAAGAAGTGATAGTGAACCAATAAAAATAGTTGGATCGAAAATATTTTTCCAGAGCTAAACTTGAACCCGAAAAGTTCATATCTATTAATTTTCAAAATACGGTATAAACATTACTGCCAATCTTAATTCTTAATAATTATTAATTGATCAATAGATAGGAGACTTAAAACAAATAACATCCTTAATATACTGTGGCAACGTTAATTCTTGTACTATGGTATAGAATTGATAGGATTTATTAATACTGTAACTTTGCTTTGTAAATTTTCTTATTTGGTTTCTGCACAATTCCAACAATGAAGGCACTTCTGGTATTGCAGCAAGCCTTTCAGCAATATTATGTTCATCATTTTGAAAATGCTCTTTGCATAAATTTTCAATGGTTTGTTTTTGAAGAAGAGATAATGAGCAAAAGCCTAATGATCTAAATATTACACCCTGTTCTATATCTTTAGCAATCACTTTTATGTCAGTATTATTATATAAGTAGTGGAAAACAGGTTGAACCGTTTCAATTTCATGATCATCTTCTAATGCAAAAATGAATCTAGGCAGTGGTAAAAAGTCGTTGGGTACAATAGCGAGCTCATAATTAAACATATACATAAAAGTTTCCAATTCTTCATTAAATCCATAAAGTAAATGTGCCAAATTTACATCATCTACGCTAATTTTGAGGCCGAAACTTAAAAATAGGTTAATTAAAACCATTCTGTTATGTAAATCTATCTTTCTTATATACAGACAAAGCAAAAGTTTTGACAATACATTTGTTACACACAACATATAATTACACTGTAAATGCTCAAATGCAATTGGCAATCTAAGTAATAAATGTAAGCACTCCAGCCAATCAGAATTTGAGAAACAGCAAATGGATAAGTAGTCCAGTAAAAACATATTGTCTATGCAAATTTGATCTTTGTATCTCGACCAAATCAGTTTGAATAATTCAGCACTCTTATATTCCAAAGAAAACATCAATAAGGTATCACCACATTCATTTTTGTTTGTGTCCGCCATTAAAATAGCAATGGCAAGTGGATTTGCATTCATAGCAGCAATATGTAAAGCAGTTGATCCTTCATTACTTGTACAAGAGAAATCGTCGTAGTATTTAAATAAAATTTCTGAAACTTCAACTTGATTGTTTTCTAGAGCCCACATAAGAGGGGTCATGTTATCTCGACACACGACATTAACATCAGCCCCATAATAAAGCAGCATACAAGCTGCATCTACCATTCCATAGAAGGCCGCATTGTTTAGAGGTGTATGATTGCTTCTCTCTTTGGCATTAATATCAGCACCTCTTTTTATTAGCTCGTGCACAAAACTAATTGGTGAATAAGTTACAGCTATGTGTAAAGGAGTTTCTCGAAGGGCATTTCTAAAGTTAATGTCAAAGCCAGCATTAATGAGACTCAAGAACACAGTCTCGTTTGTGTTAAAGAGACTTTCAAATAGTATTGTGCAGCCATCACCAATGTCGTAGTTTACATTAAGATTTGGATTTTGTAATAAATGATCGACCTCCTCTACACTAAAAACATACCATTTCACAATTAGTTTTGTAATTTTACTAATGCTTATAAATTATATGGAGCTTAAAAAAATTTAAATATTATATTCATTCGGGTATTAAAAGAGAAACAAAATATGCATTTTTCTTTTAAAGTTCGTCTAAAACATAGACTGCAAAAGACCTCATAGGAAAAATAATAGTGACGTCTTAGTACTAACTTAGATTTCCGTACTGCATCAAGTAACATTTCATTACAGGGATGGTTCCGTTCCTCCGAAATGTCATTCGTGTTGGATTCCATTCCTAAATTCAAAAAGCAAATATCATAACTGTAATAACAAATATTTGCAATATTTTCTCAATTTGAGAAAAATTAAAATTACCGTAAACGTGTAGAGCTGTTTTTTATTTCAAAAAAGTTGAAACAAATTTTATAACCTCAGAATAATTTTGAAATTGAAATATATTTGGAACAATGGAACAGTTATTATACAAACAACCGTTTATTCTAATTCACACAATTCATACTATTGAATACTGTTCATAATACAATTATTAAATTCGATTCGCTGTATATTATTGAATTTCTAGAATTTTCCTTTAATTCTAGATAGAAAAGTATTAAGGTACTTTAATTTTAAAATTAGTGGTTTTCGAATTATTTGACCTTTATGGAGTAATATTACAAAATTAATATTTTAGATAGGTCCCAAAAATGTTCACCCATCCTTATTTTGCACAGACTATTAATACATTATAGATTATACATGATAACCTTTTGAGTAGCTAAGGCCAACTGAAGATCTATTTATGTATCGCGCGCCCGTAAATAAGAATAAATAAAACTTTTACAAACGAATTTTTTTTAATAAATGTAATCAACACAAACAAATTCGAAAATATCAATGTAGTTTTAAATTTAAAAAAGTATACAAAAACATATTCAACATAAAACAGATATTTTTACAAATGTGAAAAATCAAAACAGTATAGGTATACAAAATATTTCAGAATAAAGCACTTTTGCGTATTTTTAACCGACTTCAAAGAAAGGAGGAGGTTCTCAATTCGTCTGTATGTTTTTTTTTTGTTTTTATGTACGTTCGGGCATAACTTTTTTGTTTATAAACCGATTTTAGTGATTCTTTTTCCGTTGGGTTCAGTATAGTTCCAAGGTGGTCCCATTATAATTTCATTGGTATTGGAGCTTGAACTTCGAAGATACTCCTCAAAATCTATTTTTTTAACCGACTTTTTAGTGTTTCCGTATTTCATCTTCCGTTTCAACTAACCGTCGTTTTCTCATTCGAGAAGCATCCTTACTAGGTCTATCCATCACGTAAAATTGTAAAATAATTAACTTTAAAAAAAAAAAGAAACCGACTTCAAATAAAAACACAAAAGTGACATAAATTAACTAAAAAGCAAAAAATAAATGTTTTTTATACAACAGTTTAATACTTATTTGTTGTTCCGTTTAATGTAATTAAGAAATTGTTGTTTATTATATAATTATTAATTGTTTTATAATTTTTAAGTCGGTGCCAAGTAAAACATAAAAATTCGAATCTAATTTGTTATTGTAGCGAGGTATATAACTTTTATGTTTCACTTGGCACCGACTTAAAAATTATAAAACAATTAATAATTATATAATAAACAACAATTTCTTAATTACATTAAACGGAACAACAAATAAGTATTAAACTGTTGTATAAAAAACATTTATTTTTTGCTTTTTAGTTAATTTATGTCACTTTTGTGTTTTTATTTGAAGTCGGTTTTCTTTTTTAAAGTTAATTATTTACATTTGAAATTTAATTCTGCTTATTTTTAACAAGATCTTCAATAGTTGGAGAAATGTTTATTGTTGGTAATCCCAAAATGTTTTCTAAATTAGTGTAATTAATTCTTGATGTTTTTTGATTTAACGTGACAAATTGTCGTACCGTGCGCAATCATGCTCTGCGCACTTTGAACTGTTACTTATCATTTATATTCGTATTTTTTAAGTAAATACTTATCAATTGAAATCAAAATGATTCCGGCATCGTCCGAATTACTCTCTCAAAAATAAAAAATTAATTTGTTACTGCCACTGTTTATTTGTACCAGTTTAAAAAATAATAATAATCGGTATCGCGGACTGGATTGGTGGTTAAATGAAACACGTACGGCATGCCAGAAGAAAGTTGTAAGAGGGCCGTAGATTGCCCATGCCTGGTATGCTATAGCGCACAGTTTAAGGGCCACTGTGTGACGTCATCAAGTGTAAAAACAACGACAAATTTAAAAATTCATTGGCAGCAATTTGCAGCACTGCATATAATTGTTTATCCAACATATAAATTAACACAGACAAACTATAATACTTCACATGACCCACCTATGCTCATAATAACACAATGTTCAATAAACAAAAAATTAATTTAGGTAGCATGTAATTTAATACTTATTTACTTACTTTACATACTGCATGTGCGCACTAAGGTCTAACAGAGTTTCTCAATAAGTTTTTACACCGTAAGAGCCCCCCCCCCACAAACTTTTATAATAGGCCCCCTCCCATACCACCAGTTTTTTATAGGCAAATTTAAAAAAAAGACATATCTGCGGTTAACAGTCACATACCAGAGTTTTTATTAAATATATTAAACATTAGTAAAACTGTAACTCTAGCAGGTAAGCGCCACTTAGTGGTTTAGCTAGATTTATATTTAATGTATACTTTAAAAATAAACCAGTTACAGTTCAAATACTTAATTAGCTGAGCCCGTGGACTACGCCCCACGCATTTCTCCTAATAAAATTGTTAGCAAATGTATTAAAAGTAAGCGGTGTCCAACACTGCATTTCCTCACGACAGCTGAGGCGAGTTTGAACGCAGGTCGAAAGAGATTAATGAGAAAAAGGTGGGCCGTGCACGCAGGCAGTCGAGCAGAAAGTTGTCAAAACGAAGATCAGCCTTTAATATATAGATTAATGT